>VXAD01009322.1:330212-468310 GCA_013399195.1 Dicrurus megarhynchus
TTTTTTTTGAGGAGGTGATGGGAAGTGGGTTTGGTTTTGGGCTGCTTGGGTTTTTATGCAATCATTAAGGTTGAAAAAGACCTCCAAGATCATCGACTTCAACCTTTGATTGAACACCACCATGTCAACTAAACAACAGCACTGAGGGCCACATCCAGTCATTTCTTGAACGCTACCAAATACGGTGACTCTACCACCTCCCTGGGTAGCCCATGTCAAAGCTTTGCCACCCATTCAGTGAAGAAATTCTTCCTGGTGTCCAACCTGATGCTACCCTTGTGCAACTTGAGGCTGTGTCCTTTTGTTCTGTTGCTGATTGCCTGGGGAAGGAGGTCAACCTCCACCCTGCTACAGCCTCCTTTCAGGTAATTGTAGAGAGCGATACGGTCTACCTTGAGCCTCCTTTCTCCCAGGATAAACAACCCCAGCTCCATTGCCCTTCTCTGGACACACTCCAGCACCTCAATGTCGTTTTTGTTGTGAGGGGCCCATAAACAATCAGAAGACTTGAGGTGTGGCCTCACGGGTGCTGAGTACAGGGGGACAGTCCCTACCCTGGTCCTGCTGGCCACTCTATTGCTGATCCAGGCCAGGATGCCATCGGCCTTCTTGGCCACCTGGACACAGCTGGCGCATGTTCAGCCACTGTTGACCAGCACCCACAGCTCCTTTTCCACTGGGCAGCTTTCCAGCCACTCTGCAGGGGCTTGTTGTTACCCAAGTGCAGGAGTCAGCGCTTGGCCTTGTTGAACCTCTTACATTTGGCCTCAGTCCAGTGATCCAGTCAGATCCTTTGTAGAGCCTTCCTACCCTCCAGCAGATCAACACTCCCACCCAGTTTGGTGTCATCTGCAAACTGACAAGTACATTGAGGGTGCACTTGATCCTGTCATCCAGATGATCAGTAAGGATATTAAACAGGACTGGCCCCATTGCTGAGCCCTGGGAAACACCACTAGCAACCAGCTGCCAACTGGATTTAGTTCCTTTCACCATCACTCTCTGGGCCTGGCCATCCAGGCAGTGTTTCATCCAGCAAAGAGTGCACCTCTCTGAGCTGTGGCCTGTCAACTTCTCCAGGAGAATGCTGTAGGAGACAGTATTGATGGTTTTACCGAAGTCTGTGTAGACTACATCCACAGCTTTTCATCAGTCATCTGGTCATAGAAGATCAAGTTGGTCAAGCAGGACCTACCTTTCCTAAACCCATGTTAGCTGGGCCCGATGCCCTGTTTGTGCTGTGTGATCACACTTAAGGAAATCTGTTCCATAACCTTCCACAATGCCAAGGTCAGGCTGCAAGGCCTGTAGTTTACAGGATCCTCCTTCACACCCTTCTGGTAGAAGGGTGAAATTTGTCACAATTTACACTGTTTAATTCTTAATCTGAGATCTCCAGGCTCTGCTTTACAGACATCTACAATTGCACCGAAAGCTAGAATCAAAGCACTAAACACATAAAGTGCTTTATAATGTTAATTACTCTGGGATATCAGGTATTAAGCATTTTTAGCTGACCTCCAAAATTAATCTATGTATTTAGTCTCTTGAAGAGATAAAATACCTCATAAATATATGCACAGTTTAGGGTGTTTAGGCTCTTTGTAGCGGCTAGAGAGAGGCACATACTTGTCCTACACAGGAGTTAGCCTATATAAATTGTTAATAGTCAATGAGTTCATGCTCCAATTTAAAGTGCTTGAGGCTGTGAGACCTGATAAGGGTTGTTCACGTTTTAGTTCTCTGTCTCTGTGTATAATAAAGTTAATAAAACAGGGCACAGCACACTCAATACTGCAGATAAAACAATAGCTTGAATAGCCAGTCTTTAAGTTAGTATTATGTCCTAGGCAATGAAAGATACAAGTGCTTCTGAGGGGCAAAAAAAAAGTAATTCTCATACATGCATACATACAAAATTTACATTAAATTTGGATAGCTAACTTTGTCATGCTTCCAAATTCTAGTATCTTGACACTCGTCTCTTTTCCTTTACTGTAGAGTATGTTTGTGTAATTTGTGTTACACCGCTAGTGCAATAATAATATTTTTGGGTCTATTCATGTTTTAATAAACTATCTGGATTAAAAGTAAATAGAGCAGTACTGTGGCTTTAAGTTATGCAGCCTTCCTGGAATGCAAGGTGAGCTAGTAATTTCAGCATAAAGAGTAAATCAGGATTGATGCATGAGTAATGGCAAACTGTTTTGGCCATTCAGCACAGAATAAAAAGTACTTTGCTATCAGGTAATCCCTAGTTTTATAATTGTACTGTAGATGGTAGTCTTCCCCTTTCTCTAAGAAATATAAAATCATTTTAATTCTGTGTGATCCATCATCAGGCAACTACTCAAAAAAGTAACATTCTTANGATACGGTCTACCTTGAGCCTCCTTTCTCCCAGGATAAACAACCCCAGCTCCATTGCCCTTCTCTGGACACACTCCAGCACCTCAATGTCGTTTTTGTTGTGAGGGGCCCATAAACAATCAGAAGACTTGAGGTGTGGCCTCACGGGTGCTGAGTACAGGGGGACAGTCCCTACCCTGGTCCTGCTGGCCACTCTATTGCTGATCCAGGCCAGGATGCCATCGGCCTTCTTGGCCACCTGGACACAGCTGGCGCATGTTCAGCCACTGTTGACCAGCACCCACAGCTCCTTTTCCACTGGGCAGCTTTCCAGCCACTCTGCAGGGGCTTGTTGTTACCCAAGTGCAGGAGTCAGCGCTTGGCCTTGTTGAACCTCTTACATTTGGCCTCAGTCCAGTGATCCAGTCAGATCCTTTGTAGAGCCTTCCTACCCTCCAGCAGATCAACACTCCCACCCAGTTTGGTGTCATCTGCAAACTGACAAGTACATTGAGGGTGCACTTGATCCTGTCATCCAGATGATCAGTAAGGATATTAAACAGGACTGGCCCCATTGCTGAGCCCTGGGAAACACCACTAGCAACCAGCTGCCAACTGGATTTAGTTCCTTTCACCATCACTCTCTGGGCCTGGCCATCCAGGCAGTGTTTCATCCAGCAAAGAGTGCACCTCTCTGAGCTGTGGCCTGTCAACTTCTCCAGGAGAATGCTGTAGGAGACAGTATTGATGGTTTTACCGAAGTCTGTGTAGACTACATCCACAGCTTTTCATCAGTCATCTGGTCATAGAAGATCAAGTTGGTCAAGCAGGACCTACCTTTCCTAAACCCATGTTAGCTGGGCCCGATGCCCTGTTTGTGCTGTGTGATCACACTTAAGGAAATCTGTTCCATAACCTTCCACAATGCCAAGGTCAGGCTGCAAGGCCTGTAGTTTACAGGATCCTCCTTCACACCCTTCTGGTAGAAGGGTGAAATTTGTCACAATTTACACTGTTTAATTCTTAATCTGAGATCTCCAGGCTCTGCTTTACAGACATCTACAATTGCACCGAAAGCTAGAATCAAAGCACTAAACACATAAAGTGCTTTATAATGTTAATTACTCTGGGATATCAGGTATTAAGCATTTTTAGCTGACCTCCAAAATTAATCTATGTATTTAGTCTCTTGAAGAGATAAAATACCTCATAAATATATGCACAGTTTAGGGTGTTTAGGCTCTTTGTAGCGGCTAGAGAGAGGCACATACTTGTCCTACACAGGAGTTAGCCTATATAAATTGTTAATAGTCAATGAGTTCATGCTCCAATTTAAAGTGCTTGAGGCTGTGAGACCTGATAAGGGTTGTTCACGTTTTAGTTCTCTGTCTCTGTGTATAATAAAGTTAATAAAACAGGGCACAGCACACTCAATACTGCAGATAAAACAATAGCTTGAATAGCCAGTCTTTAAGTTAGTATTATGTCCTAGGCAATGAAAGATACAAGTGCTTCTGAGGGGCAAAAAAAAAGTAATTCTCATACATGCATACATACAAAATTTACATTAAATTTGGATAGCTAACTTTGTCATGCTTCCAAATTCTAGTATCTTGACACTCGTCTCTTTTCCTTTACTGTAGAGTATGTTTGTGTAATTTGTGTTACACCGCTAGTGCAATAATAATATTTTTGGGTCTATTCATGTTTTAATAAACTATCTGGATTAAAAGTAAATAGAGCAGTACTGTGGCTTTAAGTTATGCAGCCTTCCTGGAATGCAAGGTGAGCTAGTAATTTCAGCATAAAGAGTAAATCAGGATTGATGCATGAGTAATGGCAAACTGTTTTGGCCATTCAGCACAGAATAAAAAGTACTTTGCTATCAGGTAATCCCTAGTTTTATAATTGTACTGTAGATGGTAGTCTTCCCCTTTCTCTAAGAAATATAAAATCATTTTAATTCTGTGTGATCCATCATCAGGCAACTACTCAAAAAAGTAACATTCTTAAATGCTCTCAAATGTCCAGTAGCAAAAATAAATGAAGGGCAGAGTGCATTAAGGGATTTCCAGTTGTGTCTCACAGGGCAGAGAAAACTGCAGTGAGAGAGCTCCTGGGATAGCTCCTACACTTGCTGCCTTTAGCAATAGCTTCCTGACTAATCAGTCTCCAAGCTTACCCCAGTGCTTTAAGTCTGTTCTTTCTCTGTTGCCAGCTGCTGACTGAAAACAGGACACAGCCAATTACTCTCCGCTGAGCTTACCCAGTCTCTGTTTATCCACCTAACAGCAGTTGCTCTGAGATCATTTTATTGAAAACTTGTTATGTAGTGAGATCTGCTATTATAAAATCTTGGATTTGTTTCAGTGGGGTCAAAAATACATGAATCTTACAGTCTAAGATTGGATTATATTATTTGGAATAGTTGGTTCCTATGGGACAGAAAACAAAGCATGCTGAAGTGGAATTAATTTCCTCATTTTCCACATTCCAATGCCCACCAAAGAAAGAAAGGGTTATCTTTAATATTAGAAGTTAAAAGATAAACTGTTAATGACCTTTTAATTGTGGATACTACTGCTTATATTCTAATTTCATAGTTTGGGTTCTCATCTTCCTCACAGATCTTTTTTCTTCCTTTCTATTCGCATCAGAAACTATATGAATGATACCTAATGATAATTTTTCTTGTCCCCAACCACATCTTGTAGTATTCTTTTTTTAACCCATCTTTCTTACTCATTTATCAGTCCTACAGCACATTAGCACATTGAACAGAACCACTTAACTCTAGTGTATAAAACATTTTACTCCTACTTCAGTCTTTAACTGCAGATTTAGGCTAATAAAAAGGGCATTTTTGACCTATGCCAATAAACTATAAAATGTACTGTGGTCTAAAAATGAGAATATTACTTATTATAGAAGTCTTTTACACTCACATTAGTAATAAAGCTGTGGTGAAATTGTGCATGTTGAAGGAACTAAGCAACCAGAAAGGCTGCAAAGGATCTCCAGCAAATGTTTTCTGGGAAAGCTGTAGTAACACAAAATATACTTTTATTATTTTTCTAGTAACTGAAAGTCCAAAGAGATGCATTAAAAAAAATTATATCCTAACTACTTAAAGCTAAATGAGAGACAAGTCAGCAGTAACTTAAAGTAATGTGCTGTCCAAAAGTCATAAAATGTTTTTAAATTAAATAGCCATACAGTTTGCATCTTTTTGATGATCTGGGGAAAAGGTGATGGGGTGGGATTCAAACATTGTACACTTAGATCTCCCATCCAAAACTGGGTGTCATTCAGAATCTGGTTTTGGTCAGATATTGCTACAAGATGCACTTTAAGATCTGCTAGCTCTGGAGTTGCACCATACAATCAAACAAGATTTTCTTCATCTGTACTTCTACAGTGCCCGTGCATTGAGTAGTTGCAGGGTATTTTTTCTTATACTTAGTACCTCTTTGCTTTTAATTTAGCCCATTTGAAGAAAATCACCAAACAGGAGTTACTTCTTATTTTTAGTTTGAAAATCTTTATACCCTTAGCCTGCATTGACATAGTGAAAGTTATTTCAGTGTTTGCTTTTAAGTAATAAATTTCTGTAAGTGATAAGAAAACTTACTTGGTCAAGAACACTTTTTAACAAAAGTATTAACTGTATTTCATATGGAAATAAAGTTTGACTAAAATTAATCTACCAGGACCTGGCTTTTTTAAAGCTAACCAAACAAGTTAGGGAGAACAATAGGAAAAATACGAGAAATGGGAAAGCTTTTCTTAAGCTGCCGGTGTGTATACTAGTAAAGGGTGCACTCCACTGCCTTACGTTCTTGGCTTCTGTTGCAGATTTCAGCCTTAATTTTTTTTTTAGTTATTAATGTAGAATTCTCTTTACATCAAATTATCCACCTTCAAAAACTGAGTGCAATAAAATGTTATAATCTGTTAGTTTTCGTGGCATATGGTGAGCAAACTAGTGGAGAAGTCCACTTCAAGGTGCTTTGTATTCAGAAAACAGTGCTGCAGCATTGCTGTCCTAAACAAGATTTTCGGATTTTGGAGCTAATGATATATTTTGTACACTTACATGAGGTAAACTGATGAGAAAAATATATTGACCTTGAATTGTTTTCTTCTGATGAAGCATAGTGCTTCTCTGCAGTATTAAGTTCTGCTGCATATCTTTAGGACCAAAAGAGCTTGGTAGTTTTCACGCTGCATAATACTAGAAGTATCATAATTGGTATTTCAATTTCTTTTAACGTCTTCTTGTTTGGTGTATCAAAGACATTAAATTTGAGCTTTGAGCTTATGCCATTTTCAGTACATGTTGAAATCCTTCCTCTGTTTAATGAAAGTAACATACTTTAACAGATGTTTCACCTGTTGTGTTTGAGGAGTTATTTAACTTTGAGGTATATGAGCAGTGGTGGATTTGATGTTTAGTTCTTAGACTTGCATAGAAGTGGGTATGTGGAAGTGAACAAATTCACCCAAGAAAGCTGAAATATCTTTCAATTTACTCAGTAAATCAGTCCAGGCTTATTAAGTCAGCCTAAGAATAGAACTTCTATCAGCTAAACTTTCCACTGGGATTTATGATTGGAGTGCATATAATAACTCATTACTGATCAGTGCACGAGAGATGCTCTGTTGTAATATGTATTCATGGGAAGTATCTGTACTCGTTTTCCATTTTACATTTTTGTAAATAAAATCCCATTAATTATTAACATAAAATTCGGTCAACCTTGAAACTCCCTGGATCACAACGCATCAATCAAACGGAAGCAGTGATTTTTCTGGGATAGCCTTTATTTCAAAATAGGTTTCCAATTAATATTACTTCTTTCTTCCTTGTTGGCAAATTACATTTTCATCAGTTTAAGGTAACTGGTCTAACCAGTATTATTTGTCAAACTAAATTAATGCTTAAAGCAAGATAATAAGTCTATTGTCTAAAGCAATGACAAGATAATATAAAAATTACCCAGGTGCCACTACAGACAATTTTGATAAAAATTTTCATATTTCTTTATCACAATCTGAGTTTACCTAAAAGTTTAATTTCTAATACAATAGAAATAATTACAAGTAGAACTTGGGGCAGAGGTCTATTAGTTTAAAGAAAAAGTGTTTATAGGGCTTTTTTTTATTAGTTCTTAGAAATTGTTTCATTTGTGCCCATTCCTTTGATACTTTTGAATATGAAGAGTAATATGGAAATAAATTATTTCTCACAAACAGTGGTGCTAGAAATGAGACAGTGTTTTATCTTCTGAGTCACTTTTTAAAACCTACTCTGATAATAGTCATTCTCCCCATGTTAAAAAGAGAGAAAATAAGTACATACTTTGCAGAAAGAAATCAGTGACATATCTACATATTTACTCTTTCCCTACATACAGGAAGCTATCAAAAAATGTGGCAGCTGACATCATAGTCCAACTGACTCTTGGAGTCTTGGAGTGTACTAATTTCTGGGGACGGGTAGTTGATTACTAGCCAGTTCAGTGGCCAGCTGCATTATCATGAGTCAGCTGCAGGACTGCTTATAGCCATTATACTGAGTGGAGTTTGCATTTGATACACTCATAAGCATTCCCAAAAACAAAAGTAGTAAGTCTATGATGTTTTCAAAGGTTTAACAACTCTCAGCAGCTTTCTGACTTAAATGTGTGGCCCAACAGGAAAAAGCAGCTTGAAGTTCACTGTTTTGTTTGGGATAAAAGTTTTGAAGAGTGCTTCTGAAACACTTTACTTACATGTTTTATTTTCTGGTACAGTATTTTCAGTTAATTCAGATTCAGCTCAAATTAACAACTCTGTGTGCTTTGGGATAATTAAATTACTGTTTCCTCTTATCTTGGCTCACCATGCAGACTACTGCCCACCCCTGTAGCTGCTTTACTCCATTGCTGTAGCAGCTCTGTTATTTAGGGATAAATCTTTTCTTCTCCCCATCAGTTGTGAAGGAAATGTAAGCCACCTGTGATAAAAATTAGCTTATTTGGACCAGCTTCTTGTGCTTGCTTGTCTGGCTGTATCCAGGTATTTTTATGTCCGTGTAAGGGAAGGAGCAAAAAAAGGTATTTCAGCTGTTCCTAGTTATTAAAATTGACCTGGATGTACCATGGACTGGGAGGAAGGGGAACAGACGGATGAAGAAAACCAGGCTCTTACGAATTAAAGTGGAAAATGAAGGGGGAGGGATGTGAAGTGCGGCTGAACCGGGTGCACGAGCCCAAGCCACGGCTGCCGTGTTGGGAGTATCAGCCGCCACATCGTCCGGGCAACCCGGGTTGCCATGGCGACGGCAGCGGCGACCGAGGGACGAGTACCGCTCCCACTGGCCGGCCCTCCCCGGGACTGCAGATGCCAGATGGGTGTTAGAGACTCCCCAACCCTTGTTCTGGCAAAACGCCTTTATTCCCAGCTGAAGGGAGGACCAAAAGGAGCTGCTGCTGGGTTTACAAAGCTGTTGCACATTCAGCAAAACTTTACAGCCACGGGTGTTTCTTTCTGGTGGTCGGTGAAGAGAAGTAGGGCTTAAAAGGTAGATATAGAAAACAAACACTGGTTCTACTCCAGGGAAACTTGCCATGATGCAATTAAATTTTTTTTTTTTTGTATTTATGTAGGAATACAGATGACTACTAATAGCACAGACTCTCTAATTGCCTCCCAGGAATGCAACATAAAACTGATACTGTCCCTCTTATTTGTTATATAAGAGGGCATTGCAGAACAATGCACTTTGATAGTAGTAGCACACTTCATTTTTCCTGCACAAGTGGGCATTATTTGTAGTTTCAAATGTGAGCTGTATTTACTCACCTCTAAATGGGGTTTTTAAGCCATGTGTCTTACCATCCCAGAAAGAATCCTTAAAATAGCCAATTACATTCAACCTTTAAAATTTCATCAAAGAAGGACATAATGTGTGTTTGTTTCTGGAAGATTAAAATTGCTCACAGTTAAAACTGGTTACGGTATTTTTGGATGACCAAGATTTGTATTACCGTTGTACCATACCAACTAGCTTAAAAGGCAGAATGTTTGTTTTTCTGCTTTTCTTTTGTGTCTGTGCACAAATACCTATTTATAACATCAAATTCTCTCACTCGATTATTTCCTTCAACTCCAGGAAAACGTTTGAAACTGCCTAAACTCTTTAAATGAGGGTTTTGTTGGGCTTAGGTTTGGTAGTTTGGGGAGAGGGGGCATTTGCTTGGTTGTTTGGGATTTTTTGGGGTTTTTTTGTGTGGTAGGGAGGATGGGGGAGTATTGTTGTTAAAGTTGTAATGTGATACCCAGAAAGATTTAGTAGAAATCCTAGGCTGAAAATAAATGTGGTAACTCTTCCATAAGTGAGTCTGTCACTGAACAGCAGGCTGACTGCCATCAAGAAGCACTTCTGACACTGTAGATATATTTTGGGAAAGGGGGGAGTAATGGAATGGGTTATTTGATGGGGAGTTTGAGAACGTATTGCCTGAGAGAAATGTCTGGGCTGGGGCAGAGCTGTGCATACATACTCTTTTTTTTTTTCTGTTGCTAAGACAAAGAGAAAAAATAAATTTTACCGCAAATGTACATTTTTCTGCATTGTATTGAAAACTGAAATTTCTTCCCATTCGGCATGAAATATTTGCTTTTCTGAGAGAAAGAAAGAAAAGCAATTGAGAAAGAAGGAGATGGATGTTACTGCCTTTCCTCGACACCCAGATTACTTCATCATTTAGCCGGGAGATGAGAACATAGGTTCAGTTTCGTTCCTTTGTGTGAGAATGTTTGTGAATTTTCTAGAAATAAACAAGTCACCTACACGCCAGGCTTAGCTGTTCTTTCTCAATCGCTGCATGCTCTGAGTATCTGAGTAGTGGAACAGTCCCAATGGATTAAGTCTAACTTAAGACTCCGTGAAAAATGGGTTTGACAGAGTTAATCAAGACATCCAGCCACTGCATTGGATCATCAGCTTACTTTTCAGGTGAACTTGCAAGGTATACAGCCTCAGTAACTACAATTTAGATAACCCTTAGGTCAGGGTATAAAATCTAAGAAGATATAGATTGATCTATGGGCCTTTTGTGTGAGATGCAGGATTTTCTCTGTGGATGATGTGCTGGTAGAATCAAAAGAAAACATGCCTGCAGCCTTTCTTTTCACATCTTTTATACAACCCTTCTTTTTGTAATAACCTGTGAAAACATGCCACAATAAGTGGCAATTTCTTTATCTGCCTTTGGAGAAACAGAATCCCAAGGTACCTTCCCTGAATACCTTGGGAATAAAAGCTACTGTGTTTGACATAGTTCTCAAGATCATAAGACCAACACTATTTCTTCATGCTTTTTTTCCCCTTTTTCTTTCTTTTCTTTTGGAGGTTCACATTTTGCAACAGGATTAAAATTACGACAGTCACTTCTGAAAAAAGTTGCTGTTCTAATTTCACTTCATATTTTTCCAGATCATCTCCCTCACTGCCCTTTTCTGGGGCCTTCACAGGAGAAATTGTTTTAAAAAGATGATGAATCAATTTAGGCAGAAGCAAGATAAATTCTCCTACACTTTCAGGAAAATGTCTCTTGTATTTTTCTGTCAAATGATCATCAATATGTATTAAGGTCTGGTGTGCAAGTACTAACCAGTAATTTCCTGGATATTTTATCTATTTCTATTTTTTCTTCTTTTTTTTTTCCATTAGTTATTGTTAAGATAAGAATTGAAGAGCACAGTATATGTTTGTCATGTCCCTACCATATTTTCCTATACCAACAGAAGGGTATAAAATAGCATTTAGGTTAGGGTTTCATCCCAAATGAACATGTCCTTCCTGGTCTATACATTTTATGAGAAAATGAATTCATTCTTTCCTGTGTTTTACATTGCTATGTTGGCATCTTCTATCACCTCACCTACCTACCCAGTTCTATAAATGCATTCCTAGGATTCAGTGCATCTATCATAGTGATACATTAAAAAACAAAAAAACCCAAAACAACCACAGAAACCTCCTGCTCTTTTGGACTTGCTACATGTTAAAGACTGAAGTAATTGGTTGGCAGTGGTTAGATAACATTTTAGGCATAAGTGTTCATGAAAACTTGTTCATGAAAAGGTGAAGCTTTTTGACTTCCTGTAAGAGAGGAGCCTCTTGTTTAATTCACCTGTGGCTTTCTAGATTTGAATGTCATTTCTTCCTTTAAAACCAGTGGGTTCTTTGATACCTGAGTCATCTTGTATTCAACAAGGCTGTTGGTAGATATCATTTGCCCTAAGTACCCAGGGAAGGAAAACACAGAAAGGTAAGTTGTATGGAAACTGGTTATAATCTCATAACCTTGGAATAAATACAAATGGAAGATCCCAAAAGATATTCAGTTAAGACAAATGAAAAAGAAAAAAAAAAATGTAGCAGCACTCAGAGGAACATCAGAAAGGGAGTTTCAGCCAGCTGATTTGCGTGGCTTTGGTTGGTGTGGGTGTTGTTGGTTTGCTTTTTTTTTAGTAAAACTGGATGTCCCAAAAACTGCCAGGAATCAGTCTGAGTTTTTTTGTTGTGTTCTTTCATGAATCCTTTACACTTTAGCACAGGGAATCCTGGGAATGTCTTGTGATAGTGTGAGGTTTTTTTACAGGAGGAAAAGTGGAATTGTATGTTGATCAATTAATATTCTCCCCAAGAAAATTACATATTTTAGTGCTCTATTCTATAAGACTTAGGTGCTAATGGAACTATTTTCTCTGATTTAACTGCCTAATATTAATACTATGTATCAGAAATAAATTTTCTAAGTGATTTAAATAAGGATTTATTTCAGTCAATTAAAGTATTACTAATTCAAATAATTACATTGCTATAAAGTTCCACTATAGAAGTATATTGTTATCCAAAGTGGAAATATGACATGGCTTTCATCCCAAAATAGAGATATAAGCCATTAAAGCAGCATTTCCCTCCAGAAACGTGAACAGTGGTTTGCTGGTAAACTGAGTGTGACAGACCTTTATTTCTTAAGCATACGCTGTAACCTGATACCTACCATGGTTTAGAGCTTCGCACACACCATAGAGTCAGACCATTCACCACCTGCTTTAAGCAAAGGAAGATTGCAATTTATTTACTGATTCAATTCTTTTCAGATCAGCCTTGGAAACTCTGATGTGAAGCAGATCCATGTGTTAAGATATGTAGCATCTCTGTTGCCACACAGTTCATTGTGCCACTTAGTATACCAGTGAATTCTGTAATATAATACAGACTTATGTTTGTAACTACAGAGAATGTTTTAAAATATTATAATCATTTTAAAATGTTATAATTATTATTTTTCGTCTTTGTAGAACATTGAAGATTTTCTTCTTTTATAGTATTAATATCCTAGCTGACCATGGTAGGAAGAATGCAGAGTTTATCTATCATCTCATGCTTGGAAAGTCTCAGTTTCATTTAAATGATTCGCTGTTCAACTTTCAAGTATAATTACTGTAAGGCCATAATAACGGGTCAAAAGAGCAATTTCTTTTTGGATCAGATGGTAGTATTACCTAATAAAGAGAAAATTCCCAGCAAATCTAGGTGTCAATAAATTGTTAAGATTACAGAGCATGGTTCTCTTGGTTCCTCCTCCCATCTTTAAAAATGATTGATGCTTTATATTTTCTAAGTGCTGCTCTGGTGCCAGTGTATAGAAGATTCTAAACAAAACCCGTTTTATACATTAACCTTCCTGAATAGTTTATGCGTTAAAAATTATAACAGTAAAGTGAAACCAGATGGACTGAGTAGAGTTGACAGCACCTTTCTGAGTGATGAAATTGCTATTGATTTATGACAAATGCCAGTAAAAGCAGGCAGGGACAGTTTTGTTGCTGTCAGATGAGAACTGAAAGTAGGCAGGTTTTGTTATCAATCATTTGTTGTCGGTGTAAGACAGTGGCAGGCTGCTATAATTGATTTGATAGCTCTGTCTGACTTGAGCTCCAGTGGCCACTGCAGATCATGGCAATGCACCAGTGCAGAGAACTGACATGAAAAAGAAGTGACATGACTCCTCAGAGGCCAAGTTGTATGATTTAAAGGTGTATGTTTGTCAAAACATTTTATAAATCAGAATTTTCAGACTGAGAGGCAATTTATTGGTAACATCCAGTTTTGGGGTTAGTCTGGAAATGGGCTTATTTTATATTATGGCATTAATTTAATAGATGTTTTATGACCTAAAAGGATTTGCATGGGTAAAGAGACTTCTTTTTTCTCTTTTCTTTGCCTTGAAGAACAGCTTACATGATTTCATTCAGTTTGGTCTTGTGATGAAACTTTTCCCCTGATATAGTATCTGTCCCAGTTATGCCTAGTGTGATTGTAGAGTATCACTGTGACACTTTGATCCTCTGTAATAGCCTGGGTTTTGTGTTTTAAAGAAATAAAATAATGATTGCCACTGAAGACCTAATACGACTATTGAATAAAGCTTTGGGGACTTAATTCTGAGGTAACCCCAAATCAATCTGTAATGTAATGTCCAGAAAACCTTACTTATTTCTATGTGAATTTTTGATTCATGAACAGTTTCAAGTTTGGTTCCAGCTGAGTTAATTAACAAACACAGATTGTCTTCTTTGCCATTTCCTGCAAGGGTAAGGATTATAGAATTAGAAAACACACAGCAGAAAATTATCTTAAGAAGTATGAAGTCATGGATACATTCTGCCTCTTCCTTATTTTAAGCATTAATTATACCAATTAGATACAAACTTTATTCCCAAACAAAACCATGTAATGATACTTATTTTATGTATGTGACAACTTAAAAGATAAGAAAGCATCATATACTTTATATAAACAGAGGATTCATGAGCTAGGAAGGACTTGGACATTTAAGTAAGTGTAAAGATCAGGCTTATTTTAATTCCACTGCTGTGCATCTGTACAAAAAGTCAGTAATTCTCTGTCTGGATCAAGGAAAGTATTTTTGCAAATAAAAAGTGAGATACTGATGCCCTCCACCAGTGTTAAAAAATAATTAATTCAACTAGAGTTAATGTAGAGCAGGACTGCTAGGTTAATACAGACGAATAGACTATTTAAAATTAAGTGATTGAAACAGCTTGGCTTGTTTAGTTTAACAAAAGGAAGGCAAGAAGAAGGTGTACATGTACACAGATGTGTGTGTGTGTAAAATACACACAGATCTGTATTATATCCAATGTAAATATATACCATTATAATATATACAGTATGTTGTATATGTTGGAGAAGAAATGTTAACAACATAAACACAAGAGCAAATGGAGATTAGTAACAAGTACAGTTTTGAAAATAGCATTCTAGTAGGATGGGTGGTTGGTCCCATTTACATTGAGACATTTTAAAATTTCATCTATTAATCAGCAAGTGTAAGTATATTAGCATCATCATTGAATATAATAAAAGAACTGGAATCTCTTAAGTCTTATTTCCTATATTTTAACTGTGACTTTCTCCACACTAATTTGTATTTTTCCCAGTTAACTCCTGTTTGCTTAAAAGGCTTATCTTTTTTTAGATAAAATGCTCTCTCAAAAAGAGATGTTCATCGGTTGTGTTTATATTACAGAAAAAAAATTGTAACATTTTTACACTCCAAATGTCAAATATAGCTAGATCTTTTAAATATATATAGCTTTCCTATTTTTTTTCAATTTTATTAACATCTCCATGTTAAAGAAAAGCTAAAAATGTTTATTTAATTTATGCTGATGGATATGAATTGCAGAGTAATATAGATAGGATGAAGAAAGAAAAGCAACTGTAAAGAGAGATCATATTTCATCCCTTTTCTAAAAAGATTCCAGTTTAGAGAGTGTCAGGTGGATAAGACATGGAAAGCTACTTCAGCGACATGGGTGTTTTGATACAACACTTAAAGGTAAGTTTTAAAGACAGTACAAAAGGAGTATTGAATGCTACAAGGAACCTGAAGAGACTAAGAAAATTGAAACAACTAGGATTAAAGTTGTTGGTAAAGGCAGTATTATGGGAATAATCTTGAAGACCTTGAGTTTCTACAACTGGAAAAAGTTGTAGTGAGTCCCTGTTCCAACTCCTAAATGTTAGTCTAGGAACAGATACCCAAAAACCCTGTGAGAAGAAATTTTCTGAAGAACTTGGATCTAAAATACTTGCACTTCATACAATATGTTTATCATCTTAAATTTTACCTAGATGCACTCACTGCAAGGCATCAGAACACAGGTGTAATACTCTCCTGCAGATTACTGAGCAACTGCACTAAATGTAGAAATACTGACTAAAAACCCTACATAACTATCTCATAGAAAATTATGCATTTGATTGCTCTACTTTTTTTTATGCCGTATTTGTATTAAAGAGTAACACTGTAAATCCAGTCAATTTAAGCTGTAAAATACCCTGAAAGATCTGTTCCACAAGAAACAGGTCTGAAACTTGCAGAAGATGATCTGGGTTAATTAGCTGCAGCCTTTAAGACACCATTCCAACATGCTGAAGTTCATGGGTTTTGACATAAGTGGAGGACTGAAATATCAAAACTGCTTGTGTCAAAGGTGATTGTGCTTAATGATGTATCTCAACTAGTGGTGCCTCTGCATCCTTGTCTCACTATTTATCTGCCTCACTTCATCATTAATGCTGATCTCCATGCTTCCACAAGCAGTGCATTTCTGTGTCCCGTGATTTGTTTAATACACTAAGTTCCCCAGTGGAGTGGACTGCTTGCTCATTATGGAGCTGGCACTGCACTGAGGACTCTTACTGAGACTCAGAGTTAAAAGTGGCTGCTCTGCACTCTTGGTATGCTCATTACACTATTGGTTTCTAACCTTTACCTCTTGCCTTCCCCTAAAAAAGTATCTGAAAAAATCATTTCAGTTATTAAACTTGTATTTCTCTCCACCAGTAATCTACAATTTTTATTTTCTATGTGTTGCTTTAGACTCCTGTGTCCTCTTAACAAAATTTGAAGCAATTCACTAGAATGTAACATGAATACTCTAGCCTCTAAAATTAAGGGTAAAAGTTCTGGAAATGTCTTCTCTTTCCTCAGATACTGTGAGCCCTCTCTTTAGCCACATAATAACAATCTTTTCTGAAACCATTATTTGTATTAAATAGATATGAAACCACTAAAAGGTAAAATTTACTTTTACATATCCTGTAAACTATATTTGAGCTTAGTTACAGTTGGATAAATGAGTATCTTGTTTCCATAAGTATAGTTTTACTGCTTGGGAAACTTGTTATGAAGCTAGTATATAGCTACTGATTTTTCGTAAGTGTACTAATTCAGAAACTCTCCTTCTGGTCACCTGGATTAGACCATTAACATTTCAGAGAGCATTTCATTAACATTTCCAGAGTATCTCATCAGACTGTTCTTTGACTTGATGTAGCATGAGACCAAATCACCTCTGAGATTTCCCAAGGTGCTTCTTGCCTCTGAAGCTGGTATGTCAAAAGCCCTTAGGAACTTGCATGTTTTTCAGCTAGAATATAATGATGGGACTGCAATTCAGAACAGAGCTTTGAAGGAAGTCTACTAAAAGACACCAAAGGCTCCCTATTTATCTTCCCATTGTAGAAGAATATAAAAAGAATAAAATAATTATGTATGTAGTGAAAAATCAAAACTGATGGGTGAGCTGGATGACCTGAAAAACTTCAGAACCCATTTGTATCCTGCCCTCAGTGTCCTCTGAAAAAAGTTTGTCTACTTCATCCCCTTCTATTCTACGTAAAGAAACTTGGCTGAAGCTGAGCATGTTTACTTCCTCAAGCAAGAAGCAAATTGCCCCATCTCCAGAAACTTCAAATTCAGCTGCCCTGCAGTCGTCAGGGGATAGTAAACAGCCAACCTTTCCCCCTGCTGCTGTGATCTTTTCACAAAATGGCTGTTACTGCACCCATGCAATGAACTGTGAACAAACAAACTTTACAGATATTTTCTATATAATCCTGTTACCTAGAAATAAGTAAAGATAAATGGAATCACTTCAAGGTGTTCAAATGTTATCTGATGTTTTTCTGGGGAGGGGAGCAAAGAAAGCTTTCAGTGTTTGCCTCTGCAATGTTGTCCATGAATCTTTAGGTTAAATTTTATTTCTTTTTTATAAAATATTGTTATTGTTTCTTGTGCTTTATTTTTAAATTTTACTCCCCCTTTTCCTAACTTGAAGGATAAGGCCAGACTATACTGCAGTAGATTATATATTTATAGCTAATACTTTGTATTTGGAGTTTTCAGGGAATACATTTTAGCTTGAAATTTTAATTGCATGCATTTATGCTTAATTATGTATGCCATTTCTACTTTTTGTGGCTTTATTATTATATTTTTCATGGTTTTCTGTCCATTATTGCTTTGTGAAAGTCCAATGCAAAAGAGGAAATGGGTAAGTTAAGCGAGGTAAATAATGCAGAATGTTCCCTTATAGAGGAGAATTATTCCTTTATTTTATTTCTTTGAATTGCAGTTGGGCAAATGTGATTTTTTCAGTTGGCTGTGTTCTTTTTCTAAAGCACTTGAAAACATTTAATCAGATACTGCTGGCTAGCTAAATCCTACTGAGATATGAAACAATCTCCATCATTCTTTATCTTCCTAAAATCTTCCAGTTTTCCCTTTCAGCATTTTTTTTTCCATTTTCCTGGAAGAACAAGAGAATATAAACAATGACTCTCCATTCTTACACTGTTATTTAAGATTCTGTGTTCTGAAACTTCTCAAGCCTAAAAATTCCAACATGGTCATCACCTATCACAGGAGTTTTACGCTAAGACTTTTCACCAGGCCAGTGGACTTTTCTCATCCACCTCTGTGTGTGTGTATGTGTGCATTAAAACATACATTATTGCATTATAAATATATCTATTTCTTAAAATCTGCCCTTGCCATGCCAAATTATCTGTAATTTGAGATGCCTGTGAGTTAATGCTTCAAGTATCTGACTGTACAATTCATTATGGGCTTCCGCATTATCTGTTTCAGTGCATTAACGCAAAGCATATCTGTGTGTGAGGAGATATTCCAAATGAAAGGAAACAGCTTTAGAAAAGTATTGCAGGTTGTGGTACCTAACACTGCTATGAGATAATATAGTGTGTATCTGTGTGTTGCTAGACAAGGGTCTGAATGTACTGTATGGATAGTAAAAAAGAGGGAAGGGCTGTTTCTTAGTGAGCTACTGCTCAGGCACCTGATCCACAGAGAAGTTACAGTTAAGAGTCTTAATTCAGGCAGGAAAATCTGAGGGAAAACCTACCAGAAAGGGATAATAATTATTCGAAATAATCCTTTTGGAAATTCTGAGGAGTTAAGAAAATAACCTGTCATTTTTGATTGAGGCTGGTAATTGTACTTTAAGATGGCTAATCCTAAACTATGGATCAGTCATAGACATGTAAAAAACAACTGTTTAAGAAACTATACATTAAAGTATTGTAGTTTGGAATGGAAGTGAATACATGGTCTGGTCTGTAGATTTAAATGCCTGAGTGTTTAATTAATGAAACAAGTGGTTAAATATAGTACTTAGAAGGAAATTCAGGAGCCAGGAAGAAAACTGCAGGGATAAAAGGGAGAAGTGTTATCAACTTCTGATAGGCATGACTGGCACAGTAGTACATTTTGTATTTCACTTTTGCATATAAATACATTTTAAGCTTGTTGTGATGGAAATTCCCATCGTTTTAATTAGTTTCCTTGTTTTTTAAACTCATTCAGACTTCTAATGTGACTATAGCAACCATTTCCAAATGAAATCAGTATATTTTTTTTTTCATATGTAACTCAATTTGATTTGTAGTATTTATAAATCCTTAGAGTATCTCAGTGTCTGCCTGTTCTACAATTGAAAACATAGACTATGTTGACTGTAAAGCTTGAGTAGAGCTTGATCATACTTTCACTGGGGCACTGCAGTCCAAGTCTGTTCTTATGTCCTTGTTTTATATCTGATCAACTTCCCAGAAAAATGACTTTTAACTAAGAGTTATTTGATTATTTTAAAGATATAAATAATTAAATTTAGAGTTGTGTCTCTTACGTCTATTTATTCCCACTGTGAAATTTCTGTTAATGAATGCCAGAAGTATGTTTACTTTAAAAAGTTGGTTCACAAATGTAATTTGACTGTTAGCACAATGGTCTAGCACATCTTCTCATTGATACTTTAACAAGAATTACATGAAGTTTCATGTTCTGTGTGACAGATGAGCCGCAGGGGGTTTTTTCAACAAATCCATATATACCTTCTTAGTGCTCTTGCTGTACTCCTTGGTTTTTTTCTTGATTTTGAGTGAAACAAAATATGGTTATATTACTCAGGAGAAATAATAAAATAATTTTTTATATGGCAGATAGCTCTCCTTCCTTTCACTACATTTAAGAATTGTAAAACTTAATGGATAGTTAAGAGTTTATTTAATCTATTTTTCTTTCACATTGCGAGTTCAAGGATACAGATGTCAATCTTGATGGAGCTTTCTATGAAAAAATTAGACAAACGCATCACACTGGACAAAAGGAGCAGCATCTTTTTTTTTCTTTTTTGCATATTTGTTTCATTTTTGCTTCTTTATATATATTCGGAAAAAGATTTACTGAATGGAGTATCCTGCTGCAGAGGAAGACAGACAGCACTGATCTTGGCAATAAGAGGCTTATGTGGACTTTCGAAGTACTTTTATCATCCCATGTTTTCCTTGGTATTTCGTCGTCTGCAGACATAACAGCTTGATACTTTTTTCTGTCTGTTCTTGTAGATTAGGATTTTCAGATATCCATGATTTTTATTAGTCTCTTGATAGCTAAAAGGAAAAAGTCAACTTATTTCTTGTAGTTCAGTGTCTAAAACTGGACAAAACACCGAAGCTGATGAACAGGAGAACTAACGTATGATTCATGTTTTTTAAAAGATGAAGTTCCTGTTCATACCTCCTAGAAACAGCCTGATATTTTGACTTGTGTTGAGCAATTCTCTGACACTTCTCTGCTTTTTTATTATTAGAATTATGACTTCTTAAGTTTTTCAGTTTTCTTAAATCTCTTCTAAAAAATTTATCAAGTGTAGCTGCAATTTGCTTTGAGGTTACTTTAACTAGTGCCTGGGGTCTGATTTTATCTGAATCGGGGTTTTAGGGGAGTTTCTTATAAAAAAGTCAGAGTCAGCTGTGCATTAGTGCTCTGTCACATGCATTCATTATATTTGAATACTGAAGTAAAAGAAGTCATTAAACAATATGGCTTTGGTGGTCTCATCCACTCAAAGCTTTTCTTCCCTTTTGAATAAGGAACCAAGTCTTTTTTTGGTCTCCTCCTTATCAGTAAATGTATAGAGTGATTTTTTTTCTTTCTTTGCTAGTTGTATCTCATGCTGAGTACTGGTGTTATTATTTTGTCCTTAAGCAATTGCATTCCTCTTTGTATATATTCATCCTTATTAATTCTCTCCAAAGACTGTGGTTTCTGCTTTTCTTTTCTGAATTTCAAGTCATAGAAGTCTTTGTGAATTAATCAAGTTGATTTCTTACTACTTTTTCTGTACTTTCTGTGTCTTGAGATAATGGGATTTAATTACTTTTATATTGCATTGTTAAAACATGCCAATATTTTTGAGTCCACTCTTTCCTAGTATTTCTTGCTGTGGGAACTTTCTTCTGTGCAAAAAATAATGTGGGTAGTGTTTACAATAAAGCTAATAAAACCTGTATTTATTTCTCCTCTTTTAAAGCATTTCTTTCGAGGATATAAACTATTTCTAGCATTAATCTAAATTGGAATGTTGGCGTTCCAACATATTTATATTAATAAGCAGCAGTAAGCAATGATTTCCCTCTTGAAAATTGAGCAAAGTGCTATATCCAATGACTTGAAAATCTTATTTTTTCGAAAGAAAAATATATTCTTCTGGAGAAAACCAGTTTTTATTTAATCTTAGTTGTAGCTAAGAAAACAGAATAGATAGGTTATCTGACACTAGGTCAATTTTTTGAAGTATTTCAAAGTCCATTTTCTGGTAAGATTTCTGCTTGATAAATTTTCTCATTTCCCATGTCAAGTGGCTAAGGTAGGTAGCTGTTCATACCAGTCTGGTATGGCTTTGGCATTCAGCTAGACCAGAAATGAAGGTAGATAGTACACTTAAAAATATTTTTTAATATATCAAATTGCAAAAGTGGCGAAAAGTTGCATTTTTGGTGGCATTTGGGAAATGCTGAACATGTCATATGATTTGAGTCTGAGGCCATTTTAGTTAATGATTCATGTGAACACCGAAAGACACTAAGCTCTCCTTGATTTTGACATATTATAAGACTATCTTCGTCATATAAAATTTAACTTATTTCTTGATGGTAGTGAAGAATTTCCCTATCCATATGTTTTTTCTACCTTTCTATACTTATGGTCCTATGTATTCTAGAATATGTGCAATACATAGACAGAAGGAGATTGTTTGCTAGGGTTTTTTTCCTGAGCTGTATGTGACCCTTTAGTGTTAGAGAATAAGTATAGTGGTGCCAAATTGATCTCACTGTTAGTACAAAGTGCTGTTATGCAGTAACTATGAAATATTTTCATTAGAGATGAAGATGTAATATTCTTCATTGAAGTTACCTTAGGAGGGTTTGATAATTGAGCAGTTAACCATCTTCACCCTAATCCAAACCCTAATGCTGACCAGCATTGACACTGTGGTTTTCATCTTCACTGGGTGGAAGATGATACTAGTATTCAAGCGAAAGAGAACAACTTCTGCCATGGAATTAAGTGGTTATGTTGCCAAAGAGATTACATAGATGTATTGTAGATGCCACATTTGTGATGTATGGTTCACAATGCGTTTCGAGGAGAAAGAATCCTCTTCAAGGATTGCGATACCAACATGTAATTGGGAAGAAAAGCAGCCAGATGACAAACTAAATAGACCTAATATCACATCCATCAAATTAGAATTGCTTTCTACTTGCTGAAAGCTTATAGCGGGGAAAAGCCTGTACAAGGTTTTTTTTCAGCAGCAGCATGGGTCAGGAAATATTGAATACTGTCTGAATTTGAGAAGATTAATATGGGCTTAACTAGACAGAGAGGAATATGCTAAATGCAATAAAACTTGTTTGTCTGTTCATTGAAAATATTTTTATATTTGAGCAAAAGAAGTTTGCTTTCTTATTTAAGAAGGTTAAAAATGAATTTTAAAAAGACCATTGTTCCTCTTTCAAAGAACTCTGTTATCTTTTTTCTTTTTTGTTGACTCAGCCTCATTTATAGACATTTTTTCATGTCTTTGTACTTTTTCCCATTATAATATGTAAATATTATTTTGAATCCTTGTAATGCACTTGATAAATCTTTTTTTCTTAGAATAAATTAGTTAAAAGGTGAAATGCCTTTTTGTAACTGAGTTTAGACTGACAGCTGGGTTTTTGCAAAGTCACTGTTTCAAAGTATTGGTGTAGATTATTAACAGAATTTTTATTGGCATTAATAGTTATACTAAAGCCTGTTGAGTCAAGAAATCTGAACGTAATGTATATGCATACATAATATTTGTATGTGCATAAAATGTCTATAGACATCATCATTTTTATATGTATTTAATTATGTATTTGTTAGAATTAGGCATTAATTTTTTAGTAGTACCAAAATCAGGGTTTTCAAGAATATTAGTAATGAAAAATATTCTCTGTAATAGTTGTTGTTCAGTGTAGATATCTGGTCTGTTGCTTATATTTCTTCAACTTAAGGAAAACAGTTTGGTTTCCAAAAATAGTACAATAAAAAAGTATAAAATTTTTCACTTTTGGTTGATAAACACGCTGACTTTTGTACCTAAATCACTCACTAGAATTCATATGAGGTCAGTTATGTCTGAAATTCATTGACTTTAGATTGACCTGGGTAAAATAGTGTGTTTAACAGAAAACTGTTTTACAAAGAATCTCTACCATCAAACACTATTTCACATAACAGTTGTTGTCCTCTTCTTTTTACATGCTGAAGTGTTAAAGAAGAAAATGAAGCTTTAAAATGAAATGTTACTGAAAATGTATAGAAAGTAGTTGTGTATTTAGTTGTGTATTATGAAAACAATCCTATTACTGATTAATATTTATTATTGTTCATATTTGTGATTCAGATTTTTCCTAAGCTCATTTTTATGGATATTTACAGTGCTAGTTCATTTTCAAGCAATAATCATATTTTAAGCTTTGAATATCAGTTTCCTCTTGTGACAGTTCTACCAGAAGAGAAGCCTAGTTTGCAAAGTCTAATTACAGTGAAATTCTGATTCCCTTAGCCTTGTTATTGGCAAGAATTTTAGCCATAGTGGAATTATGCTGGTGGTAAAATTGCATCAAAAAACCTACAAACCCAAAAACTTTCAGATTTGGGTTTCAGGTTTTTTAAGGTAAAGTTGTATATTAGGCATTACCAGATTATTTTTCAGCAAGTGCAGAAACAGTCTGAATTATTACAGTGTGAGGTTGTAGCTATTTACTATAAGAATGTAAATAACATGGCACAAAGCCGTATTTATAATGACTAATGAAAGCTGTTACACTGCAGTCAGAGTGATGCAGAGCAACAGGGCAATTCATTAGGAGAAAAGCAGTTAACGAACAGCTAAAGCATGCTAGTTTGGACCTTTTCCTTTCAACTTCAAAACATATACTGTGCTCTTGGTTTGTTATGCTAAATAATTATTTCTAAGGTAAAGTGGATAAGGAAAAGTAAGGTTATCCCTGCCTGCTGATTCCTGCTAACTCACAAAAGCGCAAAGAGAAGGTGTCGTTTTTGGCTTTGTTAGGAATAGATAAATATGCTTGCCATGTTATGCTTGTTAAACATACTGTACTTGTGATTTGTTGCAATGGGATGTTGATTCAGCACAGCATATAAGCACATACATAAGTCCCTCCTGACTTCAAGCACCTCTATTTAAATTCAGTGTTCAACTAAACTAGATCAGGGAGTCAGTAATGTAAATCAGGCAATCTGGATTTAAATTGTATGCTTCTAAACTACGGCTTCTGTAATATTAACAATGTGTCTCTCAAAAGACAGTGCTGACATTTGTGATTGATTTTTCTTTCCATTTTCTGTCTTTAAGGCACCATTATTAGAAATCAAAGTTATAAAAGCTGTATTTCATTTCTATTTCTCTTTTATATAAGCAAGATATGTAGAGAAGAAGGAAATTGTCATGGGTGCTAAATGATAAGCTTTATATTTTTTAAGACAGGCTTCATCTGATATTTTATTTTTTAAATAGTGTGAACCCAAAATTTAGAGATATGCAAGTACTGACAAGCACCTTGCTGTATTTATATTTGAAATAGCAATTTGTACAAAGTAATTTTACTGAATGCTATTGACAAAGGTATGTGTCCTTATCTTTAAACAGTAGCAATATTACATACTGAAATCTTACCGTGGTTTTAATTGTATTTGCCCATAAATCATCATTTCCTGTATGTTTTCATTGAATAGCATTTCAGGAAATGTAATTTATTAAAAGGTGAGACATTTAGTCAGTAAAACTATAGTTTGCTGGTGCAGGAGAAGGAATAAAAAAAAGCATGAAATGACCTGACTGCCATATTTCCATCTCTTCTCCAGACGAAGCAGGATCTTACACTTACGTGATGCTGTTCAAGAAAAGGCCCCTTTCTTGTTGATAGGTTAACTGAAAATTCAAAACTCTTTGGCAGCTACAGTTATTTATAATCTTGTTCTATTTCTGTGATATACAAGCAGGTATTTTTATGAAATATGTGTCAAATTTCTCTCTTAATTGTCCGGGCTGTTTTTGTTAAATATGTTCAGATTCTGCTCCAGATGAATTTTATGTATAACACAAAGAATACAAATTTTACATACAACATAAAGTTAGTCAAAGTAACTTTCATTTCCACAACTTGCAATTACCTCAGGTTTGTTACAGTTAGGACAGTTTAACCAGTAAGAAGTTCCCTGCTAGTGCATGGTAGAGTAGAGTTTCTGTACGTCCGGTTCTACAGATTTATAGTCTGTCACATGCACGTCAGCGTCTGAAGAGCAGTGGTGCTTATGCTTTCACAGAAGCAACGTTTTCTATTAAGTAGGTCTCCCTTTTGTACTTAAGTAAGAAATCCAGACTTCCAGAATCACGCTGAAAGTTGTGAAGCATTAAATGAACAGCTAATTGTAGAATCATAGAACGGTTTGGGTTTGAAGGGACCCTAAAGATTATAAAGTTCCAAGCCCTCTGCCATCGGCAAGGATGCTGCTCACTAAATGAGGTTGGTCAGGTCCTCATCCAACCTGACCTTGAACATGTCTATATGTACATGCACAATCTCTCTGGACAGCCTGTTCATGTTTCACCACCCTCTGAGTAAAGAATTTGTTCCTAACATCTAATTTAAACCTTCCGTCTCAGTTGAAAGCCATTGCCCCATCCCCTGTCACTATCTGCTTGCATAAAAAGTCCCTCTCATTTTTGTAAGCCCCCTTTAGGTACTGGAACAGTGCTTTAAGGTCTCCCCTAATCCTTCTCTTCTCCAGATTGAACAACCCCAGCTCTCTCAGCCTGTCCTTACAGGAAAGACACTCCAGCCCTCTCTTTGTGTTTGATACATATACTGATTTTTTGTAAATTTTCCAAAATATAAAACCAGCTTTTATAATAAGTTGGGGTTTTTTTGTTCTAGTATAGTTTTAAAGGAAAGTTTTACATGTTTGAAAATTTGAAATCAGCATTGTAAAAAGCAGTGTTGCAGACCAGAACTGAAATTGTAGACTGGAACATGAGCAACTTCTGTGAAGAGTGACAGTATTTGAACTAAGCTGGGGTGCTTCTTTGGTTGTGTTTCAGAAATAACTACAAGTTGACATGAAATTATTCTTAGCAGCATTTAGAAGATGACCACTAATTATCTGAAGAAACATTTTTGTTCCTTAGAGGTTGCATTAGCTATTAAGAAAATAATCTTAGAAAATTACAGGTATGCAGCAGATTTTCCTTTTTCTTAGGCCTAGTCAAGCAAAATAATCACTTTTCTGTAGAAACCCTCTGCATAATATTTTACTTAAATTGGTAGGGGAGTAAATAACATTTGGACCTGCAATCAACATGGTTCTTCTAAACAATCAGTTTATAAATTTATAAATTTAGGTTCTTCTAAACAATCAGATTGCTTATAAGTGATGACCATACCTAGTGCATTTTCAAGCAACTCTAGAAGTAACTTTTTGTGATTGTCATCTTCTAAAATTATTGTCTTTACATCCCAAGCTTTCATTAATGTTGCAGAATCTATTCAATTTATATAGTAGCACGTAAATTTAATAGGTTTTTTTCAACTGAGTCAGTAAGAATTCCAGAATTTAATTCCTAAGCCTTTTTTTCTTTTGAAAATTGCAATAGAAAAACTGCACATTCAAAAAAAGAAATAAGTCACATAGGGAAAAAAAACCCCAAAAGATTTTGCTTTGTGAGCTTTATTGTTCGTGAAGCTTGGTTACTATACATTTGTGTTCATTAGTTGATAGGCTCTTTAGGTGAAATTTACTTACTGCTCTGCATAGACTAATCATACTGTCCTACATGAAATGGATGGGCATTTTTTGTGTTATCTTTGACTACTTAATTCAGCTGATGTGATTAAACGTCACCAAGGTTAAATTATCAAGTTTGAATCTTTAACAGTCTATCCTTTAAAAAATTTTATGATCCAACTTAATAACTGTATCTTACTTTGAAGCTGGATTTGAACCAGATGACCTCAACAGAGGTCTTCGCCAGCCTAAGCTTTTTTATTATCTGAGAGAGCTATATCTCTTTATTAAATTTTGTGAATTAAAACACATAAGCAAATTTTAAAGTTACTACATATGCAAATGTCTTGAATATAAAGGACTTCTTTCCATCAGGAGCCATGTAGAAGTTCTGATCATTAATTTTTAGTAATATTTTCACATCCATATAAAAAATTAGCAGCTCCTGGATGAACATAAAAAGGCATTCATCTTGCATTCCTCAGATTTAGGTTTTAGTGAGGCACCAGACATTTCAGATAAGTGTCAGGAATTTTTAGGGCACCTATTCTACAGTACATAAATCTTCTGTATTTGTGCTTTGTGTCAGGAACAGCCTTGGTATTTTTGCACCCTCTTTATCAGGGAAATCTGAGGCTTAAAAGGCTTTATTATTTTTTCTCTGGCTTCATTTTTAGGCTGATGAATGGAATTATACATTCTTGGGACTTCTTTATGACTGTGATTTCAGTGGTCACTAAACAACTATCTTTGCATGTCTCCCTAAAATCCCACTGGATAGTTACTTACTAGGAAATCACCTAACCCTAAATTTTATTTTGTGGTGTTTAAGGACAACCTGTTTACCTTAATGGCAAGCTGAGCAGTTCTGGAAGGAGTACTACTGTGTTTTACCTGCTGAGGATTGACTTGCACAGCTTCAACAGATCACAAATTTGATGGCAAAATTTAGTGACTCTGCCTCATGCTTTGACCACTAAGAGATTTTCCCCAAAATACATATTGTGATAGTTACAAGTTTTATCTATAACTTCTCATAGCAATAATAGGCATCTCAATAAAGGTGGGAAAATGCTTTGCATTGATGGAATTAAGCTTACTGTAAATGCAGTAGCCTACCTTGTCACATTCAAATTGGAAAAACGAAAAAAACACTGTCAAAAATTCAATTTAGCATTACAGAGATTACTGCAGTATAACAGCCCTTTATCTCTAGTAGTGTATAAAAGCACTTCTAACAGTGCATCAATTTTCACAGCCATTTAGTAGATTAGAAAGCAATTGTAAACAGAGTAAAACCCACATTAACTCCTGTCAACAGCCTGCCTTTTTCTCAGTTATGGATTTGTTTGAAATAACAGTGAAATCTAAAGTGATTGCATCAACATCACAGATTGTATTATAAATATGAATGAACCCATTGTAATGGACTGCATAGTAATAGATGGCAAGAATTTGTCATCCCCCTCCCCAAAGTAACAGCTTTTGTAAGGGAAGAATAGCTGTGGCATAAGGAAACATGTCACTCTACAAGAAATTACTGCTCCTGTTGTGAAACAATAACTGCACCAAGTGACAGATTTTTAAACTGCCCTAATTTTAATATTTTAGCAATGCACCATTAATAAGTGTCTGGTATTTCTTTTAACTGAAGTCAACTGAAAGTTATTAAAAAACCCTAAATCAAGTATTTTTAAAGGAACAGTTATTTAAACAACATTATTTGGGGTGTTATTTGGGGTGTGGAGAAAGTAGCCACGCATGGGTTTGTTTATTTTGGAAAACTGTCTTTCTTTTAACTGCTTAAAAGCAATAAATGCAGTGAAAATGAGAAAAATACTATTTTTCCCCTCATCATCAGTTAGCACAGTGGTAGTTGCAATAAACTGATTCATGGCCAGCATGGTGAAAGCTGATCTTGAAAGACTTGAAGATTTTTCATACACAACATCATGCAGAGTGGGGTGTGTTTTGCATTTTTTTCATTTCTCCAGGAGATGTCTAATACCTCTAACTAACACTGGTCACTAGATATTTCCTAACACCTGTTTCTAAAAGGTGTTCTACTGCATATCTTGTTAATTGCTGCTGTCCACTTAGCTATTCCTTATAGACTTAAATAAGGTCTACTACTCAATTGCTTTTGTTAGCAAATTGTGGCTACCAGTGCATTGTGATAAATCTACCACAGTCATAATGCTAGGCATTATAAAATAAACTGTAAAGTAGTGCTTCTCTGAAGTAAAATGGATGATACTGTACATTTGAGTTCCAGCTTATCACACACAGGATATTAATTAAGGACCAAATTTTCAAATGAGGACAAGTGTAATGTTTTGTATTTGTGGGAGTCAAACCTGTTAGTAAAATAGCTACAAAGATAAAAATACAATTTCCTCCAAATTGTAAGAATGAAATGCAACAATATTTAGCTTCTCTCAGCTGTTGCATTTCATTGCTATTTTGTGAAATATGGCAACTACTCAATGAAACATTTTGCTCAAAGACTTCATTTAAAAAGTCTTTAAATTTTGGCTGAGAAAGCTAGTGGTTTTCTCCATGGAGATCATATATTTCTTTGATAACCCATGTATACTCGTAGCTTTTAACCTTCAAATTTTTACATTTAAGCAAAAACAGTTTCAGGAATGGTGATTTCATATTAGTGAATTTTCTGCTTTACCCTGTTATAGTTATTTTTATATTTCACTTATATTTTGTAAATACAGCAAAAAAATTTAATTCATGTTTTTGAGAATAAAATGCTTAACCAATGCTATATCTAGATTTATATTATTTCATCCAATAAAAAAAAAAATCTCATGCTTTGGTAATAATAAAGGACATTTAATGAAACTTAAAAAGAAATAATCACTGGTAAAAAAATCAGAAAACATCAAAGAGTTTATCTTATAGTCATGTGATTTCTTAATTTATATTTTTCAAAAATTTTTTTAAACTTTTTTCAACATTTTTTTCTTTTTTTCGGGAAGTGCAGGTGAATGAGTGGTTTCTTAAATTGGACCCAGCATCCTAATGTAACTTCCTATTGTTAAATGTTCCTATTTAGTGGATTTCATGACTCCAAGTCAAATAAGTGCATAGAATTCAAGTGGTGTTCCGTGCCCTAGACTTACACCATCATAAATTTGATTATCTTGCCTTTCCCTATCCTTCCTTTACCTACATGCTCTTGGGTGCAGCTGAAAATGTTTTTCCAAAACACTCTCATCCATCATAAGTGCTCAATTCTTTCTAAGATGCTTTTTCATTTAATGCAGATTCACAGGTAGTCAATGTTTTATATAAATAGATAAAATTAACTGTATCTTGTAGTAATTTTATTACTGTTAGCTTACTAACCTGTCTTTTTAAAGAAGACTTAAATGCCATTTAAGAGCAAGTGAAACTACAAAGTAAAGCAGTTGGTATAAACTAGAACTGGTGAAGGTCCCAGGGCTAGAAAGCAAGCTATCCTGTCTTTAGGACCTACTTTAGGATGAAATCCTCAAGAAACAGTCGCAGTTGAAACTACTTGATTGTTACAGAACTCAGACAAGAAGTACAGTCTCCTGTTACTGATGGTTACGTCACCCCTAAAGCAGTAAAGAATCACTGTTGTCTGAACAGCAGAATTGTCTTCCCAAGGCACGTGAGGACTCCCAGTCCAAGATTTACCAGTCTGGCTGGCTGGGAAGTCAGGTCAGTGCACCCTCTGTAGCCAGCCACCTGCCCACAGTGCTGTTCTTACAGGTGTCTGTAGCTACTTTAGCCCACTTCTCTTTCCAAGTTACACCACTTCTGTTTGAAAAAAACATCTTTTAAAGACTATTGGTGAGAAATTACTGTTCAAAGCTGGCAGTTTTCAGACAGGTATAGACACACGTAAAGCAGGTAAATAAACTTTATGTTCAGATGTAGATATAGGCCACTTAATTACATGGGATCTGTTTTGCTTGTCCTCACTATCTATTTTAAACTAATCTAAGCTAGGCTCTCTCTCTAATCGAAAGAAGCCAATAGATACCTAAAGTATGTGCTTTTAATTGTGCTCTGAAGATTGCCTTTTTCCCTTGACTAGTCCCTTGACAGTGCAATCTCTTTGCCATTATTGTTCTGCAGAGTCAGGCATAATGATTCTGCACCAGGACTACCATGCTCTACAATGATTTCATTATAGTGAAATACAGCACTAGTGGGTACATAGGATCCATAGATAACATTCCACACTTTGTATTACTCTCAGAAATTCTGTATTTTGTGTAATTAGTACAGTACAAAACAACCTCAGCCACCCACAAATAGATTTTCCTATAAATGAATTGTCTCCTAAATTTGAAATACCTTTCAACTGGATCTTTGTGAATCACAATCCTTCCTATATGCACCAGTGAATATGGAGCTGTGCATAATCTGATGAGGAGAATGGGATTTCTATTTTAATTCAGATGGGCATAGGTCATTTGGATTAGTTTCTGAATGAATGATGGAAAATAAGTTAAAGTCTGTTAAACAGTGAAAAGATCGATGAAAATAGTCTTTTCAAAAGATTGAGTCTCAAGTAATGGCATGTTTTTGTTTCATACCAAAAATAGCTTTGTGTGTTGACATTTTATTATTATTATAATAAAATACCTTTTATTATTTTCCCATGTTGAAACCTTAATGCTTTTCTTTACTAGTTCTTTAGCTTTGTGTTTTATGGAATAATTCAAATTTAACATAATATTTAGTATCTTGTACAAGTAAGAGACAAATATTCTGTAATATATACATACAAGATGATTATAAGGCCCAATGAAAATATTTTGTTTACTGCTTATTTTGAATGGCAGTGAGACTATATGAATTAAAGTAGGTGCTGTTATAGTTTTTGTCACTGCATACTATTTTTATGCCTTTTTTCTTAACTTTGTGAGTACTCTGCAAAAGCAGTGTTACGGGTGTTTTAGGTTTTGGGGGTTTTTTTGTTTTTTTAGAGAGAGTTCATAAAACATTTTCGTGGAACTCAAATCACTTTTAATGGTTTCACCTACTAATCTATCTTACTTAACAAAAATGCATACAAACAGAACAGGGTTGCCATCCCATTTAAAGTATCATCTCTAAAGACTAAACTTAAACACTTAGTCCTCTGTGGATGTGAAATTCTTAAATTTAGATGTACACAACTAGAGTTTTGTAAGTTTTACATGGCCAAGACTAAATCTAAGCAAATATCAGTTTAAAGCAGTGATGATTTTCACATGAAGGGTGATTCCATAAAGCAATGCAGAAGTAAAATTTATTTTATAGGCTGATTTTTAAATCCAGAATACATTTCAAGCTTGTCAGAAACTTGCAAAGCTATACAAAAGTTTGGGTATCACAAATCTGTCAGAGAGAAGAGCCTAAACAACTATAAGAACTATGTCTACTGGAGATAAAGGTTAGTGAACATGAAGGATGTTTAAAAAGGAAAAAATGGTGATAGGTAATGGCTGAGCAGTATACTTAATAATGGTGTCTTTCACATCTACAGTTCCTGTCAGCATATTGCATACTAAACAGAGTTACCTGCTTGTATCCAAACTGTTCACTGTAACAACCAGAATATAATTTATTTTAATTATATTCTTCATGTAGCCAGAAAAAGCTTTGTAAAATTTTATAGCTTTTGTTAAATAAGTGGTGAGATGGATACTCACAATGGTCTATCAGGCCTTAAAATCACCGAATCTGCACCCTGTCCTCGCTCATAGAGAAGGTATAAGCTCAACAATCTCTTGTCTCTGTCCAGGCTAGGAAATCCACCTTTTATGCAGACTTTGTTGCAGTCAAAAGTCTAAAGCTTCCAGATACAGAAGTTACTTTTAGATGTCTGCAATGTGGGCTCTCTTTACCTGTTTAAAGTATCTACATTAGGGTGAAATGAAGCACAGTTTAGAAGTGCTTGTTTCTCCTCATTGACTGTGAAGGGAGCCTGAGGCAACCAGCACAAATTCATTCGGTCCAGTTAATCTCACACTGGCATCAAGGGCCTTTGGTCAGGCACAAGGACGCACAGGACTTTGCATGCTCTTGTTACGAATAATTTTATACAACACTGAAGAAAAGAGTCAGGTTTGTTTCTGTACCTGCATTACGTCTCCATAGTCAATGAATTATATCTATTTCATAGTTGTAGTTATAATAAGGCTGGTTAAGTCCGTAGCTTCTTGTTTTAAATGTAACAGAATATTTCAAAGTATTCATTACCACAAAAAAGTTAATTTTTTTTAAAAAAAGGAAATGCATCTACACAAATGTAATTGAACTTTTACTTTAAGCCATATTCTGTTACATAACCAAAGAGTTATAAATTTATACATCTGCTTCAGCTTATTGAAACTGTCCTGATTTTAAGCTTAATTGCTGGAAAAAATCTGTTTGGCTAGTAAGCTCATAATAAGCAAAGATTTTGAAGAGATGTAAGATAAATTATCAAATGCCATACCTAAATTCTTAGAAATATTCTCCCTTTGCACTCCCTTCCCCATAGTTTTCCTCAGTTGTGTTCCTGAAATAAAAATACGTAAATATCTAGCCTACTATTTTTGCTGCAAAATTTTTACAAATCTCTTTGGAGTCAGCTGAATTGTTATTCTTAACACTGCTGGCTAACATTGAGAATCTAGAAAATAATACCAGGTGTATGTGGTATTGTCTTATGACACAAAACTGAAAATTATACTTCTTCTATAGGATGTTGCTTTGAAATTAATAGTAACATGCTTGAAATTTGCATTTTAATAAATTTTCCTTAGATCACAGTGAGCTGCTGAACATTGTGAGATTTTTCAATAGCATTTGCCTTCTTCCTTAGCATTTAAAGCTACTCAGGTGTAGCATTTCTCTGGAAATGAGCACTAATGAAGGTGCTAGAAAAGATTTGAGAATATATTTCTAGCATGTTTAGTATGAGTGACTAACTTAATTGATGAGCTAGCAATGAGTTTACAGAATATATTTGTTCTAGAAAGAAGTATCATTTTAATAATTATTATGTATATTGTGTTTCCTAAAAGGTGTTTCTACCATCTCTTTAGAACATGTTGGGAGAAAAAGAATTTTCTTTATTAGAACCACGTGATGATTGTGCCTGTGTATGACTGAGAGTAACCTATAAACATTTTGGTCTCAATGAATTTATGCACACATAAAACTCTGTGTGTACCTTGTGTTCTAAAAAAATCTTTCCAAGTATTTTTGAGTGGTCTTAAATCTTTGAAGAGTATCCACAGAACTTCTCCTGGCTGTCTTCTAGTTTCTTCAGTTACATATGGAATAATGGAGGGGAAAAGTGAGGAGATTTCTGAGCAGATTTTCATCACAGATGAGCTTGAATCTGGAAATAAGTTGTTTTATGGGTTGTGGATCTTTTTGTCTACACCAAGTTGTTATCTATAATCAGGACAGTTGCAAAGTAGTAAACACCAGTGATTCCACCCAATTGGCAAAGCTCACCCCAAAACAAGACTGGCAATGGCTGATTTAAAGGCAATGAAGTGTCTGCACATCCACATGTGAGAAAGAATTGTTATTGCTTAGGTATGATCACATAGTAGGGACTTGGAACTAAAGTCTGGGCTTGGAACTAAAGTCTAGGATTGTAGTGGGGTGCATGCCAATATAAACCGGTACAGTAAACAACTGAGCAAAAAAAACCGGAATTGTGTAAAAGTTTGCCTTTAAAGTCTGAAATCTGTCATGTGAACAGCTTCCTGCTGGAATTTGATAATTCATATATGCAATGGCAACTGAGTTGTTACAGTACAGTTTTAGTGGGCGTGTCAGGGTTGGTTTTATGTTCTCCATGGCAGCCCATAAACTGCTGTGCTTTGTCTTAGCGACGCCACCAGACCTGTGTTTTGGCTGTTGCTGAGCTGTGTCCTGGCTTTCTCTCTGTCCACCCACAAAACACACAGAGCCAGGAGGCTCAGGGTGGGCAGGAGGTTGGGAGGGGATGTCGGCACAGCTGACCCAGGCTGATGCTCTATGATATGATGTCATACTCAGCAATAAAATCTCAGGGAAAGGAGGAAAAGTTCTTTTTGAACATGTTCCCTTACAACCTTAACCCTATTTTAAAAGGACTACATTTTTTCCCAACTTCCTTCAGAAAGTCCCATTGCAGATTTTATGGTTTTATGTGTCATAGTATGAATAATATTTAGTTGAATGCCCAGAGTAATTGAAGAAAGAAAAGCATTCATGCTAATTCAGATAAACTTCAGTGGTCTCTGATGTAATGCATTGTTCTCTGAATTCCTGCACTGTTCAAGCATTTACATTTAACATGAGAATGCATTTGACTATGCATGCTACAGAGAAATAAGTTAAGCATATATTTTTCTCTTTCTGAGTGACTGGACTTGGGTATTATTATTTTAATTACCCCTCAGGCAATCTTCTGATGTGTGATCGTGTGCAGGTCAATGTTCTGAGAGTCCTTCAACATGACAGTTCACAGAATAATAATCCTGTCATCGCACCTTGATTCATTGTTACATCGTTTCTTGGACTTTTTCTCTTACTCACATTTGCTTAGCAACCAAGTCACAAGTCTCGTACTTATTATTCAAGTAATCACCCTCTGCAGCACATAGATGCATCAATTAAAGCTTTACCATGAAGTATATTGTTCTGTGTGGAATCCTCAGGTGTCAGGAATTAAAAATTGATTTTAAATGTTGCAGGCTGCGTTCAAATGGCTCATCTGTGTTTATGTTAAACAAACAAGCATGCTAACAATTCTAAACAATAGAAAGTGATAGGTCAAAATCATTAGGAAATGAATGATAAAATTATATTCTGTTCTTAAAGCACTTAGTCTTTTAGAGATTTACCAATTAAATGCAGCTCTGACATGTCTGAGTGCCAGACATTTATTTTAGCTCTGTTTCTTCAGATGCAAATCAATTTAATATCTGCTTTATATGTTCTTACCTATATTCTTTGTAAACATTTTCTGGCTAATTTTCCGATTTGTGTAAATTTCACAGCAATTTATTATTAGAATGAAATTCAAGTACCCAGAAGCTGTCAAGATGGTTCAGTGATTTAACGTTGGCATCCTGCAGCTTTGACTGTAATCAGCAGATGCTCTGGCATTACCGTAAATGTTTTCTTAACCGTCTCTGTCAAAAAAAATAAAAAAAGAGAGAGAGAATTTTTCCTGTTTGGAGTCTCCTGTTTCTGATTAAATTCGGTTTGGGTTCTTTTGCATAATTAATATACCATGATGATCTCTAACCATTTGTTTTTAACCATTTGTTTTTAATGCTTCACCTTTTGAGCTAAATACATTTGCAAGACTGCTTCATAAGTCAAAACAGACAAAGGAAAAACAAGTCTGTGTTTAAGAATCCTCTGTTTCCGTGGCTTGGGAGGTCTTACTGCCTTCTGCCTTGTAGTCTCAGTGAGTATAAAGGGTTCAGGTTTTCAGTATCTCAGTTTTTCATATTCTATGTAATATTTCAAGTTTCTCCATGAGAGAGAGGTTTTTTTCCTGTACGTGCAGAGATGTGTTGCATTTTAGATTTTTGGAAATTAAAAAAAGACTCTCCTACATGGTAAGATTAACTTTTGTTAGCTGGTTATTTCTAAATAGTATTTGAGTGCAATTGATTAGGAAAAGAAGGAGGAAGTGCTGCAGTTAGCTTCTGTTGTTTTTAACATACCAAAGTGGCTGCTGAGAGTTTAACTGGTAGAATATAGGGCAGTAAATATGTTCATCATGTGAAAAGTGCATACCATTAATGATGTTAAACACAGCATTTTGAATTCACGATGACTGGATTAATTACCCATGATAATGTAGCTTGAATTTGTCTTGTGGTATATGGAGGAGTTGGTAAAAGCCAACTTTAATTAATAATTCCTCTTTTAGAGACTGTTGAAATCAGCATCCCTTTTCAGAGCAGTTTGTCACACTTGCAGAGTACAGTTGTTGGTGTCAAATACACATATGACTGGATCTTGTGCAGAGTAGAAACATTTTTTACTTCTCATGTCTCTCCACACATGAACAAGACCAACTTAGAGTCCATCCCAAAGAGAGGGAATAATTAAGTGAAAGCACATGGCATTAATTAAAGCATCATATAAAGAGAGAGAGAAGAATTGTCAAAGGAATATATTTTGCAATCTTGCAGAGTGAGGGAGAGATGAATCACTTTGCCTTTATTTCCCAATATTTACTTTTACATGAGGATCTTCTTGAATATGTACTATTTCCTGCTCCAGAGTTTCAGTCTGCTGTTTAGCATGCTTTCAACTATTTTCTGCAGAGCTTTGTCAGAGGAAAGTAAGGACCATAATAATAATTATAAAAAAGTCACATGAACTAAGATGATTCATCTTCATCCCATTTCCATCCAATGTATTCACAAAGGCAATCTTGGATGTTAGCTTACACAAGTTAAACTTCACAGTCAGGTCTGCTTCTTTCCTCTTAAAAAGCACCCATGCTATAAAGAAGCACAGATTAGAATTTGGAGTTCTCATAAATACTTGTCCAAGTTAGTAAATCACTACACTCTTCCCTGTCAAAGCATTAACAGCATGCAGTGCTCTCTGTTGCTCTTCTTCCAGAGACCTCTTTTAAAAATGTTTAAAACGAGAGGAGCCTGAGAGCCATATGCTATTCTTGCAATCTTTTGAATAATAGTGAATGACAGCCCACTGTGACCGTGTCCTGTGTGGGCAAGAACTGCCCCAGCACATTGGTCCTGTGCCTCTTACAGCAATGTGAGGAGACTGTGTTTCTATTCAAGTTAAAACTAACACTCACCTAATTTACTTTCAGCTCTAGCCTCTGCTCTTTATGCCATTCCCAGAAGTATTTCCAGGACTCTGTAGATCTCCCTTTTGCTTAGAAGTGGTTTAATTCCTTAGGAGAGAAAAGCAACAGATGATGAGAGAAAGATAGTTTTTCTCACTGGTTTGATCTGATATTACAAAGTATTTGTATTCAAACTTAAGGCAATGCAACCTGCCAGTACTGATATAAACCTGGGAATGGAAGTTTGGGATAAAAAGAAGAAATAAAAATTGTATGGGTTTTTAACAGCAGCTGGAATAGCTAGGGAATATTTTGAAAACATTTGATATCAAGAGTAGTGAATAAGAAATAATGATAGTGTTAAACTTTTAAGGCAATTACTAGACATAGATACATAGAATCATAGAATGGTTTGGGTCAGAGTGGGCCTTAAAGATCATTTAGTTCCAACACCCACACCATGGACATGGACACCACCCACTAGATCAGGTTGCTCAGGACCCCATCCAGCCTGGCCTTGAACCTTTCCAGAGATGGGACATAGTTTTTGTGAGGTTTGTGGGTTTTGTTTGTTTAGGGTTTTTTTCAATGTGTATGCTGAATAGTAAATACTGAACAGAAGCAACAACATTTAGAACTGCAGTGAGTAGAATCTCATAAATATAAGGTCAGTCTTTAAGATTTGCTTTGTTGTTTGGATTTGTTGGGGGTTTTATTTTCCAGAGGTAGGAGGCCTCCTACTGTGTTTTTTCCGCTACAGTTGGTTAAAGAAGACAAACTTGTGTGTTTCTTTTCTATTTCAGTTATTTTCATCAGGATGTTGTTTATCATTCCCCATTGTAACTCCTAGTGGCTTTCCTTTGATGGCAGCAGTCTTTATGCATATTGCTGAAGTTTTTTATCAAAGTGCACCTTGAAAGCAGTATTCATCTATAGCTAGCTGGTTTGCAGATAGGTTTGGAGGCTAAACATGCCTGCTGCTCAAAGGCAGTTTAGTTTGTGGGATCTACATTAATTATCGTCAGCCAAATAGGGTAGCTCTAGACTATGGACCTCTGTGTATCTTGTCACAGATCACTAACTTATCATTTTTGACTGTTAACTCTAAAGATGATTTGGAATGCAGGCTGCAATATACTTGTGAACAAAATAAAACAAGTAATAAACCACATTCCAGGGATTTAAAATACTCTAGAACATGTTAACTTACAGTTATATTGTTCTAATTTCCTGGTTATTTCTTGACTTGAAGAGAGAAAAAGTTGATGTTTGTCCTATTTGTACCTTGAGAGAAAGCCTGTAAACACCTAGGTTGTGGATTGTTTCTGCCCACTGAGGCCTGAGGACCCTGTGCCGCTGGTATTCATGTAGATCAATATTTATCTTTTAATCCCCTTTGCCTGACATAAATAATAAGATCAATTTATTAGGTATTAATACTAAAGTTATGCCATATGATTTATCCATTTTGAAATAAGGATACTTAGAATTTAGTTTTTCAAGGATGTTTCAAACCATGTGCTCTAAAAATCATTAATGACCACAAAACAGATTTCTGTTTTGGAAATTTCCATTTTGCAGTTTCCTAGAAACTGCCAAATGTGCCTTCTTTTGGGGAAAAATGCATGAAAAGACACAGGATATCAACTGTAATTCAGGGTGAAATAGGAAGGATACCAAACTCCTAAATCTGAAATACTCATCTTCTGAAGATACCTGCAGAGGTTTCTTCTCTCACTGACCTTGGGTGATTTCTGTCAGCAGCTTGATCCACACTCTTGTTCTCTTATCATCTTGACAGGCATTCAATACTTTTATTAAAATCCCAGTAAATTAAAGTTGCATTTCTTGTAAAAAAAAGTCATTGTCTTATCACAGGTGAGAACATATTAGTTTAAACAGAGAAATTGGTTCCAACTCATGGCAATTGCAAAGAATCTTTGGAAAAGGTAAAAGTTTGAATGGAGTGATCAGCAGGAACTTAAAGTAGTCTTTGAGAAGATGTAGTTAGGAAAGGGATTAAAATAATTTTTAAAGGCTTTACTTTAGGGCCAAGTAAAAGGGAGCTGGTCCAGCATGGTTCCTCTTGTCAAAAATAAGTTTGCTCACAGTTTGTAATTGACTTTCTTTGAAATTTAGTTTCTATAAATTCTCTGTGTTAGTCACACAGTGTGCTGACATACTCTTTTCTTGCCTTTGAAATGCACATAGTGCACATTCACTATTTAAAAAAACTGTCTCATCTAAATTGAGCGTACTGATAGTGTTTATTCCCTGTGTTTCACACCTTTTTAATGCAACGCTCAAGAACAGCAGCAACTGTTAAATGAAATGTGCATAGTTTAAAAAAGAAATGTTCCAAATATCAGTAACCCTTTTTCATGTCTCATGAATCATTGTGTGCTTAAGATTAGTAGAGTTGTGAGCATTTAGTGTGAAATACTAAGGTGTAAGCAATTACTTACCAAGCAAAGGTCTTTTGAGTACAGCTCCCACTCCTTTAGGTGTTCGGGCTGGAGATGCAGGTTTGAACTGAAATAAGTTGTAGCAACTCACTGCTCCTTTAACCAGGGACATTCTTCAAGCCTACCCTTGTCAGTCAGAGACATTGTTGAAAAAACATGAAATCAATAAAAAGTATTTAAAATATTTTCCATTAACCTATTCAGAAAGGAGCTATCCCATTTTTTATGAGTGATGTTACATAGTATGGATGGACCTTGTAGCTGTAGCAGTCTTTCATGTTATGTCTAAATTCTGATTCTGAGGGATAAGGCAGACTTTGAGAAGAATAAGGAAGTCTTGTTATGTTGTCACACCAGGTCTGGGAATGGATTTCAGAAGGCCAACTTTGGGCTGTAAAAATGACATTAAGGGAAAATTGGGTGCCTGAAAAATCTTGGGGCTTACAACTGTCCAGTGTCTGGGGCTCTAATAGAGGTTAGTGCAGGAAAGGAGACTCTTGTTTCAAAACTGAGAGGAAAACATGAATTAATTGTTTTCTTTTTGACATTTCTGCTAGTAAGAAGCCAAGCTTTGGAATCTGTTTATTTAGATGGAACATATGAGGATATACCCCAATATCCTCACGACATCCATGGTATGTGACCATTGTCTAAGTACAATGTCACTTGTTAAGGTTGCACTGGGACATGCATGATGATGTGGTCAGTGTAATTTGTGGGAAATGGACAGGACTTCCAGACTGCGACTGGGTTGTGACAAGCATTTCAGCTTGTGGGAATGCTCTACAGCTGCATCCAGAATTAGCTCATGGCACTGCTGTCAAAATACATGTTCTTTTCTCTTGACGTTTTGCTGGGAAAATACATGAGCACAGCATCAGCATGGTGTAGCTTTTCCATGAGTTTGAGTAGCATGCATCAGGGATAGGGAACCAGAGACAAACTATGGCACCACACTGGGGAGCCAGTGGTAAGAGTTATGGCTAGGGCTGTTACTTTCTCTAAGCCAAAGCCATTTGGCATGGGAACATTCCTTCAGAGTATTGTGTAGGACTGGCAAGTCATGATTTAAAATGTGAAAATAATTTGCATTGCCAGTAATGTCAGTACAGGCGGGCTTTACAAAATAGTCATAGCTTCAGGAACATGATGTAGCATGTGCAGCACAAGTCAGCAAGCTTAGAAATATTCCGCTGGGGTTTTGAGCATTTTTCCCTGTTAACTTGGTAAGAGATGTAATGAGGTTGTAACTGCAATTGTTCTTTTTATGTTACAGTTTTGTCATGCCCTACATTGAGATGTATGACTGTAATATGAGCATATAATGCCATGCAATGCAATTCTCCTTTTTGTATTTGCAACTTTATTTTTCAATCAGTCTACAAGTATTTACATAAAACCAAAATATATCCTCAGTATCAAGACTTTTACTGAGAAACTGTGTGATGAAATAAAGCTTTTCAACATCCTTTTTAATTTTAAATATTTATTAGTTGTTTAAAAAAAATCTATGTTGACTTTAGTGAGTCTCTTGCAATCATTTTTGTTCTCTATTAAAGGTAATACATAACACTATTATGCAAGATTTTAAAGTCTCCAACTGATCTTGTTTTTCTTCCCCAAGTTCACAGCAAGCAGGTCTCATACTGCTGATTTTTTTTTTGTTCAGATGCTAGTGCACAATTTCCTTTTTCTGAATATGAAGTATGTAGCCTTTAATAGATTATAAGCATACCATTATAAGTTGTTCTATGTTAGGACACCATTTAAACTGTGGAAAGTTATGTCAAGCACAATTTTCCGTCAACTGAATTTCCTGAGTTTCAACTGAATTGCTGTTGAAAGTCCTGTATTTAGATGATAGTAACTGTTTGGCTCTAGTTTTTGTGAATATCGTTTTGGAATGCTTTTGACTAACAGCAGTGTTCAAGCAGTTAATATCTGCAAACACAGAATTTGAATAGGTCCAGAGGACTCACAAAAGTTCAGTGTTGAACAAGGGAAAGAAAAGATTTAAATGTCATGGAATCTGGACACTGAGACTTTTGTAGCGTACAATGTGATCTCTGCCTAACCCATGCCTTGAAGCATCCACTAGAAGTAAAGTCAAAACCATTATGGGTTATCACCTGAGCATTTAGAAAACTTAATCATGAATTCAAAGTTACTGCTTTTTTTTTTTCACCTGTATAGTGGTTGTTATGATACAGTTGAATGACAAATTTCGATTGTTGAAAGTGACCAAATAGTAGAAACTTGTCTCAACTACTTCCAGTATATACAGGAAATTAATAAGTTCTGTCTTTATCCAGTGATTTTTAATGTTTGATTTCTTTTTGTCTTGCTACTGCTGGAAGATGCGCCTTGCTACAGTAGGTGGACAAATAGTGCATCTCTGGAAATGTAAGCTTTCTTCTTAGCAAGAATTCATGCAGAAGTGCCTTTCCATGAGTAGTTTTCATTTCACCTTCTGTGTGTTTAATTATATTCAATTCTTTAGAAGTGTATTTGAACCAATACATGCATGTAAATACATTTTGTTTCAAATATAGTTTATTGTCAAAAGCAAAAAATAAATTTATGAATGTCTGTGATGTAATGGTTCAAAGCATTTTAGAAAAAGTCTGTTAATAGCTATATGGTTTGTGGATTTTCTGTGTGTTCCCTTGTTCTAGAAACATAAGTGGCCATTGCCGCTAAACCATCTCCTGGCTTTTTTGGCAGCCATATAAAATACTGTCTTCAGAAACAGATCAAATTCCTGCTTATGATTGGTCATGGTTTCTTGCTCTCACATGTATATATGTGAATTCCAAAACGTCATTACTCTGCTGGTTCAAGGTTTTAATGTCTAATAGCAGTAAATTAATGGCTGTTTATCCTTGTACTTTCTTTGTTAGTTAATCTTGACTTCTGGCTTTTCTTGCAAGTAAATAACTATATGCTTTATAGCCTTTTTTGTACTGAACTGAGGAAGTCCAGCTTTTCCACAGTTGTGGTCCAAGTTGCATGCTAACCTGCAGCAGTTTGCAGCCATGTAGTTCTGAATTCACAGGCAAGGTGCACTGGGCTTTTTTAAACCACTCACTTCAACAGTGACAGGTTCAAAATTAACTTCTTTTGTTCCACCACTATAGCACAGAATTTGAGGGAGGTGAGGTTACAATCCCAAGTCAGGGCAGTGGAATGCATGTGGTACCAAATCACCAATGCATGCAAGTTTCAAATCAGTGTATGAAGCAGTATAGAGTGTTTAAGAGTTTGTTTTTAACACAAATTAATTTCTGCTGGCTAAAATAAAAAATTGAGGAATAAGTGAAACTTTTTACCTTGATAGTGGCTAACTAATATTACACTTTGATGTAAGAGAAGTGGTCTTTGATAAGAATGCCACAAACAGCACATATACCTCAATATCACAGCAGTTAATTATTTAGGTGCACATTTACTGAAGTGAAATCTACCGCTGTAAGTAAATTTGTATGCTTTCTGAGCCAGGCCTAGCAAAGTTCAGAGTTTCTGAATGAACTTCACAACAGCCAATTTGCTAAGCAGGGAACTGCCTACCTCGACATCTGCTAATACTGGACTTGCACTTAGGAGTAGCAATGCTATGTGAAGAAGTTCCTCCTTGATTGAAGAACATAAATGTTAAAGATGCCACCTGATTTGCAAAGCAGCTGAAATAACAACTTTGAGATGGTAATACTGGATTTAGATAAAATATGTGTGTCCAAGTACTACTATTTTTAGTTGACTCTAGCTGCTCAGTATTATTTGTAGCATGGCTGAGACCAAAGTGTTCTCATTATTAAGGAAATGCTACTAATCACTAGCATGAGACTTTGTGATTTTTCTAGTGAATCTTGACATCATCATTGCTATGGAGATGAAGCAAGAACTACTCATGTAAACTAAAAACTGTTCAAGGCACTTTCCTAATGCCATTTTTTGTTGTTGCAGAACCCTTCAGACCAAAGAGCAAGGCTGGTCATTCAAGTTGAATATTCCACTGATTAGTCTATGCCTAGAAGTTCACAATTGCTGTTGTTTTAAGAGGAAAAGAAAGGCACAGCTGTCTTCAGCTTTACTCTGTCCTATCCCTATGCAACAATTCCAGATTGTAGGCAGCAATTTATGGGACACGCTGAAGTGCAAGTGTCAATTAGTTACTGAGTTTCAAAGTAGTGAAAGAGTCGGGATAGATCCCAACAGCTGCTACTTATTAATAGCTAGCTTGCAGCAGTTCCTTGCTTCGACTGCAGTTGTGAGTCTCACTCTAAGGCACCTCTACTCTGCCCTGGGTACACTGTGAGAAACTGGGGATTTTACTGCTGGATTTTACTTTGAGGCCTCAGTTCAAAAGTGTTCCCCACATCTGTTTATACAGGTCACCACACCTAATTCATCCTCACATTTTGGGGTGAACTGCAAAGTAGTTAAAATTTGGTTGTTGGTACATTTGAGAAGCTTACTTTCAGTTCCTAATTTCTTTTTAGCTTTTTAAAAATCCAGTAGCTATGCTTCATCTCTAATTATATGACAATATGTTTTCTTTTACTTAAAAGTGTTGATGTTTAAACACCAAGTATTTTTCTTGCTGCCCCTAGATTGAATATAAACAGAAAGGTCTGTGGTACAGCTGGTAGTTTGTATATTGACACAGGTAGCATGCTTTTATCAGCTTGCAAATATGTGTTCAGAATCAATAAGCATAAACATTTAAGTAGAATGGGGTATTTAAGAGTGCACATACCGGGGATATTTTAATTATATATGACGGGTTTATTACATGTAATTATAAAGATGTGTTCATAACCACTCTTTGGCCTCCTGTGATTCAGGAACACTGTGCTGCTGCATATTCAAGGTCAAATTATTTTCCATAGTGTAAAACAAAAATTACATTTTTCAGCTAAGTGTCAAATTTGTCTTAAGAAATTTTAATTAAGAATTGTTTATCTGATTTAGAAGATGATGGAAAGGAGGTATTTATTTTCCTCCACTTCCCAAAAGGTGATCGTACTTACAAAATTTGCTGAGATTGTCCAAGAAAGTGTGTAAAATCCTCATCCATCACCGAGAGCCCCTGGTCAGGGAATGACAGTGCAGTAAATATCTTCAGCAGCTGCCTTTTAATGTACAAGCTGTTTTCGGTAGGAATTTTCAGCACTCACATAAAACACACTGTCATGAGTGACTGCCTGTGCACCAAAGTCATTACTATTGGGATGATGGAACATCTTTCAGCGAATAACCAAAAAACTTTAAATGTCATGTCAAGTGTGTTGAAGGCATTTTCAAGCCTTGCTCAAGGTTACATGAATATTGAGTAGGCCTGTTTTTAAAAAGTTTGAGATCTATGAGGGGAACCACTCATATGCTGGTTTGGAGAACAGTCACTTGAGCTGGAAGGGGAGTGCGGAACAACAGAAAAAGAAATCTGTCTTAATACATGCCAAACCTGCAAAACTCCTGCCTGGATATTAACTGAGTGCAACTTTGTGTGACAGGCAGTGCCAGTGATGTTTAGCAAAAATAGTGAATTACACAATTTCTTGAAATTGCTTAGCTGCCTAAAAGTTCACAAAGGAAAGAAAAGGTATTACAATGGATAATTAAATTAAAATAGATTTTTTAATACGTTTTAAAATATGAACAATTTAAAAATATGTAGGAAATGTAATTAACCAGGTAAAACCTTGGAAGATACTGAGAGGTACTAGGTACTCTGTTTTCTCTTTGACTACACTAAGGAGAATCCCGTCAGGCTATATCCATGATTTTGTAAGAAATATGGATGTTAATCTAATAAAGACATGTAAAGTCTGTATCACTTCCAAGGGACCAAATCCACTGCTTTTGAAGTGATAATATTTTTTGTCTTGCCTCCTTGGCAATCATTACTCCTTCTAGTATGTAGAAGGAGTACATACATCATCTGCATGTAAAATTTGTCTGATCAAGAGGTCTTTTTATATTACAGAATATTGAAACTGAGTATTTTAATAGTGAAACAAAGTTTGTTTGATTTGTTTTCTGCAGAGAACCAGAAAGGACAGCTAGAGAAGCCGTGTTCGCACCACAGTATCAGTTTAAACTCGACAAGAAGCCCAGTCACCAAAGAAGTTACATATGATGTGGAAAAAAGCTCTAAGGTGTTGAGCAAGGCTCTTGGGAGAAAGGAAGCCTGTCATGGAGAAGGCAGCAAAGAGAAGAAAATAGATCGTATCGGGTCCCCTTCTAAGGGAGAAGCCATTCCAGAAGTAGAAGCTCTCTTGGCAAGACTGCGAGCACTATAGAATGATCATATAAAAGATTAAATAAAAGTTAAAAACAATAGCCTACACTACATCTTTAAAGAAACAGTAATTTTGTATTATTGATATTACATACTTCTGAGTTCTTAACTTCTCTGTGGATGAATGATCTACTTCTAAACTTTGTTTGCAAGATTTACAAAACAATACTTTAGTTTTGCATAACTGCAAGATGATTTTTTATTATATGTTTTTGCTTAATAAGCATATGAAAAGTATCAGAAGAAAATAAATACTAAATTATTCCAAAGCACAATCCTTTTAGTGGGCAGGCTGCTGACCACCTGTTCTGAGTGCTTCTGAAAATAGGAATATCTTTTAAGTATTGTTAAATCATCATGCCTGGGAATAGGGTCAGTAAATAACAGAAAAGGTATTCTTATATTTTCTACTCTAATTTCTATATTTAGGAGGTTAAAGCAACAAAAATTATCATTATAGTGTCCTTTACAATTACAGTAATATACAGTATCAGCCATATTCCCGTTTGAGCTCATCAAAGAACACCAAAGCTTGCTGATTTATAGATGTATTTACCAAATGATAATCCGTGGGCAGTAAACAAAAAATCTATGCAAATAATATACTTTATGTATAATTAATATATCACTGCTTTTAAGGTTATTATGATTATTATATAAAAATAATATATACAATTGCTTTGATTGCAAGGTTTTGCAGTTGTGTCTTTAGTGGAGGAAAATGTCTTCACAGTTATTTACCAGTGAAATTTTTGATCTTCACATTTGAATTAATATGTTTCTATAAAAGGAACATGTAATGGAGAAGATTTTTTCAATTGGTTTTTCACAAACTCATTTTCCAGTAGCCCATAAAGTCTTACTTGCTGGCACAACAGGAGTCTTGCATATGATTGCATCTCTTTTATCCCACTGTCACTGTACAGTGTTGAGTGCTCGCTATCTCATTTATTAATTGCACATCAGAAAGAGTTGCTACCAGTGTTACCAAGTAGGAAGCTACTGTTAGTATCTTTGCTCCGTTATTTAAAGCTTCCGTATTATAAGAGTGTATTAAGAATCTAATATCTTTCTTCTAAATTACTTTATTTTTCTGTACAAAAGGCTGAGAAATATGTCTTTCAATAAGAGTCAGTTACATGAAGCCAGCGTTTCAATGCTCCAGTGCTTTTTATATCCTTGTTTAAGTTGCCTTTGTACTTCCTGCACTAAACATTAATAAAGTTAATTAGAAATCAAAAACTGGGCCTGTTTATACACATGGCATAGGGGGGTTTTCAGCCATCATGGGAATCAGTCTCATGTTTCTGGGACTGTTGTAGCTGTCATACACTAATTACATTTCCTGCCTTACCTGAAAAAAAAGGTATAAACAGAAGTCAGGGAAGGATTCAGAGCAGTTCTGTCAGACAGACATTTCTTCAGCTCCCCTTGCAAACAATGGGCACAGCTGTCATACAGAGACACCTTTGGTAACTTGAAATATATCTTGAATGGATAACTCAAAATACAGCAACTGATAGTTGTTCCACTAAGGTCTTCTGCACCTCTAGTATTAAGACTAACTACCCCTATTTACAGGGTGCAGTAAAAATTACTATCTAAAATGTCCAATATGATTGACTACATAAAATGATATTTCAAACACAAAGAAAATGCCTGTTCAAGGGGAAGAAAAGTTAGCAGTTCACTGAATCTCTTCAGTTGCTGGGGATGTGCTAAAATAAAAGGGCTAAAAGTAGAGAGCCATCTCTTTAATGTCAGGAGGATGACCTACCAAGGGTAGGTGGAAGTACAAATTATTTTCATGAACACTGTAAACTTGTTCATTTGAATTAGTGGCTGATACTCCACCACAGAAAACTGACAGTTCAGGACACCACTGTGTAGCTGATCAAGCAAAGAAAAGTTACAAAACTATCTACTGAATTTTGCAATGAACAAATCCTGCTAGAAGCCTAGCATCTCCTGATTTTAAAATAAATATTTATCTTTAAAATTACAGAATTTAAACTACTTTTTTTTGCAGTTTGGGAAGCCTTTAGAAATGTATTCCAGGGCTTTTAGTCCTTCTAAGGTATTGTGTTTCTGAATTAGTCCTTTCAAGCAGTCATCAAGTTAATTTGTAGAGGTTTTTTTTTCTGTAACAAGGCGAATAAAAAGCTGTGCAACTTCTTAGAATCCATGTAACTACAGTACCCAGTTTTTTCCCCTCCTTCTGTGCTTCTTTGTACCATCATAATGTAATCTACTCAGAGTTCAAGTACGTGGTCCAGTTGAAGTACACAGTAAGTTTTCTTTCTATGTTTTATCTTTCTTTAATTTCCATTAGACACAAATACACAGAATGTTTTTGATATGAAAAATGCTTGTATTGCCTAGTGAGTTCAGGGAAAAATAACTTTGAAAGTATTACAGCTGTATTTATTTTTATGATTTTATGTTTTTATTAAAGTATAAAACAGCTTGTAAATTATATAGAGTAAATTGCTTTAATTAAATTAAAAAATTAATTTATTTATTCAGTTTAAAAAATTCAATCTCAAAATACTTCAGGTAGACCTTTAATGGTATGTGCTAGTCATTTTTAGTAAGCTGTTTTTAGTAGGTTTCAAGTCTACTCCTACAACTGAGCGATTGAGCCATGAACCACTTGTGTCAGATATGGACAAAGGTTTCATATACTGTGCCACACCCTCTTCTGTAATTCACACCTGAAAATTAAATCCTTATAAAAAGAGCTTCCTGATTTCTTCAAACATGACTGTTCAGATAAAAGCATTTGAAGTAATCTTGCAAGTCACATTCCATTGCTCCTTCCCTACCCAAGCAGCAGACAGAAGGTACAAATATCCATGACTTGCCAGTACACCTGTAAAGGTCTGACACATCTTTTTGATTCTTCACATGCGTTGTGGATGACTTTCCACTCAGTAAAAGAATTTTGATTGCTACATGAATTTTTACTTCCTGTAGACACCGTATTCTTCATGGTGGTGGTCTAAATTTGTACATAATATTCTAATGTTTGGACCTCAGCAAGGCAGGAATGTTTAGAGCATTCTCTTCAAGCTGCACGCAGCCAAGCTGGACACTTGACTCGCAGGCCGTAGGTAATACCCCAGTGTGTGTAAGCCCAGGAGGAAAAGTGGAGGAAGTGCCTTTGTTACAAAAGTCCAAGAGCTCCAGGATGTGGTGGCTGGCATGAGATGTGATGCTGCTCTGCATCGGGCCCTTCGTTAAAGAAGCACGGACCAGAAACCTGAAAAAAACTATTTATTTTTAGGTCCCAATTAATATGGCAACACTCCTGCTTAGGAGACTGAAAGGACCATATGTAGGAAAAAAATATCTCAGAGGCAGCTGTTACAAACAGTTTTTCTCCAACACACAGTTTTCCTTGTTTTCCCTCCTACAACCGTTCCTCAGCCTGGCCCATTCAAAGTCACGCTCTCCAGAACTGCATGAGTTAATGCTGACCAGCTCGAGGTGCTGCAGCCCTTCAGGCTTTTATAATGAAAGCTGAAAAAGACGACATTTACTGCTAACACTTTTTCCACATCCATTTCTAATGAGCAGGACCAAATTATAATTTTACACTTATCTTTCCAAGCCTTACAATACTCAGTAACTATAAAACAACTGGGCAACAAACAGGGGTCAATAAACCCCAAGCTATGGCACCTAAAACATTATAATAAGCAAGCAGGGTCAAGTGAAAGAGCTCAGCAAAAAAGCTATTACACGACAACATTGTTTTCTCCAGAACAAAACAAAGCATTACTATACCATTTTCTAATTTTTTTTAATGTGATGTGTGGGTTTTACACAACTGAACTGCAGCAGAAAAATAACTTCTCTTGAGTCTGAGGAACTGTTTCTCTAGTTTATGGAATAAAAAGAATTAGACAAATCGTACTTTTTCAATTTTTTGATCTAATTTTATGCCAAGATTCCTATATATGAGAAATTCTAAAATTACCATCTGCTATTAAATTAACTACAACACCAACTAATGAACTTGGTTTACATTTTTTTAACACATGAAACAAGCACATATTCTTCCTTTCCAAATACACTTTCTCCATTGCACTATTGTGTGTTTTAGCTGAAGTATAGTATTTAGAAGAGGGCTCTACATCTCACTGTAAAAGCATGTTTGATAAAGCATTCTGGTCATTCTGACAGCCGTGAAGAATAAACAAGAGGTGTTCAGACACAATTTTGCTCTCCCTCCCAGCTGCAGAGATAGCCATTAAGTTTCATACGTTAGCTGAGTACATTTAAACCCCTCTGTGCTTCTACTTTCATAATGCAGCTTTTTCTTTTTGTGATCCATGCGATGGCATGCACTGAAGAATTGTTAAGGGAAATATTTTCTAGCAGCATACCAAAAAGACACTGAGCAGATGACTTGCATGCAACATCAGCCCTATATGCCGTAGGAGGCATAACACTTGAAATGTAACCCAAACAGGCAGATAAGGTATTTCATTCCACAGAAAGAAAATGGTTCCTTTCATCTAAATGTGCTTATTCCACTGCTGATACCAGAATTGTGTGTATTTTGGGAGGATAATGTACCCGTATTTTTAAATCTGTGTTATATTAGCCAGAAAAAATAAACTATGGAAAGACAGAAGTGAAGAGAACTGGGAAGCAGAGTTGATTAATGTGCTACCTGATTTCACTTCTGGGACCTGAAATTGCATCCAGTGCAGAATGAAGGAACTGGGGGGGAAAAAAGAACCCAGTCGCATCTGACATCTATAAAGGTCGTGAAGGAAATTATGGTGGGTGATCCAGAATTGGTATGGCCACAGGTGTCTTGTCTTTTCAAAGACATATATCAGAATATCCTTGGAATAGCAATGCTGTTGGGCTGTTAGTTCTCAAAGCCCTCAAATGAATAAAAGGAAGGAAAAGTCTGGCAGAGATAAATAGGATCTACCATAAAACCTGAGAATATTTTCATCTTGAATCCAAGCCCTGCTCCCCTTTACTTTGGTAACTAAAAGAAGAGCATGAGGAGACAGATGGGTCCACATGGTGGCCATACCTTCCCTCTGGCCATGCCAGACAGTGCTGCTCTTGGCAGCTGCCTTGGCTGGCACAGCGAAGGTGGCGCAAATGCCACTCTGCCCTCCCAGTGTTTCAGGCTGTGGAAAGACACAGGAACCATGGCCAGCAGAGGTGGCCTCAAATCATAGGATAACCATAAAAAGTTCTAGAACCACACATTAAGTATAATAAAGAAGATAGTCTTCTAAATTATTCAGGTGTCAAAACAGCACCAGAATGTGCACATATTCCTTATACCTCCTAAAGACAGCTATTACATCCACTCTCCGAGTCTGATGACTCCATGCAAGCTGCACAGAAGGAGCTTCAGTCCTCAATTATTTTGGCTTCTTTGTTATATATAGTTCTGCCCTTAATTGAAATTTTCAGTCCAAAGCAAGCCATATAAACTTCGCAGTCTGTAACTGTTAGTTAAAAAAGAGGCTTTTGTAAAAGCTCTGTTTAATTTGTTGCATTTTAATGTGAGGGTTGTTGCACATAGTTGAAAACATGGACTGCAACACGACTCTTTCCATTAACTAAGACAGAAATGGCAATTATGCAGTCTGTTGATCGAATTCCTTACTAAAGAAGGGTACTTTCTGCTAATGGATAGAAAAGCAGAGCAGTCCAGTCAAACAAGTCACTTTGATAGTGGAATGCAAGACCCATCAATTTTACTCACGACTTCTTCAGTAATGAATCTCGGAGAAGAACCCATCAGCACTGCTCCTAAAAGACAACCACTGAGGTAGAGGAACCACAAAAAGTGGCTTGAAATGAAAAATGGCATGAGAGATTTCCACCCCTTTAGAAGGGGAATTGATTATGACGAATTTATCTGCGAGGTGCCTGGGCACTGCATTAAAAATGCCTGGACAGGAAAAAATACAATCCTGCCATGTAGTCAGTGGCACCTTGCCTTTTTGTGCTGCAGCATCATGACAAGATAACCAGAGCCCTGTCTTCATCTCCAGCCTGGAATCCACTGACATTTTGGAGAATCAGAAGGAACAGTAACCATAGCAGTATGAGAATTTTTTTCACTTGGGATGTAATGGGTTCCAACCTGCAATCCCATGCTACAGATTAATTGCTCAAGCCTCTGGGTGACAGTGAAGAGCCAGCTTTCTGCCTGTCCCCCCAGCAGGGGATGTGGGGCACTCTTGTCCAGAAGGACCAGAATGAGCTCTCATTAACTTCGGTTCCAGAATACAATTTTCTATCCCTTGATTGCCAAATCCACAAGGAGGGATTAGATGTTTTTATTTTTCTCAGAAGGACTGCGTTAGAGTAAATCTTTCCATTATCTAATAAACAGTTAAAATTCAATAGCACCTAGGTAGTGCGTCAAAATCAGCAGGCAAGAACAAATTAAGTCCTTCATGAGAGAGGCTGTGCAGGATCATTTCTTCCATTTCCATCTCCAATATCTTTAATACTAAATACACAAACCTATATTAAAGTTAGAATTGCTTTTAATTAGACAAAACCAAGAAGATTCGGTGTTCATCTTACATCTTTTGCACTGATGCTTTGATTAGCACAGTTTCAGCACCTTGTATCAAATAATTAACCTGTCCCATTTTCCAACTCAGAAGTCCAATATACGAACACAGATGCCCAAAACTTAATCCTGTGAGGTCCCCGGCATGTCCTCGCAAGTTCTCGTCATCCTCAGACTGCATGAAATTACTCTGATCAAAGGGTGACTGTAGCCTTTCAGGATCACGCCCTAATGAATAAAATATACAAAGGTGACTTGAGGGAAATCCTCTCCAACGCGCTGACAAAGGTAAAATAAAATATTCCCCTTAGGACATTTTCCTGGCAGAACAACTTGACCCCTGTGTGACTGGCCTTCAGAAAGAAATGGATAATGCTCTAACTAACTAATTCATTCACTGAACTTTTGGGCAATTTTTTGCCAAATGATTGGCGTGTTCCACCATATATACAGCAGATACATCTCAGAGCGCCATTAAGTTTTAGATGAATACATAATACATTTTTAACTTCAAGGCCCTTGCATGCAAACTGCACTGTTAAATTGCTGTGGTTTTTATTTCTAAATGCTGCCTATTTTCCAACCATGGATTTGGGTTTTTACAAATCTCTCCCATGCTGCACACCAAGCATTACCCCAGAAATTCAGCTTTGTCCTTGCTTGCTGATGAAATTTTACTATTATGTAGTAATTGCAGTGCCCTGAACTCTCATCCCCCTGCAAATTTTATGTTCCTCCAAGGAGAATGTTTCTTCTTAAAGTGATATTATTTCATCAGTACAATGTGGCTCACTAAGCTTGCCTTTTGCCCCCTTGTTCTTAGACATTAAAAGGAGACTGTAACAGTCTGATCCAGCACCTACTGAGAAGAAATCAAAGGCTCCTGTTGACTTCAGTGAGTGCTGGAAACAGCTCCTAAATAGCATGACTCAAAGTGCAGCTCTAGCCTGGAGGCAGCTATACAGCTGATACTGTGGGGCTTTATTGTCTCATTGCTTCCAGCTCTAATCTGTGCAGTTTTTTAGTATAATTATAATTTTCTTGTTACCAGCCCAATAAATATCATGCTGGATAGGAGAGTTGAATTACTGCCTGAAATTTTAACCAGCAAAAATGATCCTGTAATCAGATTTCTTACATCATGCAGGAGTCAGGATTGTGTACGGTTCTAATTTTCCTTAAATGAGCCACGGTCATAAAGACCACTCAGCAGAAGACACATGGTCTGCAAGGCAGTGTTCCAGTCAGGGGCTGAACCAACTGGGGAACAAAGCAATGGGCAAGCAATTTTGAAGGCCGTGTCCCAGAGCACATGGTCTCTGTGTTGGCTGTTGTGTCACCCCACAAACTGTCCATGGGTGTATTGGCATAGGTCAAACTTGTTTTAGGGACAGATTAACAATTACATAATATGGGGGATAGTGGGCCAATGCCTCAGCCCATGCTGTGGCTCCTTGTAGAGTACTGTTATACTCAGAGACTTTGTGAACTTGAAATGCACAATCTAGTATTCTTATAAAAACAAAGTATGTTAGCACACTTCTCCTGTCCATCCAAAACTAACTCAGGCATGCATTACTGACCAGTAACAGAAAATTTCCCTGCATCACTGAGATTAGATGCACTGGACAGAACCAACTCTTACCTTTAAGGTAGGTCATAGTGTTAGTGCATGGCACAGTACACCTCACTGAGAGCCCTGCCAAATTCGTGTGCAAGCAACAGCCACCACCAGTGGTTTCTGCCTTTGGTCACCACTAACAAGTGGAAGAGAGTTAATCGTGCTAAAGTTAAATTAACATGAAATGCCTGACTTGTCTCATTCACGTTCTTTTGACAGTAGCATATGTTCCTGCTTTACACGTGAAAGCTTAATTACAGCATTTCAGGTGGCAAACCAGTTAATTATACAAAAATGGGGCCCAGAAGTCTGTGATATGACACCTCTCCATGCTTCCCTGGGAGATGTCATGAACAAAAGAAGATGTTTATTGTTAGCAGCATCAGGCTGAAGGCTGCAGGGGAGCACTGCCACTGAAGCCTGGGGTCCCTGTGTGCAATACAGCTATAATGGAGAGCAAAATGCATTTTATACAAATTGCTCTTGCTAATAACAAAAGTGAAAGGAAAGCTCTTTTTTGCCTGGAACAATACACAATCTCTTGTGCGGGCTTCATATTGCCTCACTTCAGCTGTTGCTGGTGTAAAAATCCCCAACAGATTATCATTCATCTCGGCTTTTCTTTATCACTCATCACGGCTTTCCTCCTACACAGAACAGGCCAATTTGAACTCTTTCAACTGCATGTGTTGGGAAGAGAGAAGCCAGTCTGCAGCCATGCCTATTCCCTCCTTCAACTAGAAAGACAGCCTGAGGGGACCAGCTCGGGTGTGGGCAGATGAATTTGAACATTTGCAAATGATTAGAGAAAGCCGTGTGCTACCTAAATCTAGAATAAAGGGAAGATGGAGCCCCTGCTCAGCATCATGTCACGAACTCCATGTGCTTTGTTCTTTCTTGCCAGGCTTGAAACAGCAGATATCACTCTCACACACAAAAGAAGGAGGTGAATCAAGTCCTCTTGGCAGAAAATTCTCTACTTGAATGGTATTAGCACAAATTTTTTCCTTTTAGAACCTAACACAAGTACCTGGACAATTCTTTTCCCCAGAGGGCTTCTGTGTGCCTTTCAGTTGATGATATGCTGGATATACAGCCTAAAGGCTACCCTAAGCATGGTCCCATAGACTGTATGTTTTAGTCTGGACCTAAGCCCTGTGGTGTTGCCTGTTGTCCCATGGATTTTCTGCTCAGTTTGGAGCTTGAAATTAATTTCCCATCTTTGACCCATCCACCAACAGTCACTCACTAAGCCTGTGGCAAAACAATGATTCACTTAAAACCAACCCACCAGCAAAGCATCAGGCACTGCAGGTTAAAAAAAAACCCAGCAGCATAAATTTGTAGCAATCACCTGACAAGAAGTTGTCTTGTTTTTTTCTTCCTCCTGTGCTTTTTTCTTCCTTATGTGCTTTGCATCAGACTGTGGCTGGTACAACAGCTATTCATGGCCTATGGTATATCTGGAATAATCAACTTTCACAAGTGTCTTGGCATTGCATTTGCATGTAGTCACCTATTTTCCATCTCATATTCTGCAGCTATGAAAATTCTCTCTTAAAAATAATATATATAAAATGTACAATGGAAAGCTTTATTTTTACCTCAGGCTCTTGATGACAAGAATAACTCCTTGAACTTCATGTTGCAGGTTTATAATATGACTCTAAGGTTTTTATAAAAGCAAAAAGAAGGTAGAACTTAAGTGCTACATAGCAAAGGACTTGCTATCTGTGTTTTTAGAGACTTTATCTCAGAAAGCCCGCTGAACATAATAAGATAAATTACTTAAGCTTGCAAAAACAAGGACATCTCAGAATGCTGACCTCCCAGTTTCACCTTTATCTCACCTAATTATATCGACATGGAGAACTGCATAATTCCCTGCTACAGTATTCCAAGATGCTTTGTAGATCATAGGTGCAGCAGCACACTGAAAGCCTCTGGCTTTATGGCAGATTTGCACTGTTTCAGGAAAGGCAGAGGGGGATTGTCTAGTGTCATGTTCCAAAAGGATGAAGAGTGCTACTTTTGCACAGAGGTCTTCTGAAAGGCACAGCTGCTATCAGATGGCAAAATACCTAGTGTTGATTCATTTGCTTTTTTTTTTTTTTTTTTTGCAGTAATGGGAAAAGCAAAACGCACAATCCTCCAAGACTGCTGCAGACGTGGTGTCAAGACAAAAAGCAATGAGATATTATTCCTAAGCAAAGATTGCTGCATTACTGAAGGCAGAGAAACCTTTATGCCAGCAGCTCACAAAAGAAACCATGAGATTTTCAAAAGGTAATTGAATACTGGTAAAGGAACATAGCAACAAAAACAACCATTTCTGATCCCTGAAGGGGAATGCAGGGATTTACCTGTGTCTAGCAGTTGGAATGATGTGCTATGGAAACGATTCAGCCCTTTAAACATGTCTAGTACCCAGCTGATCTCTCTTTCTGCTGTTTTTCCAGTCATGTAAACATCTCTCGTACGCAGCATCCTTTGGCAAGGAACTCAACTCTCTTGCTCCCCCTCGGCGTCTCCTTTTGTTTATTTTGAACCTGACTCCTACTGACACCATGTGCTGGTGCTAATTCTCATGTTGCAGGTAGAACGCCAATCTCACTGGCAGTTTAGGAAAAGCTGCGCACTCCAAAGGCTCGGCAATTCATCATAATTTTCAGGAAGAAGCAAAAGAGCAGTGGTGGTGATTGCTGCCTCTTTCCTAAGGGCAACAGAGGAATGTATCTGTCAACCAGACATGGCATCCAGTGAAAGCTAACACCAACTGCTCCTGTGCTGCTCATCCGTATGGTATTAATAATACTGACAGGAATGACCATGGCAGAACAAAAGTGACTACAAGGAGTTGGAGCGTGAGTGGAAACCCTTGCATGTGCCAACAGTTTCTAACAAGAATCATGTTTTGAGTAACAGCAGAAACAGGCTTCTGGGGGTGGCACTGGAGTACTGGCTTCTCATCTGTGAGCTGTTGCTTAATGAGCAGCTGGTAAGAATTAAGGTAACTTAGTAAGTGTGTTTGTATTTAATAGAGGATAGTGAAAAGAGGGAAATGCATCCAGCTCTGGGGTCGTCAGCACAGTGATCTGTTGGAGTGGGTCCAGAGCAAGGCCATGAAGGCAAGCAGAGGGCGGGAACACCTCTCCTGAGAGGACAGCCTGAGAGCTGGGTCTGTTCAGCCTGGAGAAGAGAAGGCTGTGGGGAGGCCTTATTGCAGCCTTTCTGCACTTAAGGGTGGCTTATAAAATGGAGAGAAACATTTTAGTAGGGCCTGTTGCAACAGGACAAGAGGTAATCATTTTAAACTGAAAGGGGGCAGATTCAGACTAGATACAAGGAAGAATTTTTTTAATGAAAAGGGTGATGAAACACTGGACCTGATTTCCCAGAGATGGGGTAGACGACCCATCCCAGGAAACATCCAAGGTGAGGTGTGTCAGGGCTCTGAGTAACCTGATGTAGTGGAAGGTGTCCCTGCTCACTGCAGAGGGGTTGGAACTGGATGAACTTTGAAGGTCCCTTCCAACCCAAACCATTCTATGGTTCTAGAAACAAACTGCCCTAAAAGTGAGGGGGAATCAGGATATCCCATAAGGTCCATAGAGGAGGATGTTAAACTGGTCAGAGCAGTTCAGTTCCTGCATTCTACTGCAAGTACCTGGACAGGAGATGATGGAAAGGTAGATACCTTTCCAGATGATCAAGTCCATAACTGAATCAGTGGAACATATTCAGATGGATAATGCTTGCCAGAAGAAGGAGAATAACAAAACAATGTGTAGGGTTTTGGGAGGGAGACTTTAATGGATTCAAATGTTTGCACAGTAAAATCATCTGTGATTCTGATCCAAAGTAAATTAGGCATTTCCTAAGAAAATATCCCACCAAAATGAAACAAACAAAACATGGGAACAGGTACCTATCTTGAGAGGAAAAGGTTATCAGATACAAATATGAGTCATTTGGATTTGAGAGTCAGAAAGGTTTCACAATGGGACAAACATAAGTCAGGTTTCAAACAACAAAAAAAGAAAAACATTCAAAGACACAGAAGAAAAAAAAAAAAAGAAGGTAGCAAGAAAATTATTTGTAAGAGCACTGAGGTTACCACCAAGATTAAGAAAAGTTGGTCTGATATGCAACGGAGAAGGAAAGCAATCAAGAGACAGCTTCAGGAGAGCTCTTTAACGTTCTTGCATGCCTTTGCTAAAAAGAGAAACTGATCATGTGGCTGCCATTTCATAGGTGTGAGTAAGGGACAATGCCACATTTTTTTAGCAGGCTAGGAAGCATTTAAGGCATAAAGAAGTTAAAACCTGTCACATCAATTGGGTCTAAGGAGTTTTATTTCAGTTCATGTGCCTAACAGAAAAGAGGGTTACAGCACAACCTTAGAATGTCACTTACCCTGCATTCCACGTGGCATTTCACACCATGCTCTGGAGCTTTCTTGCAGAAAAACGTGACTATGCAAAACCAGTCCAAAACAGTTACGAAGCTGATTAGAAAAATGTATTTTGTTGCAGGCAGAAGTAATCTGTTGTGCAAATAGAGAAAAAAGAGACTGCTGTAAGTGTAGCTATGTTGAAAAACATGGTGAGGGGTTTTGTAGAACCAAAGCAGGCACAAGTGAACTTGAGTCATCACACTGCCTCAGAACAAAGGTAATCACCCTATTGGGGTTTATAGATACTTGTACAGCATGGCACACTTTTAAAGTAACCAACTCATTTTGTCCAGTCCTGTTAAAACATCCCAGGAAAGCTGTGTCCAGTTTTCCAGCACTGCATTTCAATAATAAATCCAGGCACAAATCCTAAGAAGAGCAAGGACAATAATCAGAGATCTAGCAAAGCATACCTAGAAGGAAAGATGGAAAGATTTGGGGTTGTTTACCTAAACAAAAATGAGGAGGGATGTAAAATAATACGGGGAAAATTATCACGAAGAGGACTATTCTGTTCTTCAAACCTTTGATGCTCATGACAAAAGTCACAGACAAACTGAAGTGACAGTGCTTCAGACAGACAATAAAAGAGAATTCCTAGCCATATGGAGAAGGGCAGTGATTCCACCTGCTACCATTGCACCCCCCCCTCACTGCAGAGGATGTGCAGTCCCCACACTGGACGTCTTTTAACTGCTTAGTGGATCATCTATCAGGATTTCCATAATTAGAGCTGAACTTGACATATGGCAGGGTGATGGATTAAGTAAACAATCTCTCCTTGCCCTCCTGTTTTTTTGTCCATCTAAGAAAACAGGGCTTTCATCTGCCTCCTCCTTCATGATACGGTAGTCAGAATAATCCTCTGACACCTAAGCTGATCTGCTGGGGCAGATCACCCCCGGATGTGTGTCCCACGTTGCTATTCTTTCTCTGGAACCAAACCACAATATTTGACTGCCCTGTGCCCAGCAGATGTGATGCTAATGCAGAGCCCTGTCCCTGGCATGTGGATACTGGGAGGGAAATGGGAATAGAGGTCTGTTTCTGTCACAAGAGGCAGCACATGGTGCTGCACCCCAATTACAGCAAAGGCTTTTACTGAATTCAGTTCAAATGGGTGAAGGTGAGGGTGGAGATTTCAATTTCCATACCTAAGTTTTGCCTGCTAGAATTCCTTTCCTTTTCTTTCCAAACCTCAGTATGAGCAGACGGCTGCATGGAAAAGGGTTTGTGTGAAACAAAAGAGACTAAGGGTAAGACAACAATAGAGCTCTGAACACCACCTAATCCTGCTCAAACAAATCTGTTATTTTGGATATTTAAAGAAAGAAGCCTGTCTACTTGACAAACCAGAGTGGTTCTAAAGAAACGATTACAACCTGTCGCATCAGGTCAGACTGAAAAGACTTTCTATACAGCCAATGATTCTATAAATTACATTTACAGTCACTTCACTTCCCAGACTGAAGCAGTGCAAACCAGGGAAAAATGAAGAGTGACAAAAGTGTGAGGTTTTACACAGTGGGATTGTAAAGAATAATATGGAGATGGGAATGAACGTGATCGAATCGCAATGAAAGATTAATTGTGTGATGTGTGAGTAATTGGTTAATGGGACTGGGTCAGCACCTGGTGTCTGATGGTTTGAAAAGAGGATAAGAATGCAGCTTCAGCTATTTGAAAAAGGTTTTGCAGGCCAAAATGTTCCCAGCTCTGTAACTTGCAGAGTCTGGGAAATTAAATAAATCTAAATGTAAATTACAGAGTTGTCTGAGGCAGAAAAATCTCTCTGCTTTGAGACTGATATTCATATTGTCAGGGTCTGAGGCACAGAGAGGCCAGAATGGGCATCCAGAAGAGAAAAACATGGCCGGGGCAAATGAACCCGAATGAAACGTGATGCATTAACCTGGAAGTAATTATAAAAAAAGGGCAGGGGGTAGCCTTGTTAGCGACTCCTCTGTGTGTAACAGAGAGCCATTATGGTAATATGAGACTGTAAAAAATGAGGCCTTGTCTGCTCTGCAAGGATACTAAAGAATGAGTGACACTTCTCTCATGAAAAGAAGGATTGCCCCATTGTCCTTCACCAACATTTTCTCTGTCTTGTCAACAGCCTGCCTGGCTATTGCCCTTCACTGCAGGTTGGCTACATCTCAGCTGTGCTGTACCTGTGTGTTTTGGAAAGGTAGCAAACTCACAGCAACTCTAACAAAATTATAATATAAATATTATTTCAGTTGGTATTTAAATAGGCAAATATTCAAGATTATTCATGAAAGATTCTTCCCTCTCTACTACAATATGATAAGTCCACACTGTACTTGTAAGAAATAAAAAAAAAAAAAATCCAGTTTTCTTTAAGCATGAAAGACCACACTCATTGAGATGTTCAGAGAAAATGTAAGTGCTGAAGATTTCCATGTCAACCTCTTGCAGAGATGGGATTTTAACTCTGGACTTCCATATTTGCCTACAATAATTAGAAGCAACACTCTAGTTCTAGAACTACAGGCAAGAATCTACCATTTTATTTGATCATACCAGTATTAAGGAAGCAGGAAGGCATGCAGGGTTAAAGTCAGAAAAAGTCATTTTACTAGGAGCAAAGGACATAAAAGGAAGCGAGAAAAAGATTTAGAAATAAAATAGAAGTGTGAAAAAGACAACAGAATATACAAGCTGATTATTCAAATCAGAGGAGAGCAGTAATTAATGGTACAAAGTGGTATGAAAAATCTCTTGCACCAGTCTTCATAAATACTATTATGTGTGATCAGCTATCTAGAGCAATGGTTTTAGAAGGAGACAGAAACATAAGCTAGGAGAGGAATAGAATAAAGAAAAAATACTTTAATATTTTAGATGAATTCTTGTCTGTATTCCCCAAAGAAATGCCTGCTAAGGTACTGAAGAATTGAGACAAAGCAGATTCTGTAATCCTCATGGTCTTCAAGAACTTGTGGATTCAAGACAGGTTGAAGTGATCAAGAGGAAGGTAAATATAGACCCTGCATGGTTAAAAAAAAGAGCCTGGGCAACCAAGAATACTTAAAGTTTCATCCATGACACACAAGAATAAATGACTACACAGCAACTGACAAGCACTGGAATAGCACTCCTGACCCTTTTTATCTCCTTACACATGTTCACAGAGCAGGTAGATCTGGGGTGAGCCCTGGCAGGCTGGATGCTGGGGAAGAGGACAACAAAAACTGTGTCCCTTTAAGGACCAGCTGCCAACCATGGACTGGCTCCATCCCACTTACAGTGGGGTCCTGGGCCATGGGCAGTTTGACAGACCCTGGCCTGAAGGTTGAGGCTGGGATGGACAACAAACAGAGAGCTGTGAAGGATAAACTGTGTGCCTTATCTCATTTCTCTGACAGGATCTGGTGGATCAGAAGGGGTATGTCTTTTGAGATACTCGGATTTTACTAAGGTTTCTGATGTTAATATAGATTACTTTTTTATAACCAAACCCCATGTAATTTTGTCTAAGTGAAATTGCCATGTGGTACCTTCATAGCTGCTCAAAAAAGGCCTCACCAGTGAGTTGCTCTAAGTAATTCACTGATAAAATGAGGAGAACCTTTTTCACCAGATCCTGAGAGACTGACCAAGGATCCACTTCTGTGCCAGGTTTACTTTGTATTGGTTGCATTACAGGAGTGGTTACATTTGGAAAATGTGCAGATGGTACCTGGCCATGAGGCCTTGCAAGCATTTGGAATAATAGGATTAAAGTCTTAAATTATTCTGTAAATTGGGGACATAGTATGAAATAAGCATGATGCTATCAGTAAGAAACAAAGAGTAATACTTAAAAGGATTAATAAACAATAAAAATGTGGAAAGCTTGATTAATACAGTAGTGTACAGTTAAGAAATCCTATTTTGAGACAACAAATTACCACTGTAATTTGCCCTTTTTTTGCATTTTGGAATGTATTTACTTATATATTCACTCAAATACATACTTACCATGTATGTATATACTTTATGATTTTCTTATACCTACACACACACACATGAAGGGCCTAAAGCCAGTCATTGCCCAAACTCACTAAAAGAAAAGACAGGGTCAGATTCACTCAGGTCACAACGCAGCAAATGTGGATTTGAATATCACCAAATTACTAGGTATGACAGAAGTGCTGTAGTCTCACTGTGCCTCCACACCAGAGTAGCTGAGGGAACAGCCTGACCTGAGAGACAAGCCATGAGAGAGCATCTGTTCCTGTGGTACCTTTTTAATAATAAAAAAATGAGAATGTACTGCGGGGCACTGACACAATCGAACATACGTACAACCAACACTTTTGCAATGCACCATGGGTGGAGTGCTGTAAATCTAAGAGATTTTAAAGACAGGTGTGATTCTTCTGTGGAGAGAAGCAGCTAATCCTGAAGCATAGAGGTCTTCTGCTAAAAAGAGGGGAAACAGGAGGCAGTCTGCATCTCAGGCCAGTAGTGAAACAAGTGAACAACTCCATTGTTAAGCTGAATTTTACTTCACTTATAATCTTTTCTCTTTCAGCCTGTGTATCTATTCCTTTGACATATGACAACTGGATAATTACACTTGTAATTTGTTTCATTACAAAGACAGCCTAGTTTTATGGGATGAGCCAAATGTCATGGGATGAACCAGGGTGGAGACGATAAACTGGGAAGCACTGCCTCTGTGGAAATGATCATCCTAAGGCAGAGTGCAGAGATCTGAGTCCTCAAGAGGCTCAGTGGCTGGTGAATACACTTCACAGGGAGCCAGCACAGGATGATTGTGCTGCAAGTTTTCATCCTTGGAGATGAAAAATATCAGAAAATGCATAGCCAACAATTACACCTTCACACCCAGGCATGATACCCATCATCAATGGTTTTCAAGGAAAAGGTTAGACAAACACCAGTGCAAGGTAATCTAGGGAGGGTGGACTCTTCCTCAGAGCATGAAGGAGGATGAACACACTTCCTGACTGACATTTGTCTCACTAATTTACCATGTTACAGTGCACAGGACTGACAAAAACACCTCCAGGGGTCTGTACCAGCCCAATCCTTCCAACAGTCCCCCAGCTTCCTCTGTGGTCCTGCCTGGCCAATTTATTACATTTTGTACCCTGAGAGGGTCCTTGTTAAATGAAGGAACTCACAGCCAATTAACAATAATGTGTTTTTATTCCTAAGTGCCATCCACTCAACCACACAGGGAAGTGATATCCTGTTTCCCAGCAAGTCTAAATCGGTCTTTAGGTCATTTTAGCTCTGAGGGCAAAAATAATTGGTCTTGTGGTTACATCTCCTCCAGGATATACACTCTACATTTTACACACAGTGAGATCCATAACTCTGCTTGAACAAGTGATTGATCTGGCGCTGACTGTTTTCACATTGCGAGTGCAAAGAGGATGCCAGTTCAATTCTCATTCTCACAACCAATCTCTGCCCTGTAATTTGCTTTTATTTTGCCTTTTTTATTACTCAGTGGAACGCATGTATCACCAGGTTTTCTAACATATATGCGAAGAGTGGAGTTTTCAGTCCTGCTCTGCACTGTTACAGTGCATCTTCACAGAGCATACCAGCTCACATCTGCTGTGGAGGTCGTTCAGCTCCACTGGCACATGGTAATGCCTCACTTCCACCCTCTCTGAGCAATGCAACATGTGCATTTCATTTTCCTCAGAGCTGTTTGACTTATCCCTCTTCCAACCTCACTCCAAAAACTGGGCTTTTTGTCTTTTTTTTCCATTCATACCCCTCCCCTGCCCCCAAAGTGTCCAATTTTTAGTCATTTTGACCATTAATTTTGTTTTCAAAATCCACAGTTGATGATCTCTTCAGAAGCATGAATTTTTGTCAGTCAGTCTTCACATTGTGTCTATTTGCATCAGTTTGACATGCTGTGAACGGACATTGTAAACCTTAAGTCTTCCAGTCCTGTCTGCATTCCAGCACTGCTACCAAATCAGAACTGCTCAGATCACATTCTCTTCCAGCAGCTACTGTGCAAGAGTGCTCTTATTTCTGAATAACATAGATGAGTCTATTTTACAGTAATTCCTTTATGCCAGAGATTTTCATACAGCTTCTCTCAGTCGACCACCATGTCACTGCTGAGGTCGATTCAGCACAGCACAGCACACCTCCAAGTGAAGCTGGTACATCAGCAGCAAGAACTTACATGCTGTAGGAGGATCCTGCATATCATTTCACAGAAGAAAAGATCTCACTGAAATTCTCTGAATGCTGCAGCCAGCACAATATAGGAACTATCACAATCCAGGCCACTACCATTTCTGTATTTTCCAACTCTTTCTGGATGTTCCCCTGCCAGCACTGGTAGTGGAGCCCCACTTCTCCTTATTCATAGAATCATAGGATATTTCAGGTTGGAAAAGGCCTCTAAGGTCATTGAGTCCAATTGTCACCCTAAGCTGAAGTCCTCGCAGCACCCTCCAGCCCAGCAGCTCTGCTGCCTGCTGTGGTGTGTCAGCCACAGAAAGTAAAGGACAGGGACAGGAAGAGAGAGAGACAGAGTGCTGTCACACACTGCTCAGCCCACAGCAACTACAGGAAAAGACAGTGGGACGGGAGAGAGAAGAGGAGATGGTGGTGAGAAATTGGCTGTCAGTCCAGTGCAGACTGAGTGTTCCTCCCTTCTTTGGTCAGGATTTGGTGTCAGCAGCTCTCCCTGCAGGAAAGGGAGGAGAGTGCTGTGACAGGAGTACAAAGGTACTGCACAAAGGTCTCACTTCAAGAAGATGGGGAGGTCCTCGGACTCAACAGAAAGAAATGTAACTTCCCCTAGAGGTTTAGTCACTAGTGGGGTGGTCTCAGCATGTCTCATAGCTGGCATTCTGTGCAGCCAGGGTAGCAAAAGGCACTAGATCTGCTCATGGACATGAAAAGGCAGTCCAGAGTTAACTCAGGGCATTACACTACATAGGGAGAGTTTGGGGTCTGCTCCTCATTTCATGGCATGACATAAGTGTAATACATAAACCCCTGAGCTGATTTTTATCCCTTTGGCTAGGCACAAGGCTAAAGAAGGTCTTCTTGTTTTTTTTCCTTGGGTGTTTGTTTGTTTGTTTTTTGGTTGGTTGGTTGATTGGCTGTTTATCTCTGTTTGTTTTGTTTTGTGGTGTTGTTTTCCTTGTTTTTTCTGTTGTTTTTGGGTTTTGTTGCTTCTGTTGGATGGTGGGTTTTTTTGCCAGCTGTGCAAAGGGCTCTCTTGCATGCCTGGCTGTACATTTAACAGAGCTTTTAAGTCTTTTTCCACCAAATGCTCCAATGAACTAAGAGCATTCTCATAGTTTATCAGAGATTGGCGTTCAACCTATTTTAGGCTGAATTAAGGTTAGAATGTGGCTTACCTATTTCTTTTGTATGTTCTAGTCATTGATTTCTGAAAGCATAACTTGTGCACCACCTCCTCAGATGAAGTTAGCTGTACGATTAGCCATGCCTAGCTTTTGGAGTTGTTTTTATTTTTCAGGTGACTTGGTTGAGGTGTTTATCCATTTTCCCCTGAACCCATGATGATAAATGATGACTGCATACTTGTATTCCCAGAAAAGTTAATGTTGAGAATTTACATCATGTAGGGTGACATTTTATTACTCTGCTCTGTACACAGGGCTACACAGTCCTGAAACACTTATGATGATTTTTCATTGCTTGAGCCCTAGCTTGAGTAGAGAGTAGGTTCAGAGTTGCTGTGTACGAAAGCAGGTGTGAGTCATGTCCTAAACACTCCAAAAGCTGTAAAGAAATAGAAATGCACCAAAATACAATTTTATTTGTAAAGTACTTTTAAAATAAAGTTTTATTTTGTGTATTACTTATATGAATACAGCCACATAGCACTGCTTCAGTATGGTAGCCATGCTAACACTTTTGTGTTAGATTAGCTCCAACACAATGTGAATCCCTCCTTCACCTCCTTCACTCACTCTGCTTATGTTGCTAGTGAACTACAGCTGGCTTGTGATGGAGTATCTGGTCTCCATGACCTTTGTTGGTTATTTTGTGATTCCTAATCCTGAGCTTAAATACTTCTTTTTTTGTGTGTGTGTTCTGAACAATCCTTAATGCAGCAGCCCTTTACTCCTTCAAGTGTTGCCCACCTCCAGACTGTGGCCTCAGCCATGATCCACCTACCTTAAAACAGCTACTCACACACCTGCTTCAAGGCATCTCATGAAAGAGTTTCTATCAATCAACCTTTAACAACCTTTCAAACCACAGATGATCCATTCATACCTATTCCCTGGAGCACCTGTGGTGTTTGGAAGCAGGCAGGAGTCTTGCAAATAAAATCAAACCTACCAATTTAAGTAGGTCAACAAAGCCTTGGGCAAACACAGCCTGGGACCAGGTCTCTAAACGACTGCAGAGTTGTCATTATCAAGAATTCTTAAATGAGCTGGAAGATACCTGATTTTCCATAGCAAAAAATACCTGGCAGCTTGCAGAACTCCTAGAGTAATCCCAGCCTTGCTCTCCAAATCTACACTTGGTACTTTTCACAGGTACAGTTTGATGTACAACAGGTTTTTTCCCTTGTTCAAACTCTTGTCAGCTGTTACAAAGCCAAACTCGGGAGCTTTTTTGAAAGCAGATTCTATTAAAAACCACTGCAGTTCAGAAAGTTCAGATAAAAATTTGGGAAGTTCCACTTTACATTACAGAAATGTCAATCTTTCAAAGAGTCCCCCAGACAGAAGTGAACTCTACAATATACATATTTCTTAAAAGAAAATGTAGATCAAGTCCAAAATGAAGGTCCACATACTGCAGAATCAACAATTTATTTCAATACTGAATCAACCACAGTTCACACAAGTAACAATATTTTCCCCTGTGTGAGTCTCATTAGATGCTCAAATTGAAAATTACTCTTTGGCTCAAAATAAGTCAAGGTAATATTTCCAACAAAGTTTCAGCAAGATTTTCATTTAAGATGAAGGAATCCCCACCTTCCTTGTAAACAAGAAATGTGAACTCAATTAATTACCTTGTCACCACAATGAAGCAGAGAATTCTTGCTACCATCATCTTCAGGGGTGTGCTCAAATATGTATTCTTAAAATTCCCCAGAGAGTGTGGGATACTGTGAGCAAACTGCTGGCACGGAAAGCACTGGAGAGACCCAGCACATGGGAAGAAATTGTTGACAATCATGGAAAGAAAATGAGGGAAGCAATGACTGCTAGCTATTCTGGGGAAGCAAAATAGCTCTCTGGACTGAGAGCAAATCTGAGATTTCATCCTCCAAGAGGACCCAGCACACAATGCCATGCTCTGTATAGGGAAGCACGCAGACTGCTGATTCAAATTTGGCAGTAAAGACTAGGATACAAATGATCTAATTTATCTCAATTCGTAACAGCTTAGCAAATTTGGAAGAGTTTATATGAAAATAGGTAACAAGGGAGTCACAAAGGCACGGATTTAAAAGTCTTTAAGCAATAATGACTTCTCATAATGCCTGATCTTTTTAATTGATGTCCCCCTGGTAAACAACAAGGAAATCATGAAGAACACAACAGAGTTTTTGCTTAGGAAAGGTAAGAAATACAAAAAAGCAGGCAAATGTATTTTGTAGTTCTTTAACAAGAGGAAAATAGCCTACAATTTCACTGTCAAGGTGAAATACAAAGAATACCTCTGTGCATGTTTACACAGAAAACAGTAATCAGTCAATCATCAGACACAGCTGATTATATACTTTGATATACAAGCATTAAACATAAAGCTAAAATGCCATAAAATGACTCTGCTGACATCATTTGCAAAAACAAAGCCCTTATGACAACAAGAATGATTAATACAAGGAAAAAATCTCAAAAAGAAAATAGTATTTCTAATGCAAAAGCATTTAAATCACAAGGGAGGCAAGAAATAATAAGTAATGTAAATAATGAATAGTGGAGAGGAAAATAATTGCTGTCTTCCTTCTTTTCTCCATAAGACTGAAATGACATCCAGATACACTGAAAGACAACAAGTCTAAATTTGAATAAAGAACAGTTTGATTGAGTAGGCAAACCAAAAAAGTGTGACCATCCTGTTAAACGGACTGTCACAGGGCACTCTTGAGATTAATAAACCAGCAAAATTAAAGGAAGTCTACACATAATCCTATTAGTAAAATTGTCCAGCTATAACATCAAGCAGCAATGCCAAACAAAAATAAAGAGGGGGAATTTAGAGTTTCAGGGCTGATCTGTAAGGAAAAAACCTATTAGGAACCATATGACATCCTACCAGTATTCGGAATCCTACAAGCATTTGGTAGTAGCTGCTATGTGGCGCAGATTATTCTCTAAACATAGACACCCACAGCCCAAAATCAATCAGTGTCAATACCCTCAGTATGACAATTCCTAAATTAATATGCTGTGTCTACATTCCATTACAGTTTACAAGTTATTGTTCCTGATAGTTGCATACAAGGTAGTGTTTCTTAAAGACCTACCCAAAAAAAGGGTGGAGCTTTTTGTGTGTGTTTTTTTGGTTGTTTTTTTTTTTTTTTTAGTTAGAAGGAAATCAAGGAAGGCCCTTGTGGCAAGAAGAGCACTGGCAGGAGACGGAGGGAGGTGATCCTTCCCCTCTGTCCAGTCCCAGTGAAACATATCTGGAATGCTGGGCCCAGTTCTGGCCTCCCCAGTACAATACTGACACGGACATGCTGGAGTGAGTACACTGAAAGGCCATGGATGTAGTAAGGCAGTAGATAGACCTGAGGATGGTTTGCTTGGAGAAGACCCATGGCAAAACTTTAAGCAAAAGAAATGTCACAAAAATTGTTGATATAGATTGTTGAAATATGACTAAGCCTTTTTATAAACTAGTGTTGGTTAGGATACACAAGTGCCTTAAGAAAACTTAACACATACCAGTAGTTACAAACCGCTGTCTTGGATACTGAAAATATTATTATTATTTCAACAGTCTATACTAATAATTTGTGAGAGGTTAGTTTTTCTTGCAGTGTCCATTTATTTTAGACTTTCTACTATATGCTGTAATTTTAAGGAAGGTCCCCCATTTCATTACTTCTAATTGAGACAAAAAGACTGCATGGACTTTAATTAATTTCCTGGAAAAACAGAGTCTAGAAATGACAAACTGCATACAGACAGCTGCCTGATCAAACCTTGTGTTTGAGTTATTCCTAAAGCAAAGCATCCCAGGGACATCATTCATTAAATGTTTTCTCTCATTCCACCAATGTTTCTGCTGCAGTCTCACTATTTCCACACTATAAACCTCTGAGAGGAACCTGAAGATATTTCAAAATTAAAATCTGGTCCAGAACACAGAAAAAGAAAGGTTATGCTATTATTTATGCACTCAAAATTCATTCTGAATAAGAAAAGATACAGGCCCACAGGACTAACTATCTTAAGCCAAAAACAAAGATCAGAGGGTTGCTTAGGGTCTTATTTCTCTGTGGGTTTTGGTTTTTTTTCTTTGGCACGTATGATGAAATGTGGTGTGTGGCCTTGGACTGCCACTCCCTGCTTTCTATTATCTTCAGATTTATTGCTTGTTTTGCACTTAGACATTTCTCTCATTTTTCTGTCTGAGTATGTTTGTAACATGGCTAAAGTTGTATGAGGAAATTCTCATTTTGTCCTTATTTTTCTGAACACCTTCCCTCTAAATAGCAACTCATATCCTGCCTTTCACCATTCATTACTGCTACATCGTAGATAGCTGGCCTATGTGAACTGACTTACTGATCTCAGCCCCAGCCTAGCAAGGTGCAGAAATGCTGTCACAACTGCTGCTGGTTGGCACCTTATTTATAGACTCAATAGCATATTAATCAGTATCTCATAGAAAACTGCACCACAACTTTCCCTTTAAAAAATGTCAGTAGTTTTCCAGTAACGTGGCGGCACCATATAATATGTTGTCAGAGTCATCTGATATTGCTTCAGTGGTTTTATGTTGTACTCCATAAAATATAAGAGGGACCTCCCAGGTTATTGCCCTGCTCTTGGATAAGAAAAAGATTTTAATTACCTCCAGGATAATCAGATCTCTTACTTTGAGCTGTTCTGTAAATGAATGCTGATTTATGGAATGCAAGCAAAAAATCAGGAGTATTATAGGCTTTCAGAAAAAGAAAGTTCTTCACTCTCTTGACAAAGCTAAGCTGTGTCTCCATTGATCCCAAGGTCATTTGACCAAATCTATGGCAAACCATCAACCAACACATACTGAAACTTAGGAAACCATGCAGCAGTTTGTGACCCATGGCCGGACCTGGTGCACGCTGTGAGCAATGTAGGCATCACGGGGCTGTAAACCACACTGGCTGGGTGGTCTGACAGGGTGCCAACCCCCTTCACCACCTGTAGCTGTTGCCTCAGACCTTAACACTGCTGTCTGTCTCCCTCTTTGTAATGTTGAGTGTGTCTGAGTGGCCATGCTGACATGGAGGTCAGGAGAAAGAGCAGCTGAGATTTAAAGAAGTCTCCAGTCCATGTTGGGTGGTTTCTTTTTAGCCTGATGGTTTTGATGCTTTAGGTTACAGTGCAGCCCCAGTGAAAGTAATGTTTGCAAAACCGATGGGCTAGTAAGATGTAAAACAAGTGCCTGGGGACAGAGGTTCCTTCGTCTGTCTTTGTTACCAGCTAAAAATTGTCACTGGGCAACACCGAGCATCATTGTCTTTGGGAGATCTTCCCTTTGGACTGTTTCCATCTTTCTTCCATGTACTCAGTGACCAGGCCACTCTCTCAAAACATGAAATCTGAAATGGATCACTGGCCAGACATTCCCATTTCTCCAGCTCTGGTAGCATGACAAGTGCATCTGGCATCTGTGAGCCCTTCTTCCTTCAGGGATTTGTGACTGCTGAGCTGACTGCAGTTTTTTCAGAATGTTTTTTTCAGAACAAAGCACTCTCTTTTTCAAAGGTACACACATGCAGAGCAGAGAGCTAAAAATAAAATAACCTTTTCTGGATATTTCCTTCCTCCGTCAAAGAAAATTTTTGCTGAAGCTTTGATACATTCCGGTCAGCTCAATACACTTCCTTCAGTTTAGGCACCCCTTTCTTTGTCAGAGACTCTTACCCACCTGTTGGTAACTACTTCATTCATCTTCATTCCCATTAAACCCTGACATCTTTAAGACTTCATTATCTCCTCCAAATTTAGGTCTAGTAAGGCAGACTAAAATTTCTCAGCCTAGTTAAACTGCTCTAAAAAACTCACTTCTCCAGAAAAAAAACCCTATAAAATAATACTGCTTATTTTTTCCATCTCCCATAACTTTCCCTTTTCTCCTGGTTCTACCTCTTAAAGTCTCTAACTGTCTCTGGGTAGGCAGGATGATATCTACCTGTAAATGGAGGTACACAGAGAATTGATTACCAATCACATCCAAATTGTTTCATCCTCTGCCAAGTAACATTGATATAAAATGCTGTTCAGATCCATTTTTTAAGTAAATGGGACCACAGCACCAATTTACTAACAGGACCCCAGTTATTACAAATTAAGCATCTGTGATATGTGAAAAGAAGCCATAAGGAGGTATCCAGAAGAATGCAATTGCCTGTGTTCTCAGGAGAGCTAAATTACAGAAAGAATGTGCATATATCCCTTTCTGCTTTATACCTCAGTACGGAGCGCACTTATTGAGGCCATGGTTAGTCTTGGGATAAAGTCCTTCTATTTTTTGAAAGAGTTTGAAGAGAGTGCTGGTACCTAAACAAAAAATTTTCCAGTGAGGAAAAGCACAAGATTATGATAACAGAGAGTAGGACATGTCAGCATGTGAATCCTTGCATCTCAGTCTTTGTTCTTGTTCATGCTCAATTAAAAGAAAATGCAAAATGGACCTGTTCGGGAAATGAGAGTTTGAGTCCATCCAAGCCAAGGAAGACATCGAGCTGGGTTTTCTGCCTTTTGAGAATGTTCTTTAACTCCTTTACTGTAGAAAAGGCTGCTGGTTAGTTTCAGCCTTATGAATATCAGCTGCTGGAAAATCCATTACCGGTACAATCCTAATTGTAATATTGGGATTATGTTGGGCCACAGTGCTGAAATCTGGATTTTATTTTGTCAAAGTTTCTCATGCATGAAGAAGGCAATTTCTCCATAAGAGAAACAAAAAGTTCAGTTTTCACTTGATAATAATGGATGTATTCCTGAGCAGGGCTGTGTGATTTGGTTTATACATGATGATATGTTTTGTCTAGAGATGCTGATAGTAAATCTGCTGCTGATGGCAATTTACTGATTTCATGTGAATTTTTTTTTTTTAATTCTTCTAACCTAAAACTAAATGAGGATATTTACTAATCTCGCTGATAAATTTTCATTCAGAATCCTCATGTGAATCACATTATGTAAACAATGGCCTTTTGTAGGTAATATATTAATATATGGGAATTACATTTAGCAAGTGCATATCTTTTAACATGATCAAACACAGAGCTTAGCCACATTAATATAAATGAAAACCTGATTGTATTACTGTTTGCAGTTGCACAGTGCACTGCACTGATAACAGACATGCCAGTGCACGCACTACAGGTTATGCAGGACAAAGAAGGATTTTGCTTTGCAAGCCTTTGTTGCTGAATATGTTATGAAGAACAGAGATTTTGGTTGCTAGTACCATTTTTTTCTATAGAAAGTCTGAAAAATTTTGGAAACTGTTGGCAAGTATACAGAGAAAATGAAGAGACATATCTCTTCCTTATATTTATGCAAAGCCTTTGAGTTAAGAGAAATAAAACAAAATAATCCATTTTTGCCTCCCTTAAGAAAGTCTTCTTAGTAACAGGTGAATTTTTGTTATTTCCATAGGCTCTGGGTGTGCATGGTTTTGGTAGCTATAGTGAAGACACATACAGCAGAAAAAGGGCAGAACCAATTGCTGATAAATATTTTGTGTATTAGATTACTTTCCCTTTCAGCATTTAAGGGTCCTAAACATTGGTTATTATTTACTTGATGGACACTTTATGTTCTTTTTCAAGAAATGAAAGCATTTCCACAGACAGCTGTAAGAAAAACTAAAACACTTTTTTGATATTTACCATACATATTTATTAAAATATACATCTTGTAGTCTTTATAATCTGCTCTTTCTCAAAAAATGTCTTTTACTCTGCCCAGTTTAGGCTTCCAAAAAGTACCAGATTTTGAAGCTAAAACTCATTTTCAAAAGGGGGAGACATTTTGAATCATAAGTCTCCTTGGCAGTTAATGTCATTTTGCTCCTAAATTGCTTCTGGGAACAGGATTTAGAATTGCAAATCAATGGGATTTTCATAAGGAGTTTTTTCCTGTGACCTGCAGGAGGAATCTGAAAATCTTGAAAAAAATATAAATACTAACTAACCTATTCTGGTTGCTTGCAAGAATCTATGGATTTTATCAGTCAGCATGCCTGGTTCAAGACGTCTCACCTTTGTAGGCAAAGCTGAATTTTGCCACCTTCCTGTTCTCAAAAAAATACTTTAACATGTGTTTCTTGGAAAGGTCACTAAGATGGTAAGGTCTGCACCTTTCTCTTCTTCTCAGGAGCACACAAAAAAGTTCCAGCTAATGGAGCGAAATAAAAGTACAGGGATACAAAAAGGTCCAAGGAGCAAGGCACATCAGTGGGCTCCTCATCATTCTACTCTTGGCTCATGCAATTCCTCTACCTTGCACTTCTTCATCGAGGTCTCACCAAGGTGACCCTGTGATGGAAAGCACTAGGCACCCCTCGAGCATAATTAACCTCAGAGTCAGCATTGGGTTCTACACCGAGAGAGAGAGAGAGCAGGAGAGTGAGAGTCGGTCTCTGCACATCTCAGCGTGTTTTGTCACACTGCCTCAGTTGCACCTCACACCTTGGGGCTGGCAGGATGCAGGGGGGCAGGTGGACACAGGGCTGGACTTGGTACAAGAAAGCTCACGTGGCCCAGCCATGGGGAAGGCATGCTGATAGGAGAGGGATGTGGTGATTCCCAGCTCCATTAGGATAGTCCACACAATCTCCTGGAGAACTGCTTATGCCATGACACCTGGCCTAAAAACTCTAATAAATCAGCAAGTGCAGAGCTCACATATTTGGGTAGAGCCTCAACACTCTACTTGTCACACTAAACCAGTGAACAGTGCTTGAAAACAGAAGCTCAGTCCTCAAGCCAAAAATTAAATATTGTTACCTGAAAATATCTAAACACCTATGTTTGATAACGCACATTGATATCTACTCACGTGCTGGAATGCAGCCAGCTTTGCCAGACACTGACAGCAAAAAAAGAAGCATCTTCCTTTAATTACTATGTCCAGATTCATCCAAAGTTGCAGTCTTCAGTCAAGCAATGCTCTAAAGAGTCAAGCAACACTCTAAGCATGACAGAACCTGTCAAGCTTCACCTCATAATAACAAACACAGGTCCTTGGTTATCAACCTCCTTTTTTATTTCCAGATAGTTTTTTTATCTTAAGGTGACCTAAATCAAGGGATATTAACACTTGAAAAATGAAAGGTTACAGGAACACTTGATAATATTTTCTCTCTCTTCTCCCTAAAGCAAGTATACTGACTGTTGCCCAGGGAAGTAGTGGAATCACCATCCCTGGAATTGTTCAACAGTGGGATGTGGCGCTTAGGGACATGATTTAGTGGACATGTTGGTACTGGGTTAACAGTTGGACTCAATGATCTTAGAGGTCTTTTCCAACTTAATGATTTTATGATTCTATGGCAGTCGTTTTTACTTGTCAAGGCAGTACCAGAATGAAATAGTGTTCAATATAGAAAAAATAAAAAATTATCAAATGATCTGGGTATTAGAGTAAATCAAATCTGCTGTTTAAAAATGGACTCGGCTAAGAAAAAATTCAAAATACATATCTTGATGGATTCTCATATTGATGAGAATATGTTATGAGCCACGCTGCTCAGCATTTGTCAATATTTGAGAAGTTATGACTGCTCCCACCATTCTCCCTAAGGACTGGACTTGGATGTTTTACCAACAGAGAAATCATTCCTGATTTTACTTGCAGAAGAACTAGTGAGCATAAGAGTGAAATCAAACTGTCCCTTGCAAACTGAGTTAAATTTCACTTGAATTCCAGCATCCTGAAATCCTTGTAACCTTTTGCTGATGTGCTGGAGGGAAATATGGTCATGTAAGAGCTTGATAACATTAAAAATCAGGTAGCATTCTTTCTTAACACTTTCAGAGTCTGGTAAAGAACCACTGGAGGATGGTGTTTGTTGCCTGACGATAGAAGTCCTCAAGGAAATCCTTGTAACTGAATAGTATAACTAAACATAAAATCCTATGAATCCAAGGAAGATACTGAAATACACTGCTGAAATAAATATCTGACTCAAAATAAAAAATCCATATACTCACTAGGGTTGCAAGAATAGTTGGGATGATTTTAAAGGAGGACATTAAAAACCCCACAAAAATTGTATGAAAATCATGAGTGAGTTAAATTTAGTATCTGTAATCAAGTAATTGACATGGTGTGGAATTCTGTGCTGCTCTACTGGACAGACTGAAACTCCAGTGTGAACTTGAGTGGAAGGGACTGGGATGTGTGAATGAGGGGCAGAGATCCACCTGCAGCCTGTGGAGGAACCCATGCCAGAGCAGGTGGATGCCTGAAGAAGAATGAAGACATGTGACCCTGTGAGATGCCTGTGATGGACCAGGTTTGCTGGCAGGACTTATGACCTCACAGGAGACCCATGCTGGAGCAGTTTGGGAAGAACTGCAGCCTGTGAGAAGGATCCACGTAGGAGGAATTTAAGGAGGAGTGTCTCCCGTGTGTAGGACCCCACAATGGAGCAGGGGAAGTAAAGACTCCCCTGCAGCCTGTGGTGCAGCCCGTGGTGAAGCAGGCTGTGCCCCTGCAGCCCATGGAGGACTGTGATGTGGACCGTACTAATGGTGGCCTCCAGCAGGAATCCCTTGTTAACCGGGCTGGGAACAAGGGGAAGAGTTCATTGCAATGTTAAACCAGATAACCAGGCCCGAAAGAGCCATAGTAATGGGTGTGCCTTTCAATTGTTGTGAGCCAAGATCTGAGTTGTGTTACAGGAATTAGCATAACAGGAACCTCCTGAACCATGGGAAGCAGTGAATTAATCCCTTGTTTTGCTCTGCTCGTGTGCTGCTTTTGCTTTTCCTATTAAACTGTCTTTATCTCAAACCATGAGTTTTCTATCTTTTACCCTTCTGATTCTCTCCCTGATCCTGCTGGTGGGGGAGTGAGTGAGTGGCTCCGTGGGGTGTGGTTGCTGGTTGGGGTTAAAACACAACACATGGAAAGAAGAAACACACATTTTAGTAATCCTGAGAGAGCTGGAGATACTTTTAAAGCTACACTGACGTTTACTATTTTTTTTGAATTATTTTAGAAATAATTTTTATTTGTTGTATTTTATCAGATATAAGACAGGGTGGGTTTTTTTTGTAATACTAAAGATAAATACTGCTGTGATTTACAGACAAATGGAAAATGACAGGAACCCTGCTCTAAAAAAAGAATCTGTTTTATTTATATATGGTTAGGAAACATGAAAGCCCAAGAGAGCATATAATTGCATTTAAGTTATTCAGAGTGCAGGGTGGGGGAGAAAAATATTGTTCCTCTGTTAAGCTCAAGAGAGCTGTCAGCTCTTGGGACTCTGAACTATGTATTTGCTTTCAGTGTGCAGAAAATAGCAAAAGAATCCAGACAAAGGACAACCTAAATGGCTAGAACAAATGAAACAACTGAAATAAACACTCCCTAGAGGATTCAACAATTCCCGCAGCTACTCCGACATACTGGCACTTGTGATTATAGTGGATTTCATAATGGTGCTGACTTTTCCTACCAGAGTTTGCAAAAGCAAAATAGAGTAATGACAGACTCTTACACTTATTATGTCTGAACAATACCTGGTAAATTGGGTTAGCGATAGGGTTTAAAGAGCAAGAAAGCCTACAGCTTCAGGGAAACTGGGGTTGGAAAAGTCATTCCAAGTAGATCACAGCAAGGCAGTAAGGTTACTGCCTCTACACCTTTCTAATCTAGGCCACCCACGGTGATGGGATGGGGGGAAGCTATACAAGGAGTGACTGAGATCACTTGGTCTGTTCAGCCTGGAGAAGAGGAGACTGAGGGGAGACCTCATTGCAGTTACAACTCCCTCATGAGGAGCAGCAGGAACCAATCTCTTCACTCATGTGACCAGTGACAGGACTCAAGGAAATGGCCTGAAGCTGAGTTGGGGGTGGCTTAGTTTGGATACCTGGAAAAGGTTCTTCACCCAGACAGTAGCTGGTAGGGCACTGGAATGGGTCTCCCAGGACGTAGTCACAGTACCTACCTGCCAGAGGTCAAGAAGCACCTGAGCAATGTTCTCAAGCACATGTGTGGTTATTGGTGTAGCACTGTGGAGAGCCAGGACATGGACTTTGATGATTCTTATGGGTCCCTTCCAACTCAGGATATTTTAGGATTTGATGATTCTAGAATTCTGGGAAAGTTTCTTTTCTGTGGTTTTTTTCTCTCAAGGCAAGGAAGAACACAGGAAAGTGGAAGCACTTCCTATCTTCACACCAACTTAAAGGTTTTCAGCAGAGATTACAAAAAACATTTAAGGCATAATGCCATCAAAATTACCTTATTGTTACTTTAGAACACTTGCAGTGTTGCAAGGGTTGGGAATTTTTTGTTTGTTTGTTTGTTTGTTTAATTTTAATGCTTTTTGCTTAATTTTCAGCCTCAATTCCTTAGGTCTCAGCCTGTTAAAGATCAAAATACGTCCAAGTGCTAGTATGCATGCACATCTTTCTGTCCTTTCCCTGACAATTTTTGAAAATAGAGATGTATTCCCGGAAATCTTGCTTACATAAATGGGCAACTAAGTAAAGAAGGTTCTCCATTACTATCCTATCTCCAAGGGAAAAGCTGCAGATATATTCAACAACAAATTTCTGCGGTCAAAAATACATGTTAGGAACATTCCAGCTAGCAAAAACTTCAGGTGAATTAGATCAAAGAATTCAATGAGATGACCAAATCCCTTCAGATACCAGGCTTCCTTATCTCTGCTTCTGATAGAGCTACCTTGTCTCCTCATTTGCTTTGAAATACACTGATTTTGAAGTGTTCTCGACTCCTATCAAGCCTTTTTGGAGATCAGGGCAGATTCCTGGGAACTGAACACCTCTCTGACAAACTCTAGAGGTACAAAAGCAGGAGAGTGCAAGGTTTTATGATAATTGATAAGAAATCACTAGTCGCATTCCATGAGACATTGCTGAGAGTAATTATAATAGATGGTTATATTCAATGAACAGTTTGAAGTTAATACTGTAAATATTACTTATGACTTTTCAAATATGACAGTGATAAGTCAATATGAGCCATGAACTTGGTGGGTGACCTAGTAACTTATTCCTGCGATGTGCTGACCTCGTCAGTTAGAGGGCACACCAAGGCCACAAAGTCAGACTTGTTGCTGCAGGAGTTACAGCTAGAAGACCAAATGGGTGCACACAAACAGGCACACTTATATTACTGTGGATGGTTGCCAAAGGTTTTGGTTAATAAATTATAATTATTTCTTCAAAGTACTGCTCTTAAATCAAAGGTAATTTTTCAAAACCAGACATGCTACAATGAAAACATTGCAAGATTAATAGCTTCCCCCAGTTGCCAGCCTCTCTCAACATCATGCAGATATGATAAAAAAGCCTCTGATAGAACAAACTAAGGCTAATTTACATATCCTCTGCCCTGACGTGAAATCCCTTTTGGTTGATAAGGTCTAATTTTCCCTCTAATGCTGTGCAAACTAAAAAATGAAGAGTTCATTCATAGAGCCTAATGAAGACCTTCCCCTTAAAATATCTGCCTTTTTTATTTTTCCAAGAATTCCTGTAGGCATGTTCATTTTAATTTGTGTTGAGGTAACACCAATGGAATGTTCCCAGAAACAGAAGCTAGTAGGAAGGCAGAGGACAACGTGAAGTCTCTAACAGACTCATTTCTATTATTCCTGCAAGCTAAACTCATGATGCCAAAGAGATGGAATCACTGAACAACTTTCTACTTAAACCTTACTCGTGAAAGGAGAAAGAAGATCCCACCTAACAGAGGTGATTCCTGATGACTTGAGAAAGGAGATGGCTCAAGAGGGACAAAGACACCTCAGCTGTACATCTTAAGGTCATGTTTCAAAACAGTGACTTTTGTCTGAAGTACGGCTAGGTATGGACTTAGCATCCTTCAAGCTTTAAGCATCCAGGCCTTAACATTACCTAATTGACCCTAATAATCTGACATTTTACCTCCATGCAGAAAAGTTAGCACAATACATATCTATACTTTTTCCAGACCTCTGATATAAAATATGTATTATATACCCCACTTATGGAGATCCTTAAACACTCCATAAAAATAATTTTTCCATAGGGAAAAGAAAACAAATCAATGGCTTCTGAGCAAAACAAGGCTCTTTTCCCATAAAGGAAATGAAACAGAACATTAGACAGTGCTGCCAGACAGGCTTTCACAAAAAATCAGTTAAAAGACTGGCAGATGATGACACCAAAATAGGAATAGGGCACTTGCACCTCAGCCATGCTTACCTCTGTAATTTGCGCTTCAAGGGACCTTTTTATCTAAACACATCAAAGTACCTGACAAACATTAAATTTGTCAGTCAAAAGTTTCTGATATATTAACTTCCTTGTACCTGAAAGGAAACTGAGGCATAGTATGATTAATCAAAATTTTCACAAAAAATAAAATAAAAAACAGAAGACACATAAAACCCCCCAAACACTACAGAGATAGAAACATGATTTTAGGTAGCTGACTTTCAGTCCTGTACTTTAATTATCAGTCAAAAAGTTCCTTTGTAAATGAGATATATTTGCCTTCCTAATGAGCTGACGAAGTGCAGCAATCCTGATTATCACAGCACAACAATTACTTTTGTGTTATGCTGGCATTTCTGCAAAGCTGCTAAGACGAAAAGACACACAGGAAGCCAGGCTAACACTATAACAACCTCTCTTGCACCCTGCTATCACACATTAGAGACTAAGCAAGTTGTTGAGCTAATGGGGCCTATGGAGATTAACATCAGTTTCTCGTACTATTACTTTATTTTTGAACTCCAAAATTCCAGCTGTGAGAGAAATATATATCTGTGAAGGAACAATAGAGGAGGCTGATGCTGTCAAACTACAGAGCTTTAAAGTTGCTGGGGGAAGGAAACTTCAATCCACCTCACTCCTACCAGTTTGATGTCAGGGCCAGTGAGAAATGCCCAGCGGCTGTAGAGGGATTGCAATTCAGTAGAGCACCTGAAGAGCAGCATAAAGGAATTCCAGCCACTTCAGGGAGCAAATCAACTTCATTGTCAGCTACTTAAATGCCCCTATACAAACACATAATAATGGCCCATAACATATATCATGGGGAATAAACAAGAGGAGTCAGAGACTGCACATGCCTGGAGGGCTGTGATCTTATTGGCATCATGGAGATTTGGTGGGATGGCTCCTATGACTGGAGTGTTGGAATGGAAGGATACAGGCTCTTTAGGAAGGACAGGCAGGGGAAACCAGGAGGAATTGTCACCCTCTATGCCAATGACCTGCTGGAGGGCATGGAGTTCCACCTGGGGATGGATGAGGAGCCGTCCAAGGCACGGGCAGGGTAGCATTATAGTGGGGGTCCAAGAAATATCAAGGTTAATATCAAGGTTAATATCAAGGAACACCTCCTTCAAGCTCAGGAGCGACACATCCTGAAGAATTCAGACAAAACTAGCAGTAGGCCTGTATGGATCAACATGGACCTGTTGGAAAAAGTCCAGAGGAGCATCACAAAGATGATCAGATGATAGGAGTATGCCTCCTAAGAAGACAGGTTGAAAGAGTTTGGGTTTTTCATTCTGAAGAAGAAAGGCTTCAAAGAGACATTATAGCACCTTCCAGTACCTGAAGGGGGCTACAAGAGGACTGGAGAGGGACTTTTGACAAGATCAGGTAGTGACAGGACAAGAGGAGAGGCTTCAAACTGAAAGACAGTAGATTTAGATTGGAAATTAGGAAAAAATTCTTTACTGTGAGGGTGGTGAAACAGGTTTCCCAGAGAAGATGTAGATGTCCGATCCCTAGAAGTGTTCAAGCTGGATGGGGTTTTGAGCAATATGATCTAGTGGAAGGTGTCCCTGCATGTGGCAAGGGAGTTGGAACTAGATGATCTTTAATGTTTCTTCCAACCCAAACTGTTCTATGTTTCTATGAAAATTTTTCCTACCCACCTTTATCGGGGAACATTCATAGAAAATATCTTCATGAGGATCTTGCAGTCATGGTCCAGTCTGGCCAGAATAGGCACACTAGCAGGTCTAAGTGCCACATGAGTTCTACACTGTGTGCAAAACTTCTCTGTAACAAGATGCTGCTGGGAAAAACCCCAACTAGTTAGCATGTTTCTGTGAACTGAGTGCTTACATATCCTTGATGCAAGCAGAGTGTCTCTGGCTCCCACAAAAGCTCTCTTCCTGGGTGCAATCCTTTATCATTAGGTTGAGATCAGAAAGGCTGGAAAAAGATTTAATTACTTGGGCAAAAATGAAGCTGCTTGTCATCATTCTGCCATGATCAGACAGTAAAAGAAGATTTATATGAAGATTTAAGGTCACTGATGTTTTCTTTACTCCTTTCAAAAAACTATTTTAAAATGCAGACATTTCATGGTTTCTGAAAAATCCTAAAGAGTCTGAAAAGAAGTGATGGCTACGAAGTTGCATCACTGAGATAGTATAATCCTTTATTACATTCTATCATTTTTAGATTAATTTAATCTCTGCTGGATCCTGAAATACTTCAGAAAGTATCTTCTTGAAGAAAAGCAGAGAAATCAACTTTGCTATTAGGAAATGATAAATCCTTGTCTCTCTCTGACTTCAAAGAAGTGTGCTCAGGATCTGTTCCCATTTCAGGAAAGATCATGGCAAATACCTTGTATAGGAAGATACTGTGAAGAGGCCTGTGAATATCTACCTTTTTGTGAAAACTGAGACTGGAATCACCACCTAAAGAGTTTTGATCTGTGTCTTTGACTCACTAGTTTTAACAAGTACAGGGGTGGGTAAGGGAGAAAATACGATACTGGCAGAATTTGAGTGAATGTACACCTGTATAACAGATAACATGCTCTGTGACCAGGCTTTTCAAGCCTGCCCTTAATCTCCTTCCTCACAGACCCACTCAGATTTCCAGCAAAATCCTTTAAATATAGAACACTTGAAGCAAGTTTTCCTACCCAGTTCCTTCCCCACCTCCCTTTCCCTCACCAGTGTGTTTCCTTGCAGGTAGCTGGAGAAGGTCAGGGGTAGTCACTCCTCTCCTGCATCAGGGGCCATGTCAGGGAGGCATCACAGTTTCGTGTCACGTTCCCCAGCTGCAGGGGTCTAAAGGGCAGTCTGGCTCTCAGTCACTGTCGTGGCAGAAAAGAAGAACAACTTGCACTCACTGTCTGTGAGAGACGGGAGCTCTGTTTAGCTCTGGCTTCAAGTCTGATGATCTCAGGCTGCAAAAAAGTAAGACTAGATCTGGAAGGTTTCCAAGCAAACACTGTCTCAGGATTACTGCACCTCACTAGACATCTGTCATTTCCTACATCTTTGCCTGCCCAAAAGTCCTGTGTGGGACAAAATAGCTCTTCCCTGGATTAAAATAGCTGGTATAGTCCAAGAGAGAGGAAAATTACTATCTATGTATTGTAGACTTCAACTATTCAGAAACTTTCATACTGTATCTCTCAGTACTTCAGAGGGGGACATTTCCAGTAACTGTAGAGGGTCATTTTGCCAGTAATTCTAATAATATAAGAAAGCCCTATTTCTACCTAGTCAATAGAGCCATGTTTGTGAAAACAGAACACTGACAGAAGGGGACACTAGAGGTTTAGCTGTATCCAAATGTGAATGACATTTTTAATCTAAATAATATCAGAATGCATTAAGAAAGATTTCAGAAGGGAACACAGAGAGCCACAGTGTTGAAAAGTCAGGTGAAAGTCTGGACTGAACCTTTCTTTTCCTTCGTGTTGAAATCCAGAGATGACCTGTCTGTCACTATACAGTATGCATCTGTCTGCCACCATCCAGGAAAGAACAATTCTAATGTCTACTGATCATATCAGCTCTGTTAAGTCTTGCCCATTTTTGCCCTCATTAGGCTAATGAGAAGATTTCAGATTGATGATGGGGGTATGAGATAGAGCCTTCCTTGGTCAGAGCCAGTGTTTTTGCAAGCAACAGTAAAAAGCCAGACTGGCATTCTCACAAAGAGAATATTTTCAGTTCATTTCTCAGGCAGTATGTTGAAGTCAGAGCAATATTCTCTATTTCTGTCACAGCTGTATGGATGTAGGCACTTGCATAATACTATTTCCTTCCAAGAAAATAGGGCAGAAAAAGAAGTGTTCTGAACTAGTATTTATCAGAAAAAAATAAATGTGCTGTTATACAGGTTGTGAAATATTAGACTATAATAGTGGGAGAACTGTCTGAGCAGATGTAAATAATAGAGTGCATATAAAATACAAGTGTGCTAAATCAACTGGGCCAAGCAGCAGGCTGATGAAGGCCCAGACTAACTTCATTTGTGTTTCTTTTAAATTTGAGCAACGGGGATGAGAAACTCTCCTTCCGTACATGTAACATAGGTGTATGTTCTGTCTTATGGATGGAGGAAAATATTGATACTTCGGCAACATAATAGCTCTTTAATATTTTCAATTACCTAATGACATTTTGCTTTCATTATAACAGTTCTCTCAGCCATTTTTTCTTCCTTTTTCTTGTCTTTCATATGAGCCCCTTTATTGCACAATCACATTCTGTATTGTATTGCATTATGAACAAAAAATGGCCCATAAAATGTTATTTGAGTCACCAGAAAAGCAGAGTAGGATAAAGTGACCTATTTAAAAAACAACCATTTTACTTCACAGAACAGCTACAATTGATATTACAGCAGCCCTCTCGTGTTGAAAAATGCTCCACTCCCAGGTACTGTGCACAATGAACACAGGACTGCTTCTGTCCCAAAGATCTTATGTTAAAGCTTAAACAACACATTTCAGAAATTAAATGGCAAAAACTTCATGCTATTTTCTATAGCAAAAAAAAATCCTATTTGCTTCTAATTCCACAGTTAAGCTTCCAAAGTCAACAGCATTATGCGACTGTACAAGTGCATGAGATTAGAATTTCAAGAAATTCAGACTTTGAAAGATCTTAAACTTTGTATGGTTTATACAAAGCCAAGTAACTTAACACAATAGCATGAAAAACTAAAACCCAAGTCTTCTCTAAATATCTGAGATACTTTTCCGTCAAGCATGTCTGTTTTAATATATTTGAGCCAGATGAATGTTGCACAGATGAATTCAGCTTTCCATCAGCAGGCATGACATGTAAACGGTGCCAGGTTTGCAGAATTACTCTATGGGAAGTGAAATAAACCAGAAATTAAGTTTAAGAAAAAAAGCACCATTTTTGACAAAAGTGCATTGCAACTAGCATTAACTGTATTGGTGGGTCTATAACACTGTACCATTTACTGATGCAATCTAAAACATCTGCTGTTCTCTAACTGCTTATTTACGTGGAAGTTTATGAGCTTTCTATGCTAAGTGTCTCTCTTTAAATCACTTTTTCTTGCAAGATATTGAATGAAAGAAGAATACCTCAATCCTTTAATTAGTACCATGGCCAGAAAACATCAACAAGATGGCAATAGCAAGTCTTTAAAGGAAAGTATGTTGTGATAAAAGAAGGCAGTACTATTAAATTTGCGAATTGTAACCAAATAATAAAAATACTTTAAGACATTTCAAAAATGTCTCTGAAGTTGTTGAGTGGATTATATTAGCTGTTATGTTCAGGCCTGACTAGAAAATTTCATACTGTATATATTGCTCTGTATCACTGAGCTTCATGAGTTGGATGTCTGCAGTTGTAGGTAGATCCATTTTCTCCACTTGGAGGTCTGTGCTTGAACAAAAAAAGATTAGAGGTAAAAAATATCATTGTCTAAACAGAAGACAACCTCTTTTTCTCCTGAAGAGAACAAACTGCAGATAATAGGAATGAGAGTTCATTTTGCACAGCCGTATTTGTCAAGACATATTTTCAAAGGAATCACTTGATTTCAGTTCTTGTAAAAGCATAAATTGGGCAATCATCCCCAAAGAAATCAGGGAATCTATTGTAAAAATCAGATGGACTACAACATCCTTACATTCTCTAATTTCTGTTGTTGCCCCTTACTCTGGAGCAAGCCATTTTTATTTCTTATCTTCAAAGAAATTAACTACAGCGGAGTGGACAGATCATGGTCAAGGAAAGAGGGCTATCTAAATGTACACAAATTTTGCACAAGGTCAGAATGGGAAAGAAATGGACAGGATAGCTCTTTATTCAATGTGGAACTAAATGAATTGCATTTTAAAGCATTTGATTAACAGCTAGTCTCTAAAGCAACAGTGATTAGTGTCTGTCTCTGTCCAAGATAATGGGCAGTGACTGCCTGAAGGACCCTTGGGTAAAAATAAGGAAGAAATATATTTTTATCCAGAAATATAATAAAGAAATATTTATGAACACAGAGCTGAATGCCACCTTTTTGTTTTTTCAATTTTCTTACATATATCATCCAGGAAAACCAGCTGCTTCATAAAGGACTGTGACCACCTTAATGTGAGCAATTGGAGATGAACAAAAAATAAGAAAATGAAACAACTTCTGAGTAAATATGCTTACAAGTGAAAAGTGTCAAACTGGTCCCAATGCAATTTTAAACAACTAAAACAAGTATATGAGATTGGAGAGGCAATTCTAAAACATGCATGTCAAATCTAGTTCACATCTGACTATAACTGAGCAGGGTTACCAAACAGTAAATTCAGTTTCAATACCAGGGTGATACTGTGGATACCAGGAAAACTGGATTAATACCTATGTTTCAAAATCATTTGGAATGATAATGTTTTGTAAATTGAGTTTCTTCACAACTTGCACTTCTGATGACAGTACTGTAACAAAACATGACTACTTTTCCACTTTTTTCTATATTTTTACTTTTAAATTTAACTTTTAATTGCTGCATCTTTGGAATTTCCTTAATCCCGATTCAACATTGAACAATGAGATCTCTATCTTTTAAATACTTATGCAGTAAGACCAGAGTAATGCTTGTCTCTTTCTAATGTATCCAAATAGAGGCAGAAAACCAATCTTTCTCTTCCTATAAGTGAGAAGAAGAGAAAAATTACACCTGTATTTCTATGTCTGTTGTGTTCACAGCTCTTCCTATGACATTTTGCATTTGGACTTGGCTGACAAAGCAATGTACACTTCATCAAAACTTATGCTGACTTTTATTCTTCCTAGTATGAATTCCTGCCAAAGAAACACTCAATTCTCCTACTCAAAATGCACAAGCAGCGTGTACTGGACAGTAATCTCAGGGCTCGGAGAGTGCATGTGTTACCTAAGGTGACTTTATAGAAAGCTGCACAGAGCAGTTCCCCACTAAAACCATTGCTGGTGGAGAGCAAGGGTGCAACAAGAGCAGTGTTGCTCCTGTTTCTGATAAACTCTTCTGATCAGCAAATGGGAGTTGTCACTAGCCATTGCTGTTGAAGCCTTAGTACGAGCTATAGAAGCTGAGAGTGGTGTTGTGATGCACGTACAGTCAAAGGGGGAGATGTCTGTTAGGGGAGAACTCCACTTTTCCTTTGGTAACTACGGGAAGAGAGCCCCGGTGGACATCTGTGACCAAGCAATTTGTAAAGACTCCACACTAGCAAAGCCTCTTAATCTGGGACTGGCCACCTGAAAAAAGTGTACGACACTGAAATTTGCCACTGGGATGTGCTGCTGATCTTTTTTTTTAATGCAATTGGAAGACAAAACTGGCATCCGTCACCCTGATTTCTGCAGTGCTTAGATGTTTTTAATTCTGCGATAGAAGTTCTCACACACTTTTCTGTAACCACAGCTATGTTTGTCTAACTGTCCTTATTGTTTTCATTCTTTCTCCTGGGCGGAGATGTTTGATGGATATTGCCTTTGACCAGTGTGATTGAGGGGTGGTAATATTCACCCTCCAATCCACAGTGGTTGTTAAGAAGGTATATAACTGTCTGAATAAAGAGGCCTTCCCCTTTTTGGCCCTTTCACCTGACAGGAGTCTAAGTGTCCTCCTTCGTGTCTGCGTGTGACATCCATCTCCTTCTAAAGTCTGCACAGCACAAGCACCCACTTTTATGATCACATGCTGAATGTGAAATAAAATTTTTGGTTTTTAGGCTTCTGTTCTTTGGAATCTGAAGAAGAATATGCAAAGGACCACAGTAGCAATCATCTCAGAGAAAGAACCTGTATGATTTATATTTTTGTTTGCATAATCTCAGAAACTGAACTTGGAAGAAGCATGAAAATAAATGAGATGGGGGAGAGGGGGAAAAATACCCAAAGAAAGAAAAGAGAGCATGAAGAAAAGATCGGTGCAACTGAACATGTACATGCAAAGAAGAGTGTTGGAAAAAAGAAAGGAGTTGAAAGGACAGAAGTTAATTTGCTTAACAATCCTTTATGAGGCAAGACTGGAGGGAAGACCCAGAAAGCAAAAGTTGCCTCACAGTTTTGTCTGAATTCTGAGTTTGGTCTCTGCTTTGTTTGCGTGTAGAAGCAATTTTAGTTCCATTATTCTTAGTTTCAGAGGACTGACTCGTACTTAACCCAATCTTTATTTAGGCAGGATGGTTAAAGACTCCAAAGAGCACTCAGACTCAACAAAAATCTGAGCAAGGGGATATGATGTGATCTTCTGTTTGTTTACATCACATGATTAGTTACGAGCTGGTAGTACCTAGCTGACAGAAGGAAGGCTGTGGAACAGAGTGACCTGGCATTAGCAGAGATGTGTGAGTCAGCCAGCATTGACTCTGACAGACGTGGGCAGCTCCTCAGAGAAACTACCCAGAGTAACCCCCCTGCAGCCCCCCTGCTACCAAACCCTTGCCATGCAAGTTCAATTAGTATCAGGTTATAAAGTGGGCAAAGCAAGTAGAAACCCCTAAAGTTAAAAAATCTTATGACATTTTGAATTACTCTATTTTAAAAACAAACAAGAAAGTCAGATTTTAAATAAAAAGTCATAACATAAAATAAACGTTCTTCACTGTGGCATCTTCAGACAAAAAAACAGCTAAAAAAGACATATTAGCACCATATAAAATATGAATTGAATGTAGCCTGCTGGGCCGCTGATCCATGTGGTGTTGCTGGCAATTACATCATATAGCTCCCTCTGTGAAATGATTGTATCATCTCTGCTGGATGCTTATGAAATATGACATCATCCTCAGAAATTAGATCATGCATAACCCTGGTTATCAGACCATTACAATGACATTATATGCAAAAGCGAATCTGCAAAAAATTACCTTCTTTGCTTTGTCTATTCATCTTCACCCAAATTATACTTAGACCAGAAAAGAACATATTCTTGAAGTGACTGAGGGAAGGCAAATCTGGGTCATGCCCAGTCTCTATGCAAATTGCTCTAAATCATCCTAAAATATTAGTCAAACTTGTATTTTGCCCCCCAATCTGTTTCATCAAATATATGAAACTCATTTATAACCCTTGAATCACCACGGCTACAATATTATTTCTACATATAAGCGAGGCATCTTTGCTCCTCCTAGATAAAATGTAGCAGACAGCAGCTATGTCCTTCCTACCCTATCTCTATTTTCTTTAGAAGTTCTCTTTGATGAAGTAAAAAGCCCAGTTACAACACTTTAAGTTCAATGACTCTGTTGTCACTGTTTATGCTAGCAAGGTGTTCTATGATATTAAAAGAGGCTTGATTAAGATTATGCTTGGATCAGAATTGGTATGTACAGTGTTTTTAGAGAATTATTTTCCTTGTGATACAGCCATTACCTAGTTATTTAGATTTCTTAGTTTCCTTCAGCACAGAAAAAATCCCAGCACACAGCCCAACTGGCATTCACAAAAAATTATCAAGGGCCAAATTGTTTGTTGGTGTAAGTGCCATTGAATCATCCAGTCCAAACAAAGCTTAGTTTAGAACTACTGAAGAGATGATATCCAGGATTTTGAGCTATCGAGAATAAACTGGACTGTAGCCTTTTGTGCCAGATTGTTCTAACCCATCACGTCCTGATTATACAATGACGTTCCTTCTGATGCAAGTAATTAATTTTGTTCTGGAAATATCAGCTTCCCAAACTCTGTAGAGTGAGGGACTGAATAAATGAATTGGAGACAGGAAAAACTGAAAGATAGATTAAGGAATCAAACAGGAAAGAGTCAATAAATATATTAAAATGTGTTATAAATATACAGAGAAGAGGGGAAATAAGAACAAAAGAATTAAAAAAAATATAATACTTAAATGGCAAGAGAAAAATAAGCAGAAGAAACATGAAAGAATTCACAGTAGGACAGGGGATGGAAGCATTTTGGATTTCCCAATTCATTGTCCCAAAGCAGAGGTTGATAACAACTGATTAAACTCACTGAATAGCTATGTTGCAAATTCCATATACTGTGCAGGCTCATAAGAGCACAGAGCTAACTAGTCAGGGGACACACAGAGAGTTAGAGAGGAGAAGCTGGAGGACTATCACTCACAAAGCTGGTGTTAAGCAATGGAAATCCTTTTCAAACATCAACAGTTCACACTTAGCATATGTCACATATCTAATGTGTGTGTCTCAAGACTCCGAGACAGCAAGAGTGACATGCAGCAACCAACATATGCCTGGCACTTTTCAAGCACTGACATACTGAGCAAAACAGCAAGTACAAGGTGAAGAACAGCATGAGAGTATTAGCATCTTCCATTTTCCTGGAAGATGGGAGTGAGAGACATTCTGTAGTTGCCAAAGGCAATATCAGCTTTACACAGAGGCTCTAAGGCACACAGGATGTGCACTATGAGTGTTACTGGAGAAACCACTGTAAATGCAAAGCTGGATGTATAGCCAGGTACCAAAATATTTAATTGACCACCTCCACCACCACATATTTTATTTGTTTGAATGTGAAATTGTAGAGGCGCTGGCCGAGTCATGACGCCTCTTTTCACAAGCAGTTATTGTGCCAACATACAGGTGGATGAACTCCACCTATAGAAATGGTACTAGAGGAGATCCTGAGAGCTACAGACTAGACTGGGAATTCTGGCTTCCACTGCTGTTAAGATGGTAGTGTTTATAACAGAGGATAGCATCACTGAGAGCCCGAATGGACAGGGACTACTGCAAAAAGAGTCAGCACAGCTTCTGTAAAGTGAAATCTTGCAACACTAATCTGCTTTTACTCGAAGAGGAGGTACCTGGACTAAGATAATACCTGCCCAAATAATATATATGGGTTTTTAAAAAGTCTTTGGTAAGATTCTACATCACAGACTATGAAAGAAATTAAGCTGCCACTGGATGTGGTGAAAATGCTCTTTTATATTCTGGAAGCTGGTTAAAGAATAGGTGCTACACAGAGAGGTTACTGGTCTCTTTTCTAAATTAAAAAGAATGTTCAGTGGTCTCCCAGAGATCATCAGTGTCTTGGAGAAGGAAATAAACAGTAACATTTCCTAGTCTGCACACAAAAGGCCTCCTAAGGCAAAAAGGTTGGCAGGTGAACTTCACTGTAGACAGACATGAAGTAATGCACCTAGAAAAAAAGAATCTGAACCCTGTCTACATGGTGCTGACATCAGAACTGATATTAAATCTAGTGAAAGAGATTCTAAAGCAGCAGAGTTGACAGTTCTCTGAATCATTGAGTCAGCGTGCAGGGCCAGCCTAAAAAGCCTGCAGAGTCTTGGTCACCACCAGGATGGAGGCTGTGGACAAGAAAGGATGTCACTTTGCTGCTGTAAAAAAGCTCTGCTGTGCACGCACTGAGTCCTGTGTGTCATTCTGTTCTCTGCATCTCAAAGAAGGGTGTAGTGAAGTCGGAGAGGGTGCAGAAAAGGACAGTTAAAATAGCCTATGATGAGGAGCAGATGCTTTATAAGGAGTAGAGGCTGAGAATCTTCATGTTGGAGAGGCTGAGCAGGAGAGAGGATATGAACAAGGCTTGCAAAATAATGAAGGCAATAGATTAGCTGAATGTAGAACTATTATTTGCTAAATATTGCATACTAAACTGAATTGAACTGTAGGAGTTAAATTTAAACTGAAAAAAAGAAGGGGTTTTTTTGTGCAGCAGACAGTGTTCTGAGCAAGAGACTGTAGAAGCAGACAGTATCAGCAGGATTTAAAAGAGCTTAGATAAATTCATAGACAGCGCATCTATAAAGGGGTACTAAAAGGACTAGACAGGAATGCAACAACTTTAACGACTCTAATACAGCACTTCTAGATGCTATGGGAGTATAAGGAGAAAGAGCATAGAAAAGTCAAGCCCATGTACTCTCCCTAGAAAGCATTCTCTTTTGCCACTTTCAGAAGCAATACTGGTCCTTGCATTTTCTTGGCACCCAGAAGTTAGATACAGCTCAGTGGTACCATGCCTTGGGAGACAGATGCCCAGCCAAAGTCCCAAAGCCCCAGGCAGATATGGTTAGGTTTCACACAGATTCATAGCTGCCCAAGCTGAAAAATATTTAAGAAATGCTGACAGAATTATTTAAAAACAAATACAGCAAATGCTGATGATATCAGCACAGAACTGAATTAAAGCACAAGCAAGGCTTTTATAATGACACTGTCCCATGCTTGTCTGACTCAGACTACAAATTAAACTGTACTGTGTCTGTCTACAAATGGAGGTGTAAAGTCTATTTTGGAGAAAACTAATGGGAGCAGACCAATGCACAGAAAAGTAAAAAGCTAATAATCATACATGACAGTCAAGGTACAGTGCCCAAGCATGCTCCTTGGCTCACTTCTGTGTAGTAACACACTTGTGTTCACTGGTGCTGGATTATTCCACCAGACACATTGAAAAGGGGCCAGAGCCAAGAATGATTTTTCCCTGGTCACTATACTCTTAACTACAAACTTAAGAGTGTTGCTTATCCTGATGTAGCACAGGCTGCTTTAACACTAGCGAAGCTGGTTCCTGCTAGCAGAGTCATGAGGGCAGGTGGGAGCCCAGCAGGGTTATGTCTCCTGGTTACATGCCTGAGGTCTGCACAGGCTTCTTCTGCAAGCTTTAAGCTTTGTGTTGTTTCTGCTACATTTTGTTGTAGAAGAGCTGGCGGCCCACAGGATCCGCACCGCATTTTTGGCTTCAGCATAAGCACGTTTGAAGCAGAAAAGGAGATAAACCCACTACAATCACTCACTATGCCAGTAATTTATTTTGTACAAGCCCGCTTTTCCATGCATACACTTAAAAATGTAAATAGGAAAAGGAAAATATCGCTTTTTCATTTCAGCCAGGAGAGAAACTTTTCCCTGAAGTTTTTGACGGTGTTTTTCTTGGCACAAATTTTTGCCACATTTGCTGGCAACTAATTTGCTAACAACTAGAAGCTGTCACATGTAGAAGGAATGGACTCACTCCATCTCATGACCAGCAGACATTGATTCTGGGCTTCATTAGAAATCATTCCAATCTTACAGAACTGTAGCAGTGAGCAGTAACTGGCATCAGTTCATGTGAGTGCCTAAATATTCAGAAGGACCAGTTGCACAATGTTTCTATACGTTTTAAGTTCCTTCACCTGGCATGGCAACAGCATCAACCTATAAACTGCAGTTCTATAAGGATCAAAGAAAACCTTTTATTTAAGAGCAAAACAAAGAAACCTTAACAAGCCGTTGTATAAGAAGGACAGAGCGTTGTTTTTGGCAAAGAAAACCTCACTGTATGTGGGGAAATCAAATGAGTTTACTAGACGTCCCCAAAACTAGTCAAGTTGCACAGAGCAAGCCCACAGATAGGGGGCTCTGCAGGACAGAAAATAGGAGAGATACTTTTTCAAGCAGACTCATAAATCTAACACGATCTTTTCATGCTCATATCACAAGTACAGTAGACCTTGTTCCTCTGTTCAGATGATAAATGATGATAGATATCCTTCTTAATGCATTTATATATACTTTTTTCCTCTAAAATAGAGAATAATTTACCTGTAGGCAGTTAAAATAAGACAACAGTTTAACTGGTTAACAGAACAACGGTGCCATATAACCAACAATCCTGATGTTGTCATAGTTAATAGCAGACAAACACCTCAATCTGTTTATAGTACCTTTTTCTTTTTAATTTTTTTTTTTTAATCACAAACTTTGCAGCCTCTTTGTACCCTGCAGTTCTACTGTTCTGTATTTTACAGTGTGAAGTCAGGAAACTTAATGATGCTCAGTGCTGCACCAGTGCAGTGGATAACTGCAAATCTAGAACACTAAATGTTTAAAATCACTTTCCTTCTCAGACCGTAGCAAATACTCTTTAAACTTGTTTAGCTAATGGTGGTACAGCCTGTTTGGCTCTTAGTAAATCTCTTTCTCTAACATTCAAGGGCTAGGTGTGCTGGCAGCAGGCTCTCAGTGGCCACAAGACACAGCAGTATCACATCTACCTCAGCTGAGCACACACTCCGTGGACGCTGCTCAGTTCCACCATTTGGCCTGGCAAGCCACCAGATACCTGAACTAAAATAAACCTCCATAAATCCTCCTCTCCTTTCTGTGCCAGATACCACCTCAGCCCACTTTTCTGATTTGTAACTGTCCCATGCCGTTTCCGACCCTGCAAAGCATCATTCCACCATCCCTCACAAACAGTGTCTGCTTCCTGCCTCTCCCCCTTTCCCTCTTACTCAACATCATGGCACCTTTTTTCCTACAGCCGTTCTAACAGCCTGGCTTCTTCCTGACCACTCAATGAACTACTTTTTTGAGTATTCACACACACACACACTCCTTCTCTTTGACAAATATTTGATATTGCCCTTACCCAACCCTCTCTTTAGCATATTAGCCTTTCTTACAGATTCAAAGCATTCTTGTCTGTCATCTCCTCAATGATGGCTATCCACACATTACTTTTCCTCTATGGCTCCTATCATATCACATCAAATTCTTAAGACCATGCTGTCTTTGTCTCCTTTCACTAGTATTTCCTCTCCAGCATTCCTTCCAGCTAATGTTTAAGCTCCCTGTTACTCTGCCTGATGGACATCTCTTTCCCTCTCTCTCAAAACATAAAAAAAATCTTATCAGCTCTGCAGAAACCAGGAAGATTTGAATGGCTCATCAGGTGGGACCGTGCCACACACCCACCTGAGCTGCAACCTGATGTTCTCTGTGCCTGTCAAACTCTCACTCATGTCAGGCACAAACAGGGTTTCTGGGCAACAGACCAAGCTTCCCCATCTGGATATTCTTCCCACAAGTAAGTAGCAAGAGACTCTTTCATTCCCTAATCCAAGCACTTGACTCTGCCCTGCTCCTCCTGCAGAAGAAATTGAACCAGAAATACACAGAAGGATCTGAGGAGAAATAACCAAAAGTCAGCTTGGATTGTCAAAAATCAGTTAATGATACAAGACTTTTACTTGTAATTGATCTGAAAAGAATGTATTGGTATGCTTTTCACTTATAATGTGTTCTTTACAAGGGACAGATTTCTTGTGCAGCAAATTTATTTAAATATATATAATTTGGTGTGATACTCTTTCCTCCCTCCATGTAGTGTGTGTGCATCTCTCATAACATTCCATAGTAATTCTTCTGTTTTTATCTTGAAATCTGAGTACTCTATTACATAGAGATTAATCCATTTTATTTGCCTTCTGGTTATAGCTTTCATATCCCTTTGTCTTCTAGGAAAAATGTACTTCAAATAAGACAAGTAAAACATCAAACAGATAAGACAACCAACACGACCCATTGGAGGAGAGAAAAAAAACCACCCCAAAACCTGAAAAAAGCAACATAGGAAAGAAAGCATTTAATACCCGGAATACTGAGGAGAAACAGGTCTACTTCACTACTTGCAGTTTGGAGATGACTACTTATATATTACTCTATCTAGCAATTTATTTGTGAAATGTCTGGTCACAGAGAGGGGAGATATCTTCGTAAGAACTTAATGAAGTACAAAAATTGCTTAATATATTCAAATAAATGTTAATTCAAAGGAAAAAAGACAAGATAAAATCAATTTCTTGGCTAAGATATTGTTGGCTACTTAGAGACAGGAAACAGTTTAGGAGGGGATGTGTTTTGCTAGCATTTTTCTCCCTAATATGCACAAAAATTGCAATGAAGTGTTTTGATGGCCTGCTATGTTTGTAGAAACTTTTGACTGCAACATTGCCTTTATATAGAGAATTGTCCAGCCACTGACTAGTTGCCAGTTATTTGTCGGTCTCTCAAGCATTACCTTGAAAAACGTTCTTTTTGTTTGATGAAAAATCCAATTTCCCATCAATATAAAAAAGTGTTCCTTTAAAAACACTTTATATTTAAACCCATCCTTTGAAAGAATGGCAGCCACTATTGGGTTGTTTTTATTTTTTTGAGGTATACAGTGAGAACATCCATTTGTTTGTTTAACAGACTTCTGAAAACTGTTGCTGATGACATTACCAAGCTGACCTAAAATGTGAACTATTATTGAATTTGCTGTAAAAAGTTGTAGTTAAAATTGGTTTTGCATCCAATGTAACAAGATGCTTTCTATTCTGAAAAAGTATTATCTCAGTGCATTGCTGCATTTTTGTTATTGTCACAAACAGATAGTGCAGGGGGAATTCTGGATAGGATTACATGGGCTAGTAAGACCTGCACCGTTCCCTGCACAAATGTGCCTTGTCTCAAGATAAAGAGAGAGGAAGGAGCTTTTCAGATGCACATTAATTAAGCCTTGTTATCAGTCAGGCAGGCTATACTACCTGGAAAGTAGGAGCTGATTTGCAACTCATGATACAGTTCAACAGAAATCAAATACCCATTCGGATGAGTTGATACACACACTCACTCTAGTGGAAAGACCTCTCTCCTCTGGCTTACTATGGATGTGACTTACATATGTTCAGGAATCTGCTTTTTATATCTGCTTGCTGTACAACACAGACAAGCACAGCTATGAAAAGCACCGTGAAACTTTATTTCTGATTACATTGTGTCCCTTCCCAATGGTCTTAGGTAGTACAAAATTGATCTGAAGAGCAGATCAGAGGTGCCTGGATAAGCAATAGGAAGAGGAGGTGCATGCAATTTCTGCTATGTTTCTGATCTCTATCTTATCTTTTTGACCCCATATCAGAAGACCCAGATTAGTTAATTATGGAAATTTCCTAAAAAACATTAATGTTGAAAAGAGTAGGGAATTATTGCTTTCTCATTTCTGCCTGCTCGAAACTGGTACATCAGAGCAGATATCACAGGTGTGTGTCAAAGGTTACTCCAATTGACTTACCACTGCCATCTTTCAACCTTCACCTTGATTATGCAGGAGACAAACAAAATCGACTTCCATTCTGCAAGAAAAGATGGCATATATGATGAAATTGGAAAAATTGGATTACGAGGTAAAACTGCACACATATCAATAGATTTGAGACTTGGATGTTCTTTGGGAGACTTGTGCAGTCAAGTCAGTAATCTGTGTTAACATCTCATCTCTGAAATGTTGACCCTGTTTTGAATCAATGTTTCTAGAAAAAGGATTCACTCTTCCTTAGCTTCAATCTGATTATTTGGCTTAGAAAAGAATTGCTTTAAACAGGAGGCTTTATACTTGTCTGGGTAAATTTTGTTCCAGTTTTTATTTTGGCCACAAGTCAAAGATAACAGCTGTACACTTGTGGGTTCACTGAACTTTACGTGCTTGCTGGCTGCATCACCAACTAGAGGGAATAACCAATAATTAGAACATTTCGGGTCATCTTGAGAAGAACAGAGTTTTCCCGTGTTTGGAAAGGTCATGTGACCTCTTTTTCAGATATTCCCAAATGCGGAGCTGTCAGCCATAGAGCACAGAGCTGCATAAACAAATAAAACAGCCATCACTGTTCAGAGAACAAAAGAAAACAACACGAGGATCTGCATGTAATGATGAATATTGGGCAGAGACTTTTAACTATGTACAACATTTTTAATTCTGTAAATTCATAGTAGACCTAAGGAATACCAGCAGAACTCAGTCAGGTTTTCTCTGCACATAGGCAGCCCAGGTCATAATGATTTTCAGCACAGCATTAAAAGCCTTGGTTTCTTTTTTGGTTTCCTTTATTTTTTAAAAGTTGAATCAATACCGGTTTACATAAATGTAATAAATGTTATATGTTCCTGTTTTCCAGTTGTTCCTGCAACAGCATTTATGCCTATCCATTGACAACAAAAACAGCAATAAATGTAGTAGGATGAAAGCAGAAAGGAGAAGAAAATAGACCTGACTCAGATTAAATGGCTTTAGGTGTGTGCAAAATTTTTTATTTCTCTTAAAAGTGTATATATTTTTTGGCACTTTGAGATTATTATAAAGAAAAATAAAAAGCACCAATCTTTGGAAAATCTAGCTGACAAAACTGTGCTTTTCTTGTTACTAACAGCATAGACCCCTCCTAATATGGAAAGGAATGAAAATAATTTTTGTATCACATCAGGTATCCTAAATCTGTTTGTACAACTTCTATCTAGCAGTTCATGAGTTCATGCTGTAGATGGGCAATTTATTTGACAATATTGGAGACCTTATTCATATTAGACAGCACATGTTTGCAGGATTGAGTGAGAGGAGGATTCTTGCAAGTCTACTACAGTTATCTTTTTTATCACTACAGAATATGCCCTGGGAGCTGTCGGTTACAATTGGTGTACTATTGGAGAAAGGAAATTGCTTGAACATCACTGGATACAACCAAAGGATGGTACCACTGAGAAGGTGCTACCTTCTACCCTGCTATTGGTATGTACCGTGGTTCAAATGCCAGTGAGGACTTGCAAAATACAGAGTGCTGTGGGTTTCTTATGCTTTGTGAAATTTCCCGGCACACATGAAATTCAGGCTAAGTCCATAAAATACAGTGATTCTCACACATTCATATTTGTGTGTTCTACCAAGATAGGAAAGTTCTTATTCCAGGTGATTGAGTCCAGCAGGTGAAGCTTCAGCCTGAAATCCCAGATGAATGTCTAGCCCACCAGGCTACTAAGTATTTGAGGAAATTGAATGGTTTTCTAGTAGCTCTTACTGGAGCTGCTACTTTCTATATGTATAAATAAATATCCCTCAGAACAAGTATTTGATCTTTCATCTCCTGTACCCAAAAGCAGTGCTCAAACTAGTCTCTTTTATTCTCCCTCAATGTATTATTGATACAAAGTGGAACCCTTCCGAAAGGAACGATACATCCAGAGTAGTTGAAATGTGTGATGATCAGGTCACTCATCTAACAATTAAAAGTCTGCAGATTAAATTCTTCTTCTGAATCACACAGAAGAGCATCTTCACACTGATCTCCCACTTCATTCCTAAAACCTCAGGCTACCAGCTGTTTTTGTGGGTAAAGAGCTTTCCTGTTCAGATCATAAATTCCACCACTTTGGAAAATAAACTATGAATACCTGCAATTTAAGAATTATTACCTACAAAAAACATTCTCCATCAAATAAAATTTCCCATTGGAAAAATGCTGGCCAGTTCAATTTATGACAACTATAACCTCACTGCTTTATATTTTAAACAGACTACCACTGTGCTGACAAATCATACATGTTACACATAAGTGCAGAGTTAAGTCCATTGTTTACAAGATGCTACTAAAATGCACTGCTGAGGCTATTGGATATGCATTCTGCTCTCATGTTATTCCACAAATGCCTTCTGTATTTCTTTGTGAAACTGCCATTGAGTGTCTTGTGGACAACTGGATGATTACAACAGTCTCAAAAGTTTGAGTGTATGAAGGACCCAAAAATGCCATAAAATATATAGAATTGTGATAACAATTGCCTGAAAGTCATAACCCCCAATCTGTATTTGTGACAGTTAACTCTCAGATTAACACTGGCAAGACACTTCCCATCTCTTGATGAGTTTTTGAGTGCCAAGTCTTTGACAGAGGTAGTCTACAGAAAACTTGAGTGATACAATTCCTCCTGCTGCCTCTCAGGTGAGCTTTCATCTCTGCTGGTTTCTTTTTCAACCAATTGAAAGTGAATAACTACTCATTAAGACTCCAGGGGAAGAGGGGCAGGAGAACGAATCTGGATAGAAATAGGCAAAATAACAAATAAATATACCTAAGGCAGCCAATTTCATTTAGAAGCATTACCCTGCACGGTTCAGCTTTTAAACAGCAGTTTCTAGGTGCCTGCTTGTCTACAAATCCTTGATAAGAGGATGGGAAAATTAGTTTTGCAGAAGTCTGTCAGTCTTTCAATAATATTTATGCCTAAGACTACAGCCCTTTTGAAAGCCCTCTTGAACAGCAAGGTGGGGGGACAGTTGTTCACTAACCTTTGCACAGACCAGAATGTGGAGAGCATGAGATTTATGGGAATTAATTTTATATCCTGAGACAAGTCTAAAATGCTCAACCTACATAATTAAATTTGATATTGAGGTTACTGAAGAAAAGACATGCAACAGGATGCCATCAGGATATATTGCCAATTTTTATCAGATCCTGCAGTCTGTGTCTCAGGAAAATTCTTTAGTACTCATGCCAGCAGCCTGTTAGTAAAACAGGAGGAAGGTTCCTGCTGTCCTGGAAGTGCAACAGTTCTGCTGAGATGCTGCTGACTGGTACCTAAAATGCAACAGTTGGAAATACTGGGTTGGGTGCAAGATGAGTTTGAACTTGTTATAAAGCAAATAAAAGTCACTTTTGATTCAGTCTAGGTCAATGCTACAAACCACTAATTATTACCTGAGCTACATGTGTAGTCATACACTGCCTTTCTTTGTCCAAACTGCATCCTTAGAAGACACATACACTGATCAAAGAAAGAACTGTCACTAAAACCAGATAGCTCTTCCAGTTTCTGGAGATAGTGGGAAGGAAGAACTGTAAATATAACTCCACATTTATCAAGAGAGCAGCGTTATTCCCCTGTTCATCTCTTCTTCAATTTAAATATTTGGTCGATTTTTTTTTTAAGTATTGCCTCATTTCCCAGTAGTGTAATATCTGTAGAACATTTGTAGAGCTTTAACATTTTGTTATAATTAAAGGGATTTATTTTGCTCACAAAATGTCGAGATGCGTCCATGACTCCTAAATCTGCTGAAAAGTAGAGCTAAAATATTGGCCTCACTGAAGTCAGCACTCAAACTACCATAAAGAGAAACACATTTCCACCTAATGAGAGTGGAGCCATGCATCTTCTGAAAGGGCAAAGTACTGTATTACCAAAACAGAGATAACTCATCAGTGATTTATATTTTTTTATGATCTGTAAGTTATTATCTAGAACACAGTAAATTATTCTGGCCATTTGCAATCAAGAAAAACTGCAGCTGGTTCAGACATAAGGTGTTAGGATAAAGGCTGAAAAGGCAAAACTTTCCAAAGAAGTCTGGTTGTCTACAGCCCAGCAAGACGAAAACTGTGAGGCAATGTCACCTGTTTCTGAAAGCGCATTGCAAAAATGGGAAGGCAAGACTAGTTAAATTAAAGGATGAGCCTGGCACAGAATCTAACTGTGTAAACACAATTAAGCTGTGAATTAGGGAAGGGTTTCTAACCTTTATAGAAATGACATTTTGAACAGCCATTCAGTAGTAATAATGAGATTAAAATCCCAGTTTCTAATATGGAACTCGATAAATTTATAAAGTCATGTGTGTGGTTGCTTGAGAAAGTAGAAGCCTTGATTTATGACCTAGGAGATTCCTTTCAGACCTATGTAAAACAATAGTATCTCTTGGCTATAAAAATATGTTCCTGATGGACAAATTTTCCGGGGGTTTTGATATTCTAGTGCATTTGTGTGTATGTTTATTAATTCAGGAACTAGCACAGATTTAATAATCCTGTAAGTATCAAAAGAGGTATAGCAGTTCTAAAAGTAGTATTTTGACGACAAGATAATAAAAAAAAGAAGCCAGAGAAAAAATGCAGGATGCACAATTGTTTTGTGAGTACTGAAAACCCTTCATGCTTTAGCCACTGAGTAAACATTCTGTACAACACAAGTATCAGTCCAGTTCAAATCTAAGTATGTCCCATCTTATTGTGCTTGGGTATATGCAATGAATTTTTAATGTGTTGTTTGCTTTTGACCACATAAAGTTTAGTGTAAGGCTTTTCTCAGTCAAATGACAAACTCTGCAAACCAGGAAAACTTCCTTTCTGTGATCTTACTAAGGAAGGTTCATTAAGACTGCAGGAATCTCCCCATACAATGCCCTGCCACGGCATTTTTTGATCCTGGGGACTGAAATAGGGTCCTGAGTCATGGGCAGAGCTGGGGGAGCCAACTGGGGTGGGCAAGGACAAGCAGGTCCCCTGGGCTCTGGTACTGTGTAATTTCCCATACTTTTTCTGCCCATGAACATCTGAATGCAAGTGAATGAACACGAAAACAGAAAGCTGTGCATCAAATTCTTTTTTTGCACTGGTGTGAGTAACACTGAGGAATTACTGGGAAAAAACTTGTTTTCCTCTTTTGTTTGCATACAGCAGCAGAGAATGCCAGTCTGATGCTGTGTTTGTCCCCCGTGGTCTCCTAGCTTCTAGTTCCAGCTCTGTGCCCTCAGAGATATTTTTTTCCACAACTTTCACAGTCTGGACTGCTTGAACCTTCCTAACTACATAAAATCTTTGGATTCATCTGATCAGCAGAAGAGCAGAGCATGCTTAGCTTGAAAGAGACAGGTATTTCCTATTTGTTTCCTGGAGAAAAAGACAAATCTCATCAGTGTCTCTTGTCCAGTTATGAACCACTTCTTCTCCAAAATTTTGCAGTTTTTTATTTAAAAATAATTTTCAGAAATGGTAAAGAAAACTTACTTCTCTGTACTTCAGTGGGAGTCATTTTATGAGCCCTCTTTTGTTTACCTGCTCCTCTTGCATTGTCAGATTCCCTGTCCTGTCGTCAGATCAGGGCATTAAGCAGCAGATCACATTTAATGGATTTTGACAGGCCTCAGTAGCTGGTACCTCCTACAGTGACAGCCCCAGAGACAAACACAAGGCTGTGACAAGGTTTAACATCTCTGTGTTTAATCACTAGAGCTCACATAATTCTGCTGCCTACTTGACATGAAACCACTTGTGTGATAAATAATATGCTTAGTTAAAGATTGAAAAGAAAAATATAAACCCCTACCAGAGTAATTTTGGAAAATGCTTTCACATATTTTATCCTATACATTTCACTTGTTCATCATGTAGGAATCCTTTCATCCACAATTTGCTTGAACTTTGGCATTGTACATCCCTGGATTCAGAGAAGCTAGGCAAAGATTTCTGCATCTTTAAGTCAAGTTTCAACAGTCCCACCCCACCCTGGTGCTGTGCAGCAGTGTAACAGGAGAAAAAGTAAACTTTTCTGAGATGCTTTATGCAGAAGGTTTTGAAACCAATTGCACAGCTGAAACTTTAGAATTCATTTCCATGTTTTGAGCAGCTTCTTTGGGGAAGAGCCATTCTGTTGGCCATTGTCAAGTGCCTGTGCCAACCAGTGGCTTTGGTCAGCAGGTCAACTAGAGGCACATTCCGTTAACTCTTAACACAGCAGAGGCACATGGGTCAGCTAATAAAGTGCTAATCTGTGAAGCACTGAGCCTGATTACACATTAACGAAGAAAAAAAGTCTGTGGGCATTTAATTTCTTTAATTAAAAAAAGAATATTTCCCACTGATTCAAGATATGACCTCAAAATATGACATTTACTTTTAAATGGTTAAAAGTGTCCTTTGCTAGCAACATTGAGCATCTTCCCACTATTATCTTTTAGTCAGTAGTAAAAGATTGTCTTTTGAAAGATATTAAAAACCTACTATTAGAATTTCTGGATTCCAGTTGTTTAAAATGCATTATTTAACACTAACACTCTCCTGGAAGTGCACTGTAGTAGTAAAAAAAAAAACCCCATATATCTAGATATATATGATAGCTGGAAAAAGCTATTTATAAATCTGACACTTTTATGAAGCCATAGACACCTATTTTGGCAATTATGATGTCCAGTGAAAAGAAATGCACATCCTTTCATATAAAAGAGAACAGAATTAAGGTCCCCCAGATTGGGGACTGCACAGTAAAAGAAATCATTGCAGCTGTTCAAGTAACATCACAATTCTTCAAAGATTTTATTAATATATTTGTCACTGGCATAATTTTCTCCTGCTCAAGTGAAAATTAAATTTCTGAGCATGTTACAGCACTATTTAAAAAGAGACAGGGAGATATGCAAAGTTTCAGGGGTAAAAAGTCCACCTAAGCTAGCTGCAAATACAAGACTTCTGCAGATCATTAATAAAAGTAATAGTTGTTCATACATGATTGCCCCATTATAATAGTGACATTCCAATTAATTGTTTCAGCACCTTTCAAATTGAACAAATTTTCTTTTGACGTTCTTTATTGTGCCCTTTATATTCTCTTGTAAAAGAGAAAAGCTCTGATCTGCTTGAAAAGAAAACAAGTCGGAACTTTGCAGGTCCTATTTTTTCAAGTTAGTGGATTTTCTCTTTCAGAAGAAATCATAAGGACTATAAATCATATTTTTAGTCAACTAAGGGCAGCCATGCATTTTTCAGCATCTGAACACATCCCAGATTTGTGCATTTCCCTTATCAAGTGCAGTTCTTTAATAACTGTTTGGTATCTGCCTTTTGTAGGAAAACTGTAAGCTGTGCACCATGCATTAGAGATGTGTCATTACAAGGTTGTACCTTTACACCTATGCAATACAATTTGTTGTTCCTTTTCAGCTAGGATTTGAAAATAGTTAGCAAATAAAATAATAATTAGGTGTAATAAAATACAAGTAGCAATAGTTTATTTGACTTCCAGTTTCAGCGTAGTGCTTACATGCACACATCTGTTTGTGCAGGACACTACACGCTGAGTATTTTAAAGGGAATTATTTAAAGTGCCTTAAACACGGCTTTCTTCACACACTTGGCAGACAGTACAAATAAATATTTGAATTGTCAATGTGCAATATCAGCAGCCCATTTCAATATTCAGATATTTTTACAATAACCAAAGGTACATTTAGTATTGGTTTCAGTAAAAGCCATGATTAAAGACAGATGCAGATTTGAAATTTGGTCCAAATCCCTAGACAGCTAATATGCAAAATGAAGAACACACTGATGGTAGCAGCAGTATACAAAACTTGAAAGAGATAACTATGTATTAATAATTGCTGTAGCTTAATGTATTATATCTCACTCAATTTCTCCACACAATGTAAAAATCAGCACAGCTAGTTTTCTTCTGCCATATTCCTCTTTATCTTATTCCTCAGAGTAACTGAATCCCCTCCTCTTGTTATGATGTTGTAGAAGTGATCAACTAAGTTGAAGACTGTTCAGAGCAGTAGTTTCATAGAATCATAGTGGCAAGACTGTGCTTCAAGATACGGCCTTTTCATCCATTCCAATTACATGCATGCACTGCAGATTGCAGTGAAAAGCATTTATAAAATAAGAAATATTGGATTCAGTCCCCTTGCCCACATCAGTAAATAACCAGTGATTATTTTTTCCTGATCACATGATCGCTGGAGATTTTTCACTGAACCTCTGCTCCTTTCAACACAAAAGATAGATAATGCTCAAAGAGCAAGCAGATGCTAGTTTTTTTTCTTTTATCTGCAGAATTTGATGTGTGGCCTCAGGCCCTATTTGCTGCACACTATTCAAATGTCATTCTGAAGACTGAATTATTACTTTCCGCATGGGTATTCCCTATGGCATCTATTATTATTGCATCTGAATACTTCAGAAAGGAGCAGTTAACCGTCCTCCACTTTACCTCTGTGCACTTTCTACACAGCTGAGCCACTAGCGAACTCCTCAGTAGTGTTTAATGTCTTCATCAACGGCTTGGGTAATGGGGCAGAAAGCATCTTTGTCAGCTTCTCAGATGACACCAGACAAGATAAAGCAGTTGATAAGCTGGGGGGCAGGACTGCGATACCTCCATGGCCTGGAGGAATGAGCAAGCAGGAACCTTGGCACACCAGGAAAAGGTGAATTAAAAGTCCTTCACCTGGGATGGATGGAATAAGCCCATGTGTGCTGGGCCTGAGTGGACAGGCAGCAGCTCTGCAGAACAGCACCAGTGGAGGAGGCACGGTCTTTGTGAACAAGTGGAACACAAATAAGCAGCAAGGCCTCCTTCAGGTGAAGGATAGCCACAAACCAGGATGCATGAGCAAGAGGGTAGCTGGCAGATCAAGGGAAGGGATTATTTCCTTGCACTCCATCCTTCTGTGGTTTGGAGCATTTTGTCCAGCTTTGAGCTCCTTGGTATAAAACAAGCATTGACAAACTGGAAAGGACCCATTCCAGAGTTACTAAGATGCGTGTCTAGGTCACCTAGTGACTAGGGGTGCAGAACACTTCATATACAGAAAGAGCCACAGGAAGATTTGTTTGCTTAGCCTGGAGAAGTGAATGTTAAGTATGAATCCAATTACTGCTTTTAGTATCTAAAAGGGCAGTTATAGAGAAGCAGAAGAGCACAGTAAAGGACAAGAGGCAATAGTCACAGTCTGCAGCAGAGGGAATTCTGGCAGGATAAGCTGGATAATATTCTTCAGTGTCAGGTCTGTTGAGCACTGCAAAAGGTGCCTGGAAAAGCTGTTGGAAACTGTCTCCTGAAAGATTTTCAAATCTGAATTATTTTATGATTCTGTGGTTTCCAAATAATTTTCCATCACTACTGCATAGAAAAGAATGCCAGCTTGTGCTTTAGGGAGACAAAAAGGAAGACATTTTTCTTTGCAGCCTTGTAACGAGACCAGTTCCTGGAGGAGAAAACATCTGACTTTACTTGTCTTGAAGATTGCTCTACTATGATACCACTGGAAATTACATAAACTTCAATATCCTTAGACAGAACTTGCAGAAAATAAATGTGGAGGGTATATGAAACAAAATGTAGGTATATTTCTGTTTTAAACTTCCCTTATTTTAAGTAGATTTTATTTGGATAAGAGCTGCTACTTCTTGCAAGGCAAAAAAGTTTTTAGCAAGTCCCCCCCTGTCATGGGTTAGCATACTTTGAGTTTTTGAGGAAAGACTCCTTCAGCCTCGGAAGTGATTTTTTGCACAGAGGTGCTTACAGTTTCCTCTAGACCTGACCTAACCAATCAACTGGCTAGTTGGAATATTGACAACTTCTTTAAGCCACTTAAGAAGCTTGGTACGCCTCTGTGATACACATTTAAGAACGAACAGAGCCCGGGAAGCTCTCTCTGACTTCCGGCTTTCGGACAGGTAACTGGGGGAGGCCCGGGGCACGGCCCAGCGGGGCCGGGCCCTGCTCGGCCCGGCCGGGCCGGCCAGGAGCCCACCCTGGAGCGGCCCTGTTCCATCTGCGGCCCGGCCCGGCCCCCCCAGCCCTGCTCCGGCCCCAGCCCTGCTTCGGGCGGGCCAGGCCCCCTCAGCTGCTCCGGACGGGCCATGCCCCCCCTCACCCACTGCTGCTGCCCGGCAAGGAGAGATAAGCGAATTCCAGCTGCAAGGCCGGGTGAGATTAACTCTTTTAGTGCTGTAAGATTTCTCCAGAACAGATGAAGCTTCCAGACATTCAATCCTCTCCTGAGTCAGAGGAAAAGGACAGATGATGGCACGTGAAATAAACAGCACAGAGACACCAAAGTCAGCGAAGAAGGAGGAGCTGAAACCCTGAGAGAGGAGAAAGAGGAGATGCTTCTCCTGGAAGCTGAAATTCTCTTGTAAGGCTGTGGTGATGGACTATAATATATCTCAGTGTTCCCGTTGTAATTTCATGAAGCATGGTGGGGGGAGGCAGAGCGTTCAAAACCGCAACCCATGGGTAGAAGTACCTGTGCTGCATTAAGCAACTACTGAAGTAGCTGTGATTTATTGAGAAGTTTTAACAGAGAGAGTTGAAAGTGATGTAGACTCTCTCGCTCCCAGAGGAAGGCCTCTGTGCCTTTTCAGTTGAAGGTGATGAGGACCCTCTTGCTGCCTGAGAAGAAGGGGGCCTCTGTGCCTAGAGATAAAGATGCACCTACAGACAGGTGAAAAGAACTTTTGTTTTGAAGGAGATGAGGACCCTCTCACTACCGGAGAAAGGGAGGACCTCTGTTCCTAGAGATGAATATGCACCCACAGATGGGTAAAGAGAACTTTTGTTTCTGAACAGCTCATCCTTAAAATGGTACCCCATTAGCTAAAGAAATTAACCCTCGAAAGCAGTTGTGGGGAAAGCTGCAAGTTGAGGGAAGGGACTTTCACAGGCAAGGAAAAACCATTCCGGGCGGCCTTGCTGTGACACTGAGCCACAAGAGAACTATTTAACTGTTTTCGTGTGGAGATGTCTCCATAGCATGAGCAAGAGAGACTCCTCTCCCTAAGTGGACTGAGAAAGGTTATTATAGAGATGGTAAACTGACTCTGGAAAACCTTGAGGGTTGTTTTTTTACGTTGTCGGTGGGAGGAGGGAAGAAGGTGGGGGGAGGAGAAATGTTCTGAAGGTTTAGTCTAACTTTTTTTTTCTGCCTTTTAGTTCTGTTGATAAACTTCTTTATGCTTTTAAGGTTTAAGTTTTGTGCCTGCTTTGCTTTTCTCCTGGTTCTTATCTCACAAAAGGAAAATAAGTAAGTAATGGGCATTTTGAACCAAAACCACTACACCCCCGAATGTACTTTGTTTCTTTCTGTGTTACAGATAATTTTTCACTAGTTGAATTTTATTCATGTCAGTCTCAGTCATCTGTTCTGTGAAGTTCACAAGTTGATAGAACATTTATTAGGATTGTACCAGAGATATTTTTATTAAGGTTAGGAGTATTTAAAGAGCAATCAGTGCAGAACTCTAAACAGTAATAAATTATTTTTTAAAGGTATGAGAGAGAGGCTTTCTTTAGAGCAAACAGTAAATCTTTCAGTCTTTGTCAACCTAATACGGTATTTTAAACTCATACAACAATGAAATAAGATTCATTTTCTATGATAACTTTAAAGTGGCCAACACAAATACATAAAGATTATAAAGCAATATATGATGTGTCATGGGGCCAGCTGAAGTCATTACAGGCCTGCAGAGAAGATGCTGGTGAAGAAATTCTACTCCCAGGGTATCCATACTGTCTCCCATAAGATGCTCAACAGGGGAAAGAGCAATGTCATGCACCTGGGGAGGAACAACCCCAGACACCAATATATGCTGGTGGCTGCTCATCTGGAAAGCTTCTTTGCAGAACAGGACCTAGGGGTCCTGGGGCACACTGTGTTGAACATGACCCAGCAGTGTGGTCTTGCGGTAATGAAGGATGTCAGTATTCTGGGTTGCATTAGAAGGAGCACTGCCAGCAGGAGAAGGGAGGTGATCCTTTTCCCCTGTTCAGCCCCGGTTAGGACAGAGTTGGGAGTCTGAATGAAGGTTATAAAGGTAAGTTGTGGCTGAGCTCACTTGGTCTGTTCAGCCTGGAGAAGAGGAAACTGAGGACTGAGGGGACACCTCATCACAGTCTACAACTTCCTTGTGAGGGGAAGAGGAGGGACAGGCAGTGATCTCTGTGGTGACCAGTGACAGGACCCGAGGGAATGGCCTGAAGTTGTGTCAGGGGAGGTTTAGGCTGGATATTAGAAAAAGCTTTTTCACCCAGACAGCAGCTGGGCTCTGGAAAGGCTCTCCAGGGAAGTGACCACAGCACCAAGATAGACAGAGTTCAAGAAGCATTTGGGCAATGCTCTCAGGCACATGGCATGGTTTTTGGGGTTGTCCTGTGCAGGACCAAGTGCTTGATACTTGTGGGTCCCATCCAACTCAGGATATTCTGTGATTCTGTAATTCTCTGATACTGTGTCTCATTCTGGGCTTCCCAGCACAAGAAAGATATGGACATACTGGACAGAATCCAGCAGAGGGTCAAAAGGATGGTTAAAGGACTGGAGTATCACTCTTATGATGAAAGGTTATGATGAGGAAGCTGGGACTGCTCAGCTTAAAGAAGGCTCAGGGGAATCTTATCAATGTATACAAATACCTGAGGGCAGTCAATAAGGAGGACAGAACCAGGCTCTTTTCCAATGACAGGACCAAAGGCAAGGGGCACAAAACTGAAACACTGGAAGCTCCAGTGTCAGAACACCAGGAAACACTTTTTTTTTTACTTTGACGGTGACTGATCACTAGCACTAGTTGTCCAGGGAGGTTGTGGAGTCTCCTTGGAGACAGTCAAAAGCCACCTCAACATAATCCTAGGGAGCCTGCTCTAAGTGGCCCCTCTTGAGTATAGCAGCTGGACCAGATGGTCTCCAGAGGTCCTCTCCACCCTCAGCCATTCTGCGTTATGCTGTGATTCCTTTATAATGTTGCTGCCCTAAAAGTAAAGTTAGAACTGATCTTATCACTAGTGTGTTGTGGATATCTCTAGAGTGTTGTGGAAATATTTAAACATTACACTATTAACTTTTCAATCACAATAAAAGAGTTCTGCCACATATCTGAAATGCGAGGTTAATGATGGCATATGTAAGGTCTGATTGTGTAAGCATGTCTGGATGTGAGCAGTCATATCTAACTGCTAAGGCTCAGGGACAGTCAGTGATCCATGTACCATGATCAGGGAAAGCTGATCCATAATCTGGAAAATCCCAAACCCCTGGCAAGACCCCAATGTAGTCAAAAGCCTGTTGAAGATAAGCAGTGAGATCTTAAGGTAGAATTCAGGAGGCAGGGAGAAAGAGCAAGATGAGCAAGCACAGCTTCTATCAAATGGCTCTGTTAGACATTAAACAGCAGATAGGTGGGTGCACACTATGCAAGCTCACACCTCTTTAGTCTGGAGTCTGCTTGAACTTGACTGCTAAAGCAAAGCCTTTCTCTGTGGGAGCTTTGTTGGAACAGTTTGGTGCTTCTTTGAGCTCAAGATCAACGTAATGTATTTCTTTATGAACCAAGGTACCGTGAAATCCAAAAGCAATACATTCAGTTCTTTATTTATTGCAGTCAGTAATTTCAGTCTCTCCAAATAAAAAAATTAAACCTACCTTCCAACTGAGCTTAGCCATGCAATATCCAGTTTCCTTTCTACCCTCATTCTTCTAATTCATCTCTTTTATCTAATTCACTGCATTTACCAAATTTGAAGCATGTCTCAACAAACACCTATGTAGAAACTCAATTTCTATTTCTTGTGTCTGTAGCAATGGAAAATATTCTGCTAGACAAACAGAAAAGTGGATCCATATCTACATTTTATAATGTGCTTATGAGTTATAGGAATGCATAAAATTTGCCTCCATCATAATGGAAAGGCAAATTTGTCCTCCAAGGTATCTGTGTTACTGAGTATTTAGTGAAAATATAAAAAGAATAACCACAAGGGAATTGGAAAAGTCCTGAAGTTTTTCTGCTGGCATATTTTTTAAATCACTTTTGAACTTCCTTAGCTTCAAAAGGACAGTCCAATCTGGCCTTTTATTCTGCTGAGTAACCAGACATATTAGCCTTCACAATCTGACCTTTTATCTCCAGAGACCTGTTTCTTGCAAGTATAAAGGTGTTAAATCTTCAAGGAACTCACAAATTTTGTTTGGTTCATATTTCATAGCTCCAATACAGTTCTTAATTGCTAAAATAGATCTTTTTTTTTTTTTTTTTTATTATTTCTTTCCGTCTGAGGTTGTAAGCTAGCAGCATATGAGCTTTATTGCTTCCTTTGAGAAAATGCTGTTTTAGTTGTTCGAAGTCTGTCAGGTTCTGCCCACAGCCCCCTGAGTTTAGTATTTAACTGCCCTCAAAAGGTAGCTCAATTTATTATTTTTAAAGCTGCTGTTTAAACAGGATTTTTCTAATTTTAGATCTCTCTCAACTCTGTGACCAGCAGGTTTGTTCACTCCTCCCTTCCCTCAATTCAACCCAAAGCTGTATTAACAACTTCCATTTTTGCAGTTTCAGATGTTTTTTGGGCAATATCTGATGTTCCACCACCTATCACTTCTGCGTTCTCCCTCTGTCTCCTCTCTCAAAAAGCATCCTGTCTCATTAAGGTGCTGTTTATTCTGTAGACAGAGAGATTTCAGTGCCATCCTGCCAGGTTGTCTAGACAGTGAGTGGGTTCAAGGGAAGACTTCAAGTAGAAGAGAAATCTACTAAGAGCCATGAAGGCTTTGGCCGCTGCAGGGGACTACACAGACCTTTGGTCTGCTCTAGTATGATGGCTTTTAGGATCAGATCAAATTAAAGTCCCACATATTCAAAGTGTTTTATGTGGAGTACCATCAAAGGATGCAGAGTTGCACTGAATTTAGAGGGCTGGGGGGAGTTTAGGTTTCACCTTTGAAGATCACATAAGGAACTGAACCACAGCAGTATAAGAACAAGCATTTCATCATGGTGGAGGTGAAAAGCAGAATGGTCCTTCACGTAGGGTAGTATACACAGCTTCCATTGTTTCTTTTCCTTCTGGAAAAATAGAAGTTTTGTTTTAGTTTCTAAGTTTTAGCCCTCAGATAGAGATATCTGGGCAGAGGCACAGATGGTGAAGGCACTGTAGGAGGAGGGCTGGGTGTCCCAGCAGCTGCCACCTGTTCCACAGTGTCTGGGGTACAAGTCATGGGGGATCTGCAGGTATCTTTTTCCTCTCCTCCACAGCCAACCTCGGTCAGGAGAGAAAGAGGGGACAAGAATATAAAAGACTGCTCCTGTCTGTCCCCTTCTCACTGGCTACCTCCAGGTCCGAGGAAAGGGACTGGAGGATGAGGGAATGGAACTCTACAGGCCAGGGGCTGTTAAGGAGTAGTGCTCAGAGAGGTGGACAGCCATGCCCTGTGCAAGGGGCTTGCAGAGAGTGCTGGTAGAAGCCAAGAGGGCTGATGCTGTCACTGTTTGGGCTACCCAGGGAGTTCCCCAGCCACAGTCATGAGTCTAGGTGGGCTCAACCTTCAGCTGCTCCAGCTTGTGCCCTGTCTCTGAGGAGAGTCTCACTGAGAGGTGTTGAGCCTTGGTTGACCACCGGTTTGGCCTGGAGTGAAAGCAAGGTGCTGAGTCCAAGGGCAATCTGATGAGACAGCCAAAATTCAATCCTTGAGACTGCATTTAGGGTTTTATTATCAGGGGGTTTTCTTCAGGTTTTTGACAATCCAGTGAAGTGGTTTTGGTTGCTGATGAAGTGTTGCCTTCCTTTCACACAAGGCAGTACTCTTGCCCGTGTCACATTCTGCTGAAAGCACTAGACTGATGACACCAACGAGTAACGTTTGTCGATATTACCTTAGGAGGGATTAATTTGAGCTTCCTCATATCACTAAATCTCCTTCTATTGCATCTCAATTTAGCTATAATTGATCTCTTCTGTCTCTAAAGAGCATGCTGTAGAATAATCTATATTACAACTGTGTTAAAATACACACCTCTTTTAGTCCTAAGCCCTCCTCCCTAGTTCTCAGAATGTCTTTGTTTACTTCAATAGAGCAGACATTGAAAAACCTGCATTTCAGTCCAGCTGTGGGACTGTTCCCTTTACTACAAGGGCCTTAGTCCTAGCATAAAACAAAACAATGATTTATTCCATAATCAGTAACAGAGAATATATAACACCCCCTTATCATCCTGCTATATTACTTTTATGATTGCCATGGGTCAAAGTCTCCAAAGGGTATTTTTTTGTGCAACTGCACTAAAATAGAGGTATTCCTACTTGCATCAAGCTACATTTTACATCTCTCAAGTTCTCTCTTGGCATGTACACATGGCAGAATTTATATAACAACATGACTAAGAGAGCCAGCATTTTATCCTACAGAGTTATCTTCAACACTAGTCCCTAATCAAGCATACGGTGTCAGCAGCACTGCAAATTAAAAAGACGCATACTATGTAGGAGGAGACATGGGACCTGGAGCTCCAGCAATAAGCTCCATTTCACAGTGCAGTTTTTATACAGAGCAGCAGTTGTAAATTATCTAAACTACTGACATAAAATAGAACTAGAAAGGTAAAGAATATTTCATAAATGTCTTCAGTATTATCCAGCTCTGGCCCACACGACCACCAACAATAAATACAACAGTGGTAAATCATACAACACTTTCAGAAGACTTATTATAAAGTTGCTTCCAACCTTCGGATCTAAGCAAAATATAATCCTGCACATTGTGTTACTGCTTTGTTTGGTATATGAGCCACTTTCAGGATGTGCCACTTGGCTAGCACTTTTGCCTCGTTGCCAAGAACAGCAGCCATGCAAAACCATTTTTTGAACCTTGCATTTCTGTCATTGGAATTTTTATGTGAAAATACCACTACTGTGGTAACAGTGGTTTGGGTTTTTTACAATCTGGATTATACTGCCTGCACATTCAGGTAATACACTACTCACACTGAAACCTCTAAGGGTATTTACTTTTTTAAAAGTGAAGTGGGGCAGCAGGACAGACTTCAAATTTTAAAGAGGCCCAGGAGTGAATACATTGAACCCAGAGGTTTTAACTTGTGTTTGTATGAAGAACAAATTCATTGATTTGAAAGATTTAATGGAATTTGCTTTTTTAAGCACATTACATTATAAAACGAGTTGAATATTTCAATTAGTTCAACTATTTCTGGTACAAATAGAACTATTACTGCTGTTTAACACTGTATCTGTAAATACTAAACTCTTGTCCTCTAAAAAAGGCTTTGCATTTTCTCCTTATTTGCTGGGATTGACAGCAATCCCAGACAGAATCTTACTGTTTAAACATGACTGATTAAAAGCCTGATAAACTTTGAGGTATTTTAGAACACTCACTATACACATTTTTGTTTCATGTCACTTTTAAAAAATTTGTTTCTGTAGTGCTATTGTGAGTTACCATTTTTAATCTTTTTCTTACTAGTGCTGGCAGTCATGTATAAATAGACATGTTTTGGATTCAGACAATCTGTGTCACTGCCTTGGAAAGCAAATTTAATGATAGAATGTTTCCATTAATCTATTTTATCTCTAAACCTTTATTGTCTTTCTTGCTTACTTTTTACTATTATTTTTCTTTCAGGAAGAAATATGATCAAAATTACATTAGGCTTAGTCCTAAAAGATTTTGAACACCTATCATTTTAATTTAATTTAGCAGAATCTGACAATGCTTGGCACCATTTATCATGCCCATCAAAGAAGAGACAGAGAGGTTTGGCAGAGCAGTTGATTGAGTTTCCTTTTGTTAATGAAAACAATACTGCTGACAGTCCATTAAAAACATTCCATTTCTTTTTAATATTCCTGGAGTAGCAAGAATAAAGCCAGAGGGAAAGCTGAAATTGGAAGAATTGTTTTAGACTTCACTTCTCTCATTTGTGTTTAGACCTATAAGGCACTGGGTCCTCTTGGTATTTTTTTTATTCTGATATCTGTGACAGAAGATAAAAAGAGGAATGGAAATACCCCAGAAACTTGCTTTGGACATTCAAAAACAGCTGCACCAAATTTGTTCTGTATAAAATTGTAACCCACACAAAAAAAGATATTTTTTAGGTTTTGTTCCTACTGAAAAACGAATCTGAGTGTCTGGACTTACCTACCACACAAGTGTTCAAAAAATACATTTTAATACCTTAAAAATGTTAATTAAATGTGAATTTTAAAAGCACATCTAAAAAATATAATATACTTAGACTTTAATTATATGATGCACTGAGTTTTGAGTCATCATGATAGCTCATTTTTATTTTTAGGGGGGTTCTGCAGTTGCAAAGAATGCCAAAATTTTTTCTCCCCATTGGAAAACTATTACTAATATAGTCTGCACATGCAACTTGAGAAGATCAGATCTTTGCAGCAAAAGTGGTTACCTAGAAATTAGCTTTTTGTTTCACATGCCCTCCATTCTCCTCACAGCATTTTAGCAAAAATAAGAGAAGCAGCTATATCTTGCTGCTCCATTTGCCAATGATATATATTCTGAAATTTAATCCAAAAAGAAATCAGGTATTAATTTTGATTTGCTTCACTGTTTGTGCTTTTAAAACAAAGAAATCTAATTAAAGGTGTAATATGCATGCTACAGAATAGCCTGAAGTATGTCAGTCCAATTTAAAAGAAAATTGTATGTATGGATGTAACTCTCTGTGCTATTTCCTCTTATCCTTATGAATCAGTCCTCCCACCTTATGAATCCCAGAATACATAAAGATGATGTTCTGCCCTGTTCTCTCTGGTACTGTTTCTTGCAGTCCTAATGCAGTCTTTCCATCTGTGATGGGTACCCAAAACTAATTCACAGCTGAGTGGTAACATTTGCTAAAAAGATAACCTTGAACTCTGCTTACCTGCCAAACAGTATTCAACAAATCTGTTCCATATCCTGTCCTTTAGTTTTTATTGTCTCTGAATCTTTGCAATTGTGTAATGATTGGACAAAATAGAGAAAAAGGACAGGTTTAATTAGTATAAGCAAAACCTATGTAAATTATTCATGGAGATTCACTGTTTTCAGTTGCCAAAGCCTCACTCTTGGTTTATTTAAACTTTTTTAACAGCAATAATAAGATTTTAATGCAAATGAAGCTATTCTAAATTAAGGCTCACTTCTCAAATACTTACTGCAAATAAAAAGCACACACCCTATCCTCTTGCTGGGCTGAATAATAATTTGAAAACAAAGGTAGAGCAGATAAATCAACTCAGATTTAATTTATTCATTAAATATCACATATGTCCACATATGATTCTTAGTCAGGTTAAAAAACGTAAATTGAGACACCATAAAATTAACATAATAACAGCACGTTGCAATGAAAAGCATAGATAAATGAAATTGCTAAACTGATACTTTTTTTTCCTCTAGGAAGCTGTTAAAAATATTCCGATTTCTCCCAGGTTTCAGAAAATTAAATAGTTGTTGTTATTTGGGTTTTATTGTTTGGAGTTTTTATCTTTTTTTTTCATCTAGTGAGAAATTGTGTCAAAATTAGAGAATACAGAGCAACTGTCTAGTGACTCAGCAGGATTGTTCTCTTTTATTTCTGTGGCAGGCAACACTTGTTACACTTTTTTTTCCTCAAAATCTTCTTCCTTTTTCCTTGATTTAATAACCTTATATGAAGACTGTGAATCTATTTTTTTTTTCTTTAATTTATTTGCAGGCCTGGAATCCCTCCTTTTGGGAGCTTCAGTGATACTACTTGTGAACACAAAGAACCATACCAGCAGCCAGGGTGTTTTAATACTAAAGAAGGATACAATTTTAAAATCCACAGAGAACAATATTAATGTAAAGAAGCAGTGTATATCAAACAAAATTTCATCCAGAGACTGCAGATGAAAAAACTATGGAAGAAAAATGCCCATAATTTTATGATGGACTTGATTGGTTTATAAGCTATGACTGATAATAGAGAATATTGCTACAGCAGAAAAAAAAAAGCTCTGTACTGAAATAGAGAAATTTGTTTGTGATAAATGTTCACACTGAGATTTTGCCATCTTGATTACGAGTGGTGCAGGACATCAGGACACATTCAAAATGCAATGTCTGGGGGAAAAAAAATATACTCTATTAAAATGCTGACACAAACTGTATTCTTTAAGGCTGTTCTTGAAATAATTCCTCAGGTTTATTGAATGGAAGCAAAATGAAATATTTTTCATTTATACAAAATTTTGTTTCACCCATATGTGAACCTAAAGACAAAATCCCAATTTTATGAAGGCTCTGGCTTCCCAGGACTTATTTAAAATTTATACCAATGTGAATTTCTCGAAAGTAAATATTTTAAGTAGAAAATGTATCCTCTTTCTACGAGCACTAGCATCATTCTCTTCATCTCTGTCTCAGCAAAGTGAAACTCTAGCACTTAGCAGCAGAACCAACATCTGGTTTTCCTGACATGTTTCACCTTGCAGAAATAAAAAATACTGCTTTTCTTCATACAGGAAACCTTTTTTCTTTTTATTTTTTTTTCTTCTGTCTTTTTTTTTTTCAGAAGTGTACCCATGCACATGCAAGCACATATTGTTACAGACAATTATTGCTTGAAGAAAAGTGTCACATATAGATAGGATAGGGAACAATCAAACTTTTAGTGTCTTATACCTAATTTTTCTTAAAAAAATTTTGACTGCAGCTGCCAAGACCAGGTAACTTTTTTCTCCCCTGTATTTCTTTAATTTCTTTCTTCTGACAATATTGAATTTTCTATCACCTGTATTGAAAGCATGGAATTTTTTCAGCATTTCTCTGCCATTTATGTTAAGGTAAAGGTGAATTCATAAATATTTCTTTTCCTTCTTTATTTTTTAAGTTTCATCATCTAGTTTTGCTTTGTTTTGCTTGTATATTACTGGAGAATTCTGTACTGCTGTATTTTAAAATTTAATTTTAGCACTACTTTTAACAATTTCTCTGATTTCTCTCTTAAAATTTATTTTAATTCCTTAGCATCTACAGCAAACAATTTTTGGTGAGGCTATGGTGTTAGCAGTACTCTCTTTTGCTCAATTAATATGAATTTATTGAAGTATATAAATTTTTAAGTATAAGAAATTTTGAAGTTACAGATTGAAATTATGCAATTTAAAAACTTTTAAGACTGTTTTTTTAAACCATGAAGTATCTTGGAAATATCAAAATCCTTACTCAGACTTTAAATTTCAAGTAACACCTTAAAATTTATCTTGTCACAAGTTTGGTGAAGTTTTAACATTCAGTGACTCCACAATGATCTTAACAAAACTGCAACTGAAATTTTTGTTTACATGTACCTACAATATCCTCAAGGACAATTGTATAGTTACCTTGGGTTCACCTTACATGAAAAATTTGAAACCCAAAATAAAAAAAGGAACACAGCACTGGAAGGATGTGTGTATCACATACGCCCTGAGAAAGGAGTGGAATCTAGAACTAAATGTACTGTAGTTTCACAGAAACTTTTACATATAGTTATAGCAACAAATCTGTTGAAATTATTGGAGACCAGTTTGTGAAGAAATCAACCAACTCTAGGAGAAGTGAGTAATATTAAAATCAGAGCTCACTTTACAGAAAGCTATTATTAATTGCTATCCAAATTGAATTTGATATGGCAGAGTCTGAAATATTAGCTCAAGAAACTACAGAGCATGTCCGTCTGTTAATTCATTAGGAGTGCAATTTCCCAAACACTGGCAGAACACTGGCAGAAAAATCGTGGTTAACAGCACACAGTTCACTGGAGCTACTCACCACCAGCTTTACAGGATCTCCTTTACATTAAAACAAAGCAATGTTTCGTGAGGCAGGTCATCAGCTCTTCTGGATTCCTCATAAAATGTTTTTAGGGTTATAAGTACAAAAAATGGAAATCTAGTGATGCCTGTTTTGTTTCTTTTTCCTACAATCAACACTACGACAAGACAAAAAACCGCAGGGAGTGTTACTAATCTGCCTGGAGGCTGAACTCTACAGAATCAGTGAACCAGTTGCTAAAGACCTTTATAATCAGTAGAGAGACATAGGTGTACATAGGACATGCACTCCCATCCCAGTTAGGTCAAATGCCCGATGTAAACCTTGACATGTACATTTGTTTCTCCTCTATAAGAAAACCTTAGGTCATTAGATCGGGGTGGATTTCCTAAGCAGAAACACTTAATATTAAATGACTTAATTGCATCTTACTGTTTATTTACATTTGTTTGCATAACTTTTGTCTTGTTTGACAGACATTTTCACCCCTGTTTTACAATTACAGTCTAATCAGGTAAAACTGTGTAGAAAGCCAGGGGCCGCTGTTTTTTTTATTTTGAATGTTTTTGTACTTCTCCAGTTACAGAAAGCAGAATATATTTAGTGACTTATACTGAGATAGCCTGATTTTGAAATTTACAGAAGATACATGTGAACATTTTTGATATAAGCAAGAATTATGTAGTGGTAGTGAGAAATATTAACAATTGTCTAAATGCAATTTCCCCACCCTTTTGTAGTGCATTTCACTTACTGAAATGCATAGATCTTCAAAAAAGTCACTGTGTATCGAACAAAATACAGAGGGACTTGTTTATGTGTTTCTATATCCGTGGCATTTCTGGTAAGTTGACCTTGGCTGGACCCACCAGAATCGCTCTCCTCAGCTGGACAGAGGAGAGAAAATATAATGAAAGGCACATGGGTTGAGATCAGGACAGGGAGAGATCACTCACCAATCAACATCATGGGCAAAACACACTTGGGGAAATTAGTTTAGTCCAAATCAACTAGACCAATTCAAAATCAGAGTAGGTTAATGAAAATAAATCCTTTCGCCCCCACTCCTCCCTTCTTCCCTGGCTCAGATTCACTCCTGAATTCTCTGCCTCCTGCCCTTCAGAGTCTCAGGGGGATGGTGAATGCAGGCTGCAGTCAGTTCATTGCATGTTGTCTCTGCAGCTCCCTTCATCCTCAGGCGGAGGACTCCTCACACTCATCCCCTGTTCCAGCGTGGGATCCCTTTCACGGGAGACAGTCCTCCACAAACCTCTCCAACACCAGTCATTTCTACAGGCTGTAGTTCACAAACTGCTCCATAGGGTTCACAAACCTGTCCCTAGGGTGCAGTCCTTCAGGAACAGCCTGCTCACACGTGGGTCTCTCACAGAGTCACAGGTCCTGCCAGAATCCTGCTTCCGGGTGGACTTCCCATGGGGTCATAGTCTACTTCTGGCACCCACATGCTCCAGTGGAGGGTCCTCCACAGGCTATAGGTGGATATCTGCTCTACCCCAGACTTCTATGGGCTTCAGTGGCACAGCCTGTTTCACCATGGTCTTCACCACAGGCTGCGGGGGAATTGCTGCTCTGGCACCTGGGTCACCTCCTCTCCATCTTTCTTCACTGCCCTGGGTATCTGCAGGGCTGTTTCTCTCACACATTCTCTGGCAGTCGTTTTTCTGCAGTTTCCTGCTCTTCTTAACTCTGTTATCCCAGGTGCTACTACCATTACTGATAGGCTTGGTCTTGGCCAAGGGGGCTCATCTTGGAGCTGGCATTGACTGTCTCAGATGTAGGGGGAAGCTTTTAGCAACTTCTCACAGAAGCCATCCTGGTAGACCCTGCTAACAAAAACTTGCCATGCAAACCCAACACAGCATTTTACCATAACATGAGGAGGGAAGGTTTCTGTGCTAATGATCCTGTAATCCACATACATTTATAGACTAAATAAGATTTTACCTCTGTGCTGGTTTTGAATGGGATAGAGTTAATTTTCTCCTTAGTAGTTAGCATGTGGTTCTGCTTTGGATTTGTTCTGAAAACAGTGTTGGTAAGATAGAGATATTTTAGCTATCACTGAGTATTGCTTACACAGAGTCAGGGCCTTTTCTGCCTCTCACCTCAGCTTAGAGACGGCTGGGGGTGCACAAGATGTTGGGAGGGGACACAGCCAGGACAGTGGGTCCCAACAGACCAAATGGATATTCCAGACCATATCACATCATGTTCAGTACATAAAGCTGGGGGAAGGAGAGGGGAACATTTGGGGTGATGTCGTTTTTCTTCCCAAGTTACCATTACGTGTGATGTAGCCCTGCTTTCCTGGAAATAGCCGAACACCTGCCTGCACATGGGAAACTGTGAATGAATTCCTCGTTTTGTTTGTGCATGCAGCTTTGCTTTACCTATTATACTGTCTTTATCTGAACCCATGAATTTTCTCGCTTTTCTGATACTCTTCTGCTGGTGGGGAAGTGAATGAGTGAGTGTGGTGCTTAGTTGCCAGCTAGAGTTAAACCACAACAACCTGCAAGACAAAAATAATTCAAATGTTTCACTTGCTGTGTAAGAGATTACGTGCCTCATGTATTCTGGAAGGCTAAGTTGTGACTAAAATGGATGGCTCCTTGGCTGAATAAAGTAAGATACTGGCATAGCATTACTGCAAACTGAAATACCGGAGCTCTAGAATGACTTTTTCCAAATAATTTTAGCCCTTTCTCTGAATATAACTTAAAAATTACAGTCTAAATCCAACAGAAGATGCTACATATGAATTATCAAGTGGAAAGTTATGAAACAGTGTAGTATTGCTCATTCATTTAAGGAATGGAAATTTCATGTTTGTGGTTCTATTGATGGAGCCATGCCAAATTCATGAAAGTATGATAATTTCCAAGGTGGCAGAAGAAGCATAACAGTTGAATGAATCTGAAATTACCCTTATAGAAAAAGATCTGTAGAATTAAATAGAGAATAATCACCTTTCTCCAGGAACTGTAAGCCTCTATATAGCAAGGATGTAATTCTCTATTAAATTCTATAGACTGGATTAAACCTTGAACAGAAAGAATCTAATTTCTTGTTAAATTTCTCAACTTTGTAGAGGAATTTTTTTATAACTGTATTTCATTCTACAGAACCTATAGAAATGGATTTTCCACTTCACTAGGCCTTCTGCAAACCACAATTCCTGACTTTGAAAGATAGCAAAGAATGATCATCCTTTGTGAAAAAGAACATTTATGCTTACACTGACCAAGACAGTCTCTCTCAGTGTCAAAGGGTGAAAGGAGTAGATGTCAGTATATGAGACCTTCTGCAGAGGGAGGAAAGAGCACTCCTCACACAGTGGAACCAAAGCCCTTTATACATTATCTCTGCAAGAGAAGGCTTGTAGCCACAAAGGGGACTAAAGCTTCTGCTGTTCTTAGTACCATGGTTTCCACTAATAATATATATCTAACTGTGCTTGACTCTAACGAGTGTTTCTGGTGAAAGACTTCAGACTGCAGCTATCTTTCGACACACAAGTTTAACCTACACCATTTGGTGTGTATTTTGTCATGTGGATGGTTCTCCAGACTCCTCTAACTGTACTGAGAACAGGATAAATACCTCCCTCTTTGAGGTTGCCTAGGGTGACTGATCTGATGTAAGATCTATCGTTGGCACATGTCTTTCCAAAAGGCTGGGAAAAAAATCGTAAAGAAGCTTAAATGACACTGGTCCTTGTATATATACTGTTGAATTAAGCCATAGATTTCCACTGAGTATAGTTTGGCTATTTCACGTGTTCATATCTCTGGTGATAGACAGCTATCTCTGATCTTCTCAACCTGTAAGCTCAATTCCACTACTTTGTCTCATTAGGCACCGTTCAGTTGCCTAAACATAATTGTTGAGTGCCTTTCAAAATTTCCTAGGATATCTGGTAGATAATTGAGGCTGGGAGATTTGGATCAAAAGAAACAGAAGGTTCATGCTCTTCTGGTCCAGCATCTAGAAACCCAGGGGAATACCCCAGAGTCTGTGTTTAGCTCACTGTAAATGTTAGGCAGATGTGTTGAAACTATATAATAAATCTTATATAATAGAGTCCAAGTATATTTTGGGTTTTGTCTTATTTCTAGGTGTGTGGAACAATTTTATAGTATATGGCAAAAGAATATGTAAAAGAGATCTTTAGTAAAGTCTCCTGGAGTAACCATCACTTGTCTGAGAATAAATTCAGAGTTTCAAGTGGCCCTCCTGTGTTCCTAACTAAATAAATAATTTATGATTAATTTAAAGGTTTATGTTTTTTAATATGACAAATATTGATCAACCTCTGCTATCAGTCCTTTGGCTAGCCTGTATACATGGCTAAGTTAACAGTTTTATACTTTCCAACAATCTAAATCAGTCATGTTCATATAGCTTTCCCAGTAATTTTTTTATCTGATCACTGCATGCCTTTTGTAGTGTCAATTCTTCATGCCAAATATTCTGTACTAAGAAATATACTAAGAAATTAAACCTATCTCAAATTTCTGTGTGTGTATGTTTGTAAATGCTTTGAGGCATCAGGCCTGTCCTGCAAAACAGCTTCAGAAAGCCCTGAGGAACCATTAGAGAAGTGGGGTGCTGTGTCAGACCAAAAGTGCTCTGGCCATGTTGCTCCAAAAAGCCTGAGAAGATGGACAATGCACGAAGGAAACTTTCTGAATAACATGTTAAGCCAGCTGATTTGAGGCTTGGTGATGCATTTTATTTTGGCAACAAGCATTATATAGACTTTATTAAAAATAATGACAGCAAACAGATGGTCACTGTTCATGAAATTATACTGAAGACATTTGTGAACTTTTTTTCTTTGAATGAACTGCAACAAAGTAATACATTTAAAAATCATGCAATGTATTAAAGAGTGAAGAAATTTTAATTATGTTCCTGTCAGTTTGTTTAGTAAGAATAATAAGAATTTTTCCCCTAAAAAAATAAAGAAACTGAAACACAAACATGCTTCCAAGTATTTTGGACATTATGTATAACTAACATTGGTTTAAACTGTGTGTGAAAGAACAGTGTAACAAAACATGTTAATAGTGTTTGAAAGATTATCTTTTTTTTTTCAGGAATAAAACCACATTGTTCAGTAAGGAAATATGCAGACATATTTAAAAACTTTAATCTAATGAAAAGCTTTATCTGGACAGAGGAAATTAGTCTTCAGTTGTTTTTAGGGTAAATAACCTCTATAAATACAAATATTTTTAATCATGATGAAGGGCAAACTGGTAACAAAGGGTTATTGGGAAAGACCAGTGAAAAATCCCATCATATGCATCAGTCTTGAGCATCCCATGAGCAGGTCTCCTCACTTATTTCCCTACAGTGTGCCATTAGTGCCTCATCATGAATTTCTCTGTCAGGTTGCATCCTATTGACTTCAGTTTTGTCTGATTGAAGAGTGTATACATGGTTTTTACTTGTGTGACCAGTAAATAAGTTTTTAAAGAAACTTTCCTCTCTAAATCATTTACGATGTAGTACTGTCAGCCAATTTCTGTGAAACCCCACTGAAGATGTGTGAAAGCATACCAAATGTGTTCTTCTTTCCCTTCAGATATGTGTCCCAAACAAAGAATGGCTGTGTGGGGCAGCATCTGTGGTTAGTCCATTAGCTCAAGGGAGAAAGAATCACACTGTGGAGCTACAGATTCCCCCTCTCCTGATGGCTTCTCTGAGTGGTCTGTGCATTTCTCTGTAGTGGAAAATAGACCTTACTTTCAGTTTGATTCTGCTAAAAAACCTGAGATTATGGATTTGAAATTCAGCTCATACAGTGCTGTTTTTACATTTTTTATGTTATTAAACCACCAGAATATTAGCACTGCAAAGTCAAGCACTTAAATTAGCAAATGTATTATTTAAGGTCCCTAAGCAATCTTAAATCTGGCTCTCTTTCAGTATACCCTTTTGATGTGAGACCATGTTATATTTTTCAAGTGGTTCCCCTGCTCCATTTGTTACAAAGCTAGACATTGTTGAGACTGCCTAAAAGAACCATAGTACTGTGGAATGGCTTGAATTGGAAAGGACCTTAAAGGTCATCCAGTTCCAACACCCCTGCCACAGGCAGGGATGCCATTCATTAGACCAGGTCGCTCAGGGCGAGCATGACCTGGCCTTGAACAGTTCCAGGGATGAGGCATCCACCTCTCTGGGCAGTCTCTCAGATTGGTAAAATTCATGAGATTTTGCCTGTAAGACACTCTACCTTGTTTGTGTGTTTGTAGTGAATTTGTCAGGGAACTGAGAAGATAAGCAATTTTTTCTTGTGGTTAATATAGTCAAATGTCCCCCTGGATATATGCCTGCCACAAATGCCCTTAATTGAAAAATGATGCATAAATGTTTATCATTCACTGCCTGTTCCAATAGAAGAACAGAATACTTCCAATTTACTTTGAATGACTGAAATTGTCTTCCTTTACTGCAACGGAAATGAATAGATGTTACTAGATTGCCATCACCTTGACCTCCGTGTTCTCCACCTTGAAAATTACTGGTAAAATCCTAATAGCTACAAATTTCAAATGAAATTGAAAGAAGCTGCCTTTTGATCAAAGAAAGTCAGGTTCCGAATGTTTCATATGTAGCACAAATTTGAGTTGTGTTGTGCTGTGTGAATGTATCAGCTTAGTTCTGGAAACTGGCAGGCAAAAAGAGAAGTCTTTCCAATTTCAAGCCTCCATACACTCTTCATTAACATGAGCACTCATTGGCTTGGCCTGGCATCAGCTCAAGAGTCTCTGCACGAGGTGATTTTCCCAGTAGTGCAGTGTAGGATATGTTCTGATGAGTTGAAAATCTTGTTTGTGTTTAGTGGTGAAGTTGGACAATAGCAAAATTTTTATTTTGGAGAAATGCTATTTCAAATTTCTGAAACACAAGAACAATGTCCAAAAGACAATTAAAGGGACTCATGCATGATAAATTTTTTTTGGGGATACATACATAAGGATTCAAATTAAAATGGCATTCAATAATTACGAGTTTAGAGTTAATCCCATGTCCAAAAGAAGTCACATTGTGGATCTTCGTAAGTATTTAGTTAGCCAATTCCTTGTGTCCTTCTGATTAATTGAAGGATATGGGAGCTTAATAATAATAAACCAAAAATCTGTATGCACAAGCACATAAATAACTAATGTTACTTAATCTACTTAATCAAAAGCTTAGCATATGGTAACATGATTTTGATAGCTTGAATATCTGGGGTAAGAAAAAAAGAGAGAAAGTTCCTAAGTTGTTATGTATAGCTTGGCTGTAATGGTTACAACTATTTTTATCAGCTGAGGATTTATTTGCTCTTATTACTCTATTATCATATGCCATAAATCCTACAGACCAAACTATACGATTATACATGTTGCTTATGCTGTGTATTTGAAAGAGTAAAAAAAAAGAAGAAAGTTTTAGAAATATTTTAGCTCATTTCTTTTTTTATTATTACTATTTTTCATGCCCTTCTACTTTGAGTCAGGTTGGCTTCTTTACCATGCCCTCCAGATCATGGGATACACAAGGAGAGGAAAATGATAGCTAATAAATTTTTGAAACCTCTAAAAATTACCTTCTGTAAAATAGCTTTTCTATATATTATAATGTCACTGCTTTATGGCCTGATGTTTCCTGACCTTCCATTATGAGAAGCTGAGGCCCCTATTCAATGGTGTGAAGCTCACATTTATAGCCTTGTGTGGTTGTAAGATATTGGCCCTTAAACATGTTACTTGTGGCTAAGAGAGAATTGCCTGTTCTGGGGCTCAGTAGTATTTGAATGCATAGAAAGGAAAATAGGGGAAACACGATTTTGGTATTTGTGTCTGACAATATATACTTCAGAAATAGATTTAAAACTAAATATAAAATCCTGACGCTAAAAGCCCCAACATATCATTGACTACCAAGATTTTATTCCATCATGTGGATACTTTACCATGGCTCTCTGTGGAAATACAGCACTTGCTAGAGTAGAAGTCATTTTCAAACAATCTTAAAGAATTTATTCCAACATCTATAGTGACTTAATAAAGCTTTTAATGAGATAGACTGAGAGAAGTAGCAGACCTTAACTGTGTAATTTTGCAAATTGATGCATACTTAAGGTTACTAACAAATTAGGTTTACTTTAGGAAAAAAAAGTCACTAGGTTTCCAAAATCCACAAAGCTATAGTATCAGTGTTCATCAGAAAAGGGTCCAGTTCACTGTGTTCTTATTGTAAGAACAAAATTATTTATTTTTTATATTTGAAAGATGCATTTCTTCAAAATATTTCAGTGGCAGAACTGGAAATCTTCAGTTTTGAATGAATGTTTTTTTAAAGGATTTGCCACCCTTGGTTATTAACCCTCAGTGTTAACAAACTCAGGAGAGCAAACATCTGCTACTGCTTCCAGTTTAATCCTTTACCAATCTCCAACTTTACACTGTTGGAAGAGGAAATGAATCTTTCAGTGCAAAAATTACATTTTATTTAGTTAAAAAAAAGGGAAACCCTTAACTTTATTTGAATTCTACTTGAAGTTTGAAAACCTGATATTTCTGTTCCCAGTTCAGAGATGATGATGAATAAATATGATGTGGGAAGGACTGAAAAAAATGGTTAGAGACTAACAATTTCTTTTGTGTGGTACTTTGTTTGCAACCATAAAATTTGTACTATGCTCTTGAACTATACTATGCTGTAAGTTCATGTTTACTGTATCTGTGTGGGAAAGAGCTGATATTATGTTTGAACACTCTCTGCACATTGGATACTTAGAACATAGGTTTCTAAACTCAGTGACATTAGATTGAATCTTTTCAAGTGTTTACTTTAACTTGAAAATCTTTTTCTACTTAGTAAAATCTTGTGTTTGAAAGTACTGCTGGAGCAGCACAGGAGTTTTATCTGCAGTAAATCATGAAAGATCACAATATTGAGTCTCAGAGGTTTTAGGTATATTAACATTCCAATAGAATGCTAAAAATCTTATTTTACTAGCAAGAACTTGGTGTAACTTGACCTTATAAGAGGAAAATAGGATTTTTCTAGTCAGGATTTATAAATGCAGTATCAGGGCAGATGTGGAAAAACCCCCCATCATAATATTTTAACCACCTCTTACAGTAACTGCATTTGCAGTGCTAGAAAATAAGTTGTATTTAAGTATTTATTTTAGGAAATCCAAATTAAGTACTCCTATTTCTGTCTCCTCTTCATATCTCTCACAGCTACATTGTATTAGGCTGTTCCTTTTGAAATATTGCAGAGGAATGAATATTTTGTGAAAGAATTCCTGAGTGCTTCAGTGCAGTTAATTTAAGGAAAGATTAATAGAAATTTCAGCTGAACACAAAAGCAGCCCAGAAACCTTGAGACAGTTGCATAAAAATTGCTTTTTCATGATTGCTGAAGACTGCATTGCTATTTTTTGAAAAAAAATCCAGTATGTTGCTCTAGTATGATCAATCCTCTTGTGCAGTCTAAGTACTTTAATATTGTTTGGCTATCTTCCAGTTTAAATCTTGTGTTGTTACTCGCATTCAGATTTTGATGAACACAAAAAAGGAATCTTAGTAAACAAGTAATGAGGGTTTAGATGGATAGACTGTAAACAGAGGAGGCGGGGAAACTGCAAAGCAGTAGTGGTTCTCAGGTTACAGACTAGCTAAAGAACAATCTTCATGTACAAAAAAGAAGAGATAAATGACTGATACACCAGAAGGCTAAAGCTATGTCAGACACTGAAAAAGAAATTATGAGATGGTATTGCTAAAAATTTGAAAGCTTGCTTTAAGCATCCTTCTACCTCAAAAACACTCCAAAGTTTTGGGAAGCAAAAGGCTTTTATGTACTCCTTTAATTTGTTTCTTTTTCTTTTTCTTCCTCTTCTGTCACAAGGGCAAGAATAGCTGACTCTCAGGGTCATGGTAAATTGATTTTGTGTTGTACACTTATAAGGAGATTTCTAAAGTTTTGCTTTACTATTACTTGTTCTCAAATATTTCCATTTTTATTATTGATTCTAATTTCTTTTTCTTTTCTGTGAAATGCTTTAGGAACAAAAGACATATTTTTTCATGGAGCGAAAGCATACTCCTGCATGGAATACCTGTGAACACTTTGGTGTTGTACACCAAATTCAAAACAAACTAGACTGAAAACTCCAATGCATTAGAAAAGAACTACAATGACTATTGTGTGTGTTTTTTTGTTAACTGTAACAGATTTGGCACTTTAAAAGGCATGACCCTCCATATAGGAGGTGGAGACTAGAGGACAGAGAGCTAATAGTGGGATTAATGTAGATTTTATTTATAATCCCTCCTGTGTTTATATGCTTTTATCCACTGTTAGTGTGGAAACAAGACAAATCCCCTTTTAATTCTTGTTATTAATGAAGATTTGTCCAAAAGCTTTATTGTGTCTTCAGTGAAAGCCTCATGCTTGGGAAATGCATAAGCTTACCAGTGAAGCTGGAGGACTTAGAGGTATTATTGCTCAGGGACTTGCAGCACCATTTCAAGTTCAAGACAGGCGTTGTGGGAGCACATCTTTTTGTGCATCACATCATGTTGCATTCCATTCTGATACAGGAGGACCACTGCTGTGTACATGGATGTGGAGGGCAGTGCTTGCCACCAGCTCCATCCCACCATTCCATCCTGGATCCTGACCATTGCTACAGAGTTATGCTGAGCAGCACCAGCTTGCTCTGAAGAGTGTATAAATCCTGAGTAGGCATATGCAGGCTCAGGGCTATTTAAACAGGACACTGAGCATTAGCCCCAGTATCTTTTGGCTCATTTAAGGTCTTCGTTCATAGTTAACATGGTAATGCCTGAACTCAGAAGAGAGGATTTTTGTGAATGGCTGTTGTGAATGGCATGAGGAAAGGGATGGGTAGTGCATGCAGTAATTTCACCAATGTTAACAATTCCAACTTTGTACCTTCTTGGCCAGAGCTGATTTGCTGAAGTACCCTTTTTCAAATACTAAAAAAATCCCCTCCCAAGCTCAGTTGAATGTTGCACAAAGTCTCCTGCCATACGTTATGGTTGGAAGCATTTGGTTCAAGGGCTTACAAGATTTGGTTCAAGATTTACACCATCTTTACTTTTGGAATTCTTTAGAAGGTACTTATGAGCATTTTTTTGGTTATCCATACTTTTGGAACATGCTTTTTTCTTTGTTCAGTATACAGATGCTGAGGTCTCTAGCTTGAAGGTTTGGTATGAGCTGTCCAAATTTTAGTGCTCTATAAGAGAGATAGCTAATACAAACTGAATGGCTTTTGGTTTTTGTTCTTTATTGACAACCTCAGTACAGGATTTTTTTTGCTAGAAATGTCTGTCTCTGAGTCCTAACCAATCTATTTTAAAGGCTAGGTTATAATCAAACATTTTATTATCTTTGTGTCTGCTGATGCTCTATCAGATAATATGCTGTTGGGAGCTTTTGTCTGACCAAAGTACAACATTAATAAATAGACTATATACCCTTTCCTGTGGTTTGAACCAGCATCGTGGAGTGTGCAGGCTGAGTTACGAAATGAATGTGGGAAAGCAAGAAACACCCAAATACTCACAAGATTATAACAAGAATGACTCAAATTATGAGGGAGAGAAAACTTACTAAGGTTTTCTTGATGCAATTACTTTCTTCACTGCATGAAAATTAGAGAATCCCTAGATCCAAGCCCCTTTAATACCCCAAAAAAGACTCTTGCCACCACAGGAAGTCAATTATCTCCATGGTAACCAAAACAAACAGTGAATATTGCTTTAGCAGCCACAAAGAATAAAAATTGCATCTAAAATTAATTTATGTCTTGGGATCAGACACTTGAGATGAGAGAACTGGTCCATAAAGTACCCCAGAGGAGCTAGTAAAAGGAAAAGAAAGTCACTCCCTTTGAAGAGCACAGGGAGCTGTGCTTGGAGTGCATAAATTTGCTTTCCTGCTTGTTAAAAGAATATTGTCAATGTGTCCATATTTACATGGATCCTCCCTTAACTTTCCTCTATAAATCTTATTCTTGGCAAATGTTTGGCAATAATTGCCTGAAAAGACAATTAGCTCGTAATCTCCCTTGCTGTGCAGAAGGATCTCTATTGCATTAATTAATTTGTGATGAATTAATTTATTCCTATTTCCTTCTTTGTCTAAAAAAAATGCATAGAATTTGTTTTATAAATATTTCAGTGGAATAAAGAAAAAGAGAATTCAAACCTGGAACTATATAAAATTTCCTTCACATTTATAAAGTGTGAAGACAAGCTCATAATATAATAACAAGTAAGGTGATCAAAATAGGGGGAAGGACACCAAAATAATGTGATTTCTGTGCAACAGTGCAGTTAATCTAGATGTTGGAGCATTTGCAGCCAACAACAATACTGCATTTCTCTTTAGAATCCTCCTTTTCTACTGCTGCAGGATAAACTGTTCCAGCTTTAAAAACAATTGTATCAATATATCTGAGATATCGTATGTATAAACGGGCTTTGGTTCATGCCACAGAGCCTAGGGAACAGCATCCTTATCAGAAGTGCCTTCAGCCATTGACATTTTGGAAGACCTAGCTAAGACGAGATCATTCGTCACATACACCCTGTGTCTGTTATTAGTCACCGAGCAGCTCTGTCAGCCACAGCCAGAGAGAGTATAGGTGAGCCTCTGCTCTGTTAGGGCATGTCTCATGTTCTTACAGTAAGCATAAATAATGCCCAGATTTTCAAAATGATTCAAATCTGGCATCTCCTACTACAACACCTCAATAAGTGAACTTTCAAAAAGCTTTTCCTCAGGTAGGCCTGCTGTGCACTGAATGCCTTGAACGTCTGGCCCTTTGCCTGAATTTTGGTGTCATTTTTCTTATTTATGTATTATGAGAAGTGTAATTTAGTTTTGTCTTAAAAGTGTGTTTTCCCCAACATCCTAACCCTTCTCCAGTCCCCCCACCGCCCCCTTTAAAAATGCAGTATTGTGACATTTGTATCCTCAGAAAACCACCACGGAAATCTTTGGACCGCTAGTAAGACGTAGCAAAAAGAGCCTGGAAGAGTACACAGGCAGGTGAGAACTGCTGTTATTTGAGTTAAATAATTCTTGCCACACCTTTCAGCTTTCATTGTGAATTATCATCTTTCTATAGCACAATGCAAAGAAAAAAGCTAGTGAAGAATTTTGATCTATATGCTTTCCACAGCTGATGACATTTTCTCCAATATAACAAAACAAGAAAGTTAAAGAGGATTTCTTGCCATTTGAATATTATCGCCAATTATTAAATGATGAAAGGACATTACAGCCAGCTCTAAAGTGTTCCCAAACGGAAGAGCCTGTGCTTGGTCCATTTTTTCCTTTTGTTAATTTATTAAAAATTGGAAAGAAATCTGCCATATTAGAAATACTTTGACATTATGGTCTGTGGGCTAAAGTTGATTGCAGCCACTAAAAATAACTCAGAACACCTTTTCCTGTTAGCTATCGAGATTCATCTTCTGGCCTGGCTAGCCAGTTAATAAGTGAAGCCAGACATGACAAATCTGAGCGCTGGCTCCTGTTTTCATTCATTAAATTTCATTACAGAAAATGCAAACCTTTAAAATAAAGTCCTGCTGTCACTTTAGCAATTGCTTTCATGGAAAAGGGATTCTGTGTGACTGCAAAATGTGCCCATGAGATAATATTTTTCTCAAGTGATTTGAAGTTTAGACATCCAGGCTGTATTTGTCAGAACACTCATCGGGACTGACGAAGCAAGGCAGGCTGCTGGCCACTGTTCTGGAACCAAAATCATGTGGCTACCTGTGACATACCTGTCATGAATAGTCCCTAGCACATTCTAGTTCTCAAATTGTGCCCAGGAACTCTTTCAAAAAGTGGGAATTAGCATTGCCTAAAGTCGCGCCAGGCAAAGTCTGAATAAACACCACCAATGGCCTTGCCCAAAAGGGATTCTGTGCATCACTTACCTTATTAGCATACATCAATCCCCAACGTGGATTGATCCCATCCCTGTGTGAAAATTCCTGTCTTTTTCTACCCTAATTAAAGAAGGAGTATAAATGACCAGTTAGGATCACTTGCCTATGTTTTAGAGGGCTGAATCCAGAGGGGAGAAATATAATTCCTATAGATAATTATTGGGTTTAAAACATTTTCTTCAGATGTTATTTTATACTTACTTATCACAAAATATCCGCACAGGACCTAAAAAGGAGAAGAAAAATCTTTTAAATAAACTGATGTGAAAACGTCTCACAATATACTCTGTCTTGGATCAGCCAGGAAACCTAGAATAAAATCAAATAATATGTAGTAAGAGAAAACAAATGAAGGAAAACTCTTATATAATAATTTTATTTATCGAATAAGGACAGCATTTAAAAAAAACCAATCTAGAATATTATGGATCATGTTAGTAATTGTGCTGTAAATATTATTTCAGTGCTTTGAAGATGAGATGTATACTTAAATAATCAGACCTTGAACTATGTTCTGTTCTAGAACCTTAAGTACTTTAAAAGTTATTGGTAAGAAATCTGCTCAAATCATCTCCTACATGATCCTCGTCCTTTTTGCAACACTACAGCACTCTTGTTCAGTGTGCTCTAATAAGCATTGGAAAATCCTTAAATATAAAATGCAAAATAATAAAAGGGAAGTACAAAACTGTAAGTAGGGAAAAAAAAGAGAAAAATTTAGAACATGGACACATATCTTTATGTTAAGTAGGGGTTAAAATCTAGATGATCTGACAAGACATAGTAAACAAACCAGGAAAATTAGGGAGCTTGAACAGAATTAATGTATTTCAAAAAAGATAAATGAACCAGTAGAATAAATTACCAGTAAAGGCAATTGAAACAAAGATTATAAATAAAATATGAAATATAAAGTATAAATGAGGTTGGAAGACTTAGATTTATTTCTCAAGAAAGAATAAAGTGAATGATCACAGAGAAAAGAGGGAAAATTGGGAAGGTGAGACTAATATGTTAGAAATGAAAGGTTGCAATTGCATTCAATAATTTACTTTTCATACTTCATTGAAGTAATTATTAAAGATCATTTATAATATGTAATTAAGAAACAGTAGTCAAGATGATTTTTTTTTTGCCCCTGGAAAGACCCCTTGACAAAATCGTCAAGGAGAGCAGCAGCACAAATAATGAGCATTATGTATAAGCTAAGCATGTGGTACTTTACCCGGAGAAGTTACAATGTAAATATTTAAAGAGAACAGATGAATGTGAGGACTCCCAACATAAAATAAAAGGGGAATAATAAATACCCTGCAAGTTTGAAAGGTCAAAAGTCTCTCAGACACAGATTAAATTTTCATGGTGTTTTTGCTAGAAATATGACGGTATTTCCCTAACAGAACCATGACCTCAATTAATTTGTGTTCTAAATAGAGGAAAAGCAATACCAAACAGGCTTTTTATTGTTGCAAAATAAAAATAAGTATGCTAAAACTCTTCCATACACAACAGACAATTTATAAAACTTTATGAATATAAAGTTTTTCCTCAATTTCTTTTGCACATTCAATGTCATAATCTTTAGGAGTACAAAGATTTGCTGTAAAGCATCTGCAAGTGTCCATTAGAAAATCACACTAATTTTTTTAAAAAATTATTTTGCAGCTAAAGAGAACAATAACACTATGCAAGGATATGCAGCATCATTTCAAAAAAGAGAAGACAGGGAACGTAACCCTGAAATAATCTGATTTTAGTGGATAGTGCCTGTGTATAAAGATACTTTGGTTCCTAATCCTAGTAGTGTTAGTGCCTTGGGCAAGATGTTGCAGAAGACAAAGAATTTCACTGTTGCAGTCAGTGCCACAATACCAAGCCATCAAGAACACTAACCCCAGCCAAATCTTTTAAAGTTGATGTTTTTTAGCTCAGTGTTTTGGCTTTCTCAAGGGCATATCCCTTTTAATGTTAATTTATTTGCAGTCTTTTATCTCCATAGGAAGAATCAATGCCATTTAATACTCAAACCTCCTGGAGGGGAAACAGCAGAAGATGGGTTAGGTATAGTCCAGAATGAACTTTCAATCAGCATAGCATGAAAATATACAGAGACCCTGAATTAATTTCCACCTCCTCACCTCTGGTAGCCCACAGCCTGAAGATAACTTTTCTCTGGCAACATTTCCCTCAAAAGAAATGTGTAACAGTCCAGTGTCTTCCCTGCTCCTGCAGTTCCTCTTCACCAGCCGTTTCACTCCGACAGAGAGGAGTAATAGGGTAGCTCTCTTGTACATGTGAGCGACACAGTAGAGATCACTGGGGTAAGTCACCAAGGCAGGGGCACAGCTGAGATTGCTTTACTGCAGCTGTACCGCATTTCTAGCCCTGTGGTTTGAATGGCAGCCTATCATTTACAGCAGGGACTAAAGCAGTAAAAGGTGTGCTAAACTACTACAAGGTGAAACTAGAGTTTGCAGGAGACACTCCAGGACTGGAAGTGGTCTGGTCTAGCAGCATTTAGTTTTGCCATAGGTGTTCATTATCACTTATATATAATGATTCAAATCATGTGAGGTAAGTTAAATTGAAATATTTCCAAAGGTTAGACTCAATAACAAGAATATTTTGTCAAGGCTGCCCTTACAGACAGTGGAGGGGAGCAGTTTGATAGGGCCGATTACAAGCACCTAAAATTAGATTTTTATTCCGAATCAACTGCAGAAGAAATCACTCTTTTAAATGGCTGTAAACAAAGTCTACACAAGCCACTTTTGATGATGCAAAATGTTATAAATATGTGTTTAATTCGTGCCTATAAAGTTTATACCCATTCAATGTTGAGATACATGTATAGGATATTTCTGTATCAAACCCAAACATGACGAAACCACATTCTCTGGAGGGGCAAATTCCCGTAAGAATGTGGGGCTTTTTCTCAGCTGAAAAGATTTCCGAGAAGAAATTATCAGGACTATAGCCGTGGCTGAACGGGAGATGGGCCATCTCAAGAGGAGCCACTCCGGCCGTTTTCACCACTATAAGATATCTGAGGAAGATATGCAACATATCAGGAACATCAACCTCTTCCTGGAAATGGATAAGATTTCATCAAGACTTCGTCATCTCATCGGAAGGACATTGTTTTTCGCTGGAACAACCAAAGAGCCAAATTGAATATCTTAAGATTTTTGGACTCTGAATACAGTGTTGCCTCCAGCGAAATAAACTGTATATAAGCTCACCCTTCCGAGACCTCAGGGTGAACAGAGCTATTCTGACACCCTGTCAGGTTGTCTGTCACTCAGCTGCCAACACCCGGGCTCAGAGCTGTTTCCCTGCATTGTGGCTTTTTATCCAAAAACTCTGCCAAATTTGCTCTAAATAAATTTATTTTATTTTATTTTATTTTATTTTATTATAGAAATTGGCTCCGTTCATTTATAACACAAAATATAGACTTTGTGAATACTTTACAGAACCTCCTCTTTAAGTCTCATAATTTGGATATCTTGGCTATAGATTTGGGTTTTATTTACTCTGTCGTGGTGCATTACTTATTGCAGGAAAGCGCTCATTGTGACGTTGAAGTCCTTGGAAATAATTTTCAATTGTAACCACTTGATCTATAAAGCCTTCTCAGGCCAGCAAGGTTTTGGTAGCCGAGGGCTACAGGGGTGACTTCTATGAGAAGTTGCTAGAAGCTTCCTGCTACATCCAACAAAGGCAGTGCCGGCCAGCTCCAGGGCAGACCCACTACTGGCCAAGGCCGAGCCCATCAGCAATGGTGGTAGCACCTCTGGGATAACAGACTAAGGAGGGAAAAACTGCAGAAATACAGCCAGAGAATATGTGAGAGGGGCAGCCCTGCAGACACCCAGGTCAGTGAAGAAGGAGAGGGAGGAGGTGCTCCAGGGGCTGGAGCTGAGATTCCCCGGCAGCCTGTGGTGAGTCAGGCTGTGCCCCTGCAGCCCATGGAGGATCGATTGGAGCACGGATCTACCTGCAGCCTGTGGAGGACCCCACACTGAAGGACGCTGTGACTCCATGGGAAGCCTGTGCTGGAGAAGGTTTCTGGCAGGACCTGTGGACCCATGGAGAGAGGAGCCCACTCTGGAGCACGTTTGCTGACAGGACTTGTGACCGCATGGGGTATCCACTGGAGGAGCCTACTCCTGAAGGGCTGCACCCTGGAGACACCAAGGACAGGGCAGTTTGTGAAGAACTTCAGCCCATGGGAAGGACTCACACTGGAGAAGTTCATAGAGGACTGTCTCATGTGGGAGGGACCCCACATTGAGGGAAAGGGTGTGAGGAGTCCTCCCCCCGTGCAGGAAGGAGCAGCAGAGAAACTGTGATGAGCTGTCTTAGAATGAACTGCTGAAAAGTCTCCAGTGACTGTGTTAAAGGGTTTTGCATTGTCTGTAATAAGGGCTTTGGTAACTATATAGTTAACTCTATAGTTATATGGAGTTCACAACTTTATAGTTGTTTTCTATTGCTAAAAAAAAAAAAAAAGTG
>VXAD01009322.1:469844-795287 GCA_013399195.1 Dicrurus megarhynchus
ACACCCAGGTCAGTGAAGAAGGAGAGGGAGGAGGTGCTCCAGGGGCTGGAGCTGAGATTCCCCGGCAGCCTGTGGTGAGTCAGGCTGTGCCCCTGCAGCCCATGGAGGATCAATTGGAGCACGGATCTACCTGCAGCCTGTGGAGGACCCCACACTGAAGGACGCTGTGACTCCATGGGAAGCCTGTGCTGGAGAAGGTTTCTGGCAGGACCTGTGGACCCATGGAGAGAGGAGCCCACTCTGGAGCACGTTTGCTGACAGGACTTGTGACCGCATGGGGTATCCACTGGAGGAGCCTACTCCTGAAGGGCTGCACCCTGGAGACACCAAGGACAGGGCAGTTTGTGAAGAACTTCAGCCCATGGGAAGGACTCACACTGGAGAAGTTCATAGAGGACTGTCTCATGTGGGAGGGACCCCACATTGAGGGAAAGGGTGTGAGGAGTCCTCCNAAAAGTGCCATCATAGTATGAGGAAATTCTGATTATTTTAGAGGTGTGCCTTAGGATAAGATGTAACATAACATTCTGTTTCCATATACTGTCAATAAAAGGAACTCTAGCAGATTAGCTCAGACGTAAGTGTTTACATTTTACCACTTGAAGCAAACCCAGCAGTCCACCCGAGTGTGGTGCAAGGAAGGCCTGTTTGCAGACCCCTGTCTCTGCTTACAGGCTCATGCAGTGTTTATAACATTGGTCTTACTGCTCTTGAGACACGACCTTTGTTTCATTCCTGGCTGGGAAACCCACCAAGATCTACCTATTTGTGATGAACGTATTTACATTGATTGAAAGGTGCGTTGTAGGAGAGTCTGCACTCTCTATGCTAATAGCACTCTTGTCATGCTCACTAATCCTTTGTTTCATTGTGCCAGAAGTCTTTCCTATGCAAATCAATTCACAGGGGCACTTTAACATGTAAATCGCAATCTGCCTCACATGTGAGGAATTGATGGATTTTAAGTTCCTTGTCTGTGGGGAAGTAATGAATGGTACTTATTTAACAGAGACTACTACACTGGGTGCATCTCCAGGACTTAGTAGCACTCTGTACCAAGTCTAATACAGCACTCATAGTGTAGGGAATACAAAAGAGAAGGACCAAAAATCGACGATAAATGTATTTCTTTTCCTCTTTTCATCAGTAGTAATCCTGATAAAACATTTAATGCTCTCGGATTTTTGCTGAGAATATGGTACTGTTCTTTCGTTGCGGAGTGAATGCTTACCCCTAGGGGAAAATATTACTGAATATTTGTAACTGAATCCAAAACATTTCACATTAAAAAATGAAACAGGGAAAAATTGTCAAGTCAGAAGAGAACTGATTCCTTAAATGACAATATGGCATGAAATAAAACAGACATATAAAAGGTTAGACAAGCTAAATTTGTGAAATTTAAACTTGTAGAAATTATCAATTCTGAATATATGCAACCTGGTGTATAAAAGGAATGAGAAAAAAATATATGACCCAAATTTTTTTTGTGAAAATTCAAACAAACTTCAGGAGAAGGTGAGAGTTTGTGAGGGAAAAAACACCTGATACAAAACTAGTATCAAAAGATAGGATCTGTGACCTTTCTCTGATAAATACAGTCCTCAGGGATTCTGTGTATGTGGCTGTATCATATGAATGTATCATGCTGGAAAAGATAGATTGTTTTCTTTACCATAAAAATAGAGGGCTTGTTTCAATTCGATTTAAGTCAAGAACTGAAATTTAGCCTAAAGAAACACGTAAGTAAGTGTCTGCACACTTTGTTCTAGCCATTTTCTCTGCAGCGTGGCCTACTCTCTTTTTAATAGTTAATCATTCATTTCTACCTAAATTTGTACTTCATTCTGCATCCCATATCTGTTTACACTAGACAATGAAACATGCCAACGAGGTTAGTTTTTAGAAAGAAGAGAGGTCTAGATGATTTTGGTTGGTAAAGAACATAGTTAGGCCTACTGGGTTTATCATTAGAGTACACTATAAATATCTGTGGTGCAAAATTGTAAGTTAACTATTTTCAGCACTCCAAAATGGAAAGATTTCCTTTTAAAAAATGTGTACTCAAATCAACAATGTGCCTTTCCTGAAGTTTTCCTTTTATCTAAAGACAAAAATATGGTGTAGTGCTGTTTAGGAGATCAGAAAACAGTTTACAAGTGGAAAGAATCTGACGTACCATGCTTGGCAGGCTGGAAGAATTAAAAATGTTTAACAGGTCCTGAGAATCATTATGCTCAAACCATCTGAGAAGGAAATTAAGTCCATATAAAACTGAAGTCCAAATCATCTTTGGAATGATATATATATATACACATTAACCATTTTCCCCTGTGATCCCTTCCCCCAGCCAAAATATGGAAATAGTCCCTCTCATCTGTGATATGAGTGAGTGTTATGTAGCCAAAACCACAGTACTTAATTTTCAGATCTTCTCTAATTCTCCAGGCTAAGAAAACATAATGAAATTTTGCAGCAATATTTTGAGGAATGAGAGCCAGCTCACTGAATGTAAGCGTAGAATGTGAAGGACTACATCCAAGTAAGTCACATCCCTTTATGAAGAGAAATAGGCATTTGTAGGGCATGAATCATGTGTTTCTAAAATAGGTCAAAAGATTTGTGCCTTCAAATGCCTGGTTTTGTTCTTCGACTAAAAATGGAATTTTAGTTGAATGATTCAGGTGATTCAGACACCATAGGTGTCTAAAATGAGGTGAAAAGTATATTGCCCATAACTATTTTAATGGGATTATTCATTTGAAAACTACTTTTATAAAGGTGAAGTTGCATTATCATCTCTCACTTGCCATACAAGTATGTCCAAGTATATCAAACATTTTTCTGTTGGGCTAAAGCTACAGCATATTTTAAAATTACTACTTGAAACAATAAAATTTCAAATTATTAGGTTGGATAAATTATTATATTAATCATTTTTTAAAGTCTTTTCTGGTACAAAGGCTTTTTCCCACATTTGGCTAAAACCCAAATGTAGAACATGCCTCTCTCTCTCTCTCTCTCTCTCTCTCTCTCTCGTAGTACTCTTTCTGGAACTGTTTGAATTTGCACATACAGTTGTTAGGTTATCCCTGTTTCTTTGCTTTTACAAGAACCATGCTTGAGGTTTTTACCTCCTCCTCCTTTTCTCCACATAGCAGCTTTACATAGATGAATGTGAGCAAACAGAATCCTCAAAGACCACCTTTCCGAGGTCAGATTTATCTCAGCTAACTTTAGGTCACCACTGCAATTTTCTGTAGCTCAAATTAGTTGCTATAGCCTTCTTTTGTAATCAGTAGTGAGCAATAGGTGTTTAAAGGCATTATTAAATTACATATTAAATTCCTGTAGATGAGTCAGTCCTGAGAAGTACTTTCTTCTCATTCATTGGAAAGAAACTTAATATGCCAGTCTCAGTTATAAAGCAACTGCACATTTCTCACCAAAAATGACCCAAGGAGCAAACTGTTGAGCAGGAGTTAGTGCTATCTAGGTTCTTGGCTTTGAATTCCAGTCGGCTCTCACTTGCCAGAGAGGCTGGACATGTACAAGACTGAACAGGAGCTGGGCAATGTCAATTAGTCTTGGGGGCCAGGACTTGCATACTTACTTTGGCCCACCCACAAATGTTTACTTAGTGGATTGTCTGCATTTAGTCAGATGAATCCCACCTAAAGTCTTTCCTTGTATTTATAGTATCCTGGACAACAACAAGGCAATGTCAAAATTGCTTAGTTTCCCAGAGCGAAAAAAAGTCAATTCACTCTGTCCAGTCTGCAGGGAAATTTTTTGGTGTGATATCCTTAATTCATACAGCCCAACTGTCTCTACTACTACCCTAGATGAAGCCTATCTGAAAATATGGCATCTATTATGAAACAGACCTTTCCTCACCTGAGTAATTGCAAGCATGGGGAAAACCAGAAAGAAATGCAAGACTGCAGTAAAGCAGAAGACCTTTGGTGGCATGGAATGTTTGTTGTACTTGCAATATGTGATTAGGAAATAACTTGGGAAAAATGAGTGTTAGGGTACAAATAAATTCACAGTTTCAAATTTTGGCTGCTCCTGGCATGACATTTTCCGCTCCCTTTAACATGCCAGTTCATAACGAGCTGTGATTAAATAATAAAATGCATAGCATCTTCAAATAAACACCTTGAGGAGAAGTGTGGCATCCAGTGGAAATTTAAGCTTTGGTGGTGATGCAGTAGTTAGAAATGTTGGAGAATCATACCCTAGTACATTACATTACTGCAGATAGTAGTCTTAAATTTGTTTTCCTCTTTAATGTGCCGTCCAACTCTTGTGATGTATGCCAATTTCTTAATTTGACATTTTTACAGTGCTTTTGTGGTGCTGACCAATTCTGTTTAGTTAGATGCTTCTTAAAAGCACAATAAGATGATATTTTGTGCCCTTTTCCCCAATATTTATGGCAAAGTTATAATGTTAGAAAATCACCGTTTTTCCACAGTTGTTTAGTGGTTTCCCTTCTGCTGTAAGACAGATCTGCAAATCCCTCTGAGAACCCCTCTGAGAATGGTATTTTTTGCCTTCCATTAGAATTCTTCAGAGTTTGACTTTATTAAGATACCTGTTTCATGTTAAATCCGTTATGCTTTTTTAAAGTAATTTGAAAAAGTGCCTATGTACATTTTTGATTTTCTTGCAGAAATGTTCACACTCCTATGTATCCAAAATGAGAGTGAAAAATACAGTGGTGAATTATCATTCCATTCACTTCTAGGCAAATCCTAACTGCTTGCAAAGGAACCTAAAAGAAATGCTGTGGCTTTAGAAACCATTGAAAGGATCTTTTGTAGGTCAATTGTAGTGTATGAAAAGGTGGTGACAGTACAAAGAAGTGACCTTTATTTATGATCTTTAAATGCTCTTGATATTTTCAAAATAAGTTTCACAGTTTCAGTGATCTGGTGGAAGGGTTTAGTTTTGTTTTGCTTTACTTTGTTTGCTAGTGTTTGAAGGTTTAGACAATATAAGGTCAATAAGGGACTTGTTCTGACTCTGTACCCCTTCATTTCTGCTGATATTAGCAGTATTGAGACTTCTGCCCTTTATAGCAAATAGAGTTGAGTTTTTAAGAGCACAATATAGCATGCACACAATTTTTGAGGCTGTGTTTTTCATGTTTACATCTTTAAAAAAGAATATGCTCTATGTTCTCCAAAAGACACAAAGAGGGCAAAGAAAATGCCACCAAATAAATGCATGCCAAAGTATATTTACAAGATCCTTCAAAAACATGCTCTAGTTATTTTTATCTTTTCTTTAGATTAATTCTCTTTGTGTTTGCTTATATATGCGTGGGAGTTGTTAAGGGAAAGCAGTGTGTAAGAAGAGGAACTTGTTTCTGTTGTCACAGCTTTGATGCCTATTCATCAGTCCATAAAACTTTGTCTAGTTTTGGTTTTATTTGTTGGGCTTCTAAAAGTCATTGTACAATGAGAATATATGTTTGTACATATTTACTTATTTGTGTATATTTTGGTAAGGGGATTATTTTGCCTGGGCCGGCCGGAGGACACTGCTTGCTGAAATGAAAATGTCTCTGCACCTCTTTGCTGCCAGACTGGGGTTAGAGTATATTTCTGTGAAAATAAGCTCCTTACTATATTTATATTTGCCAAGTCTCAAATGATTCAATAATAGTATCACCTTATGTAGCTTGGAACAACTATACCATTTTGTGTGAACAAAGTGCTATTGCATTAATAAAAAACAGCAAAAGTGCTGTTCATTATATTTTAACAAATGAGGAATTTAAAATCCATCAGATTGTCATGTGTGAGACAATAACGTGATTTACATATTAAAATGCCCCTGTGGGTGGATTACCATAGAAAAGATCATTACATAGTAGGGCTGTTTTTCCCCTTCATCAAAATCTCTTTTAAAATGTCTCTTAGAGAAACAAGTGAAGTGAAAACTGTCTTGATTATATATCTCATTTCATTTCTCTTGTCTTTAAAAATCAGAGAAGTTGAAAGCACAATGAAAAAGTGAAAAAAAAAGAAACCTTAAGAAATAGGAGTAAAAATCCTTGACAGACTGAAAGCAGTTATGGAAAGAGGAGGGAAAAGGTGGAGCAGAGGAAGAGAGGAATATATTCTGAGTTTATCAATACATGACTTGAGTTTGCACAAGCAGAATAGGCCTAAAAAAATTTATGTCAAAACCCAAACTGGAATGATTGTTCCAAGATCAACTACTGTCATGTGTACTAGGTCAACAAACAAGAACCTATTTTTTCTACAAAAAAATTAATTCTATGAATGCATTTTTCTTCTTCACTTATCTATTAACAGTACAAGAACAATAAAATTGTGTGGGTAGACAAAGGAGGACTAAAATATGTAGACTGTAGTCCTACTATATATATATATAGAACATATATATATATAGTACATATAAGACCATGATTGAAAGACATTTTTGGTGTAGCAATCACTCATGTATCTCAGATTTTGTACTCTCATAATTCCAGAATGACTGCTTTTGAATGACAGGTAAATGGACTGTTCTGGTAAATGGACAACACTGACAGTTCTTGGAGTTAGAATTTCCATGTGTAAAACATATTCACCTATATGGATCTATGCAAGCAAATTTAGTACTTGGACCTCCACAGAACTGATGCTACAAAAGCATCCAGAGAAGCGTCCATACATGTCTTTTAGACAAAGGCAGAAAATAATTTGAAAATTAGGCTATGAAGACTTAAACTTCTTCACAGACTTACTTATTTTGTGACAAAACACAAAAACTGTGTTTTGTCAAACATGTGCAAACACTGGTGATTTTTGATTCTCAGTATGGCTGCAACATTTTGTTTGGTGTGGGTTTTTTTGCATTTTGGTTTTTTTTTTTTCCTTTTACAAAACAGACTGCAGTGCTTTTTCTGTGATTTACACCCACTTCCTCTAATGAAGCAATACAATGATGCTCTGTAGAATGGAGCTTGAACAGTTTCCTAAACTGTAGCCTGTGGACTGTCTATGACTGGCAGAAAAGTCTTGCTTTTTTCTACATAGATTGCTTCTGATGGCCTAATCCAGCCCTCTTGTTTTTCTTTTCTCCTCATAAGTCATACTAAAAAGAAAAAAAAAAAAAGTAAAAAATATCATCAGATTTAAGATATAAATTTCCTACCATTATGGTTTGATGAAAATGACAGCTACTGTGTCTAATCATTAATTAGTTGTTAGTGGTCAGTGTGAACAGAGGGTGGTCCATGAGACAGATTCTATGTTTAAACACATTCTAAAAGAAGTTTCTGGAACCCTTATCTTTTAAAAATTAAATTGAAGCTGACAAAATGTCTCTGTGCTGGCTGCCACAAATTCCTAAAGCCTCTAGCTGCTGATATAGAGATTTTTTTGAGATTGTATATTCTTGAGGCAAGTTTAATAAAAACATTCTGGTTTTGTATAATCAATCTTTTTGTCTGTGTGTTTGCTCTGATCCAAAACCTATTAAAGTCAATTAGAGTGACTGTGTAAATGAAATGATGCAATGATAATGTAAGAGTCATTGTGCTGTGACTTGCATTAAGCTCTAAGCCAACTTCTTGTAACTCAGCTATTTCCATAAACCTCAGCAGATTTGGACTGACCGAGTGATCATTCAGTTAATGAAAATGTCATACTCTATCTGTTGATAAACCTCTCTGTGAGATAGTTTCTAATAGTACAGAGGATTTTCCATGTCTTTGCCTCTAAAGTTCCTTTCATTTGTTAATTGTTAGTGGTCTATATCAAGCAGCACTGATATTCTTTGACTTGTTATCAAATGAAAATTATACTTAATGTTAAAAATTATTACTAATGTCATATTGAAGACATAAGAAATGAATAAATCTTGTTTATACTTCTTTGGTTTAGTACATATAAACTCTGTGTAGTACATGCTTAGGGAAAAATGGGGTTTTTTTGACTCCCATTCTAAAGAAAATAGTTAATTTAAATTTGCTGTTCCTATGCTTTTATTTTTGTTTTGAAGTCTGACATTTCCTCTTAGGAGAAAACATGATATATACATGGATAGAGAAAGAAAACATAGCAGAAGAAGAAAGTGGATTATGAACATGGATGTCAATTAATTTGCTAAAAGACTGCAAGGATGTGTGACAAGATCACTGCTACCTTCACAGGGTCTCTAGGCTTTTAAAAATACTTGGGTTTTGTTTGTTTTCTTTTTTTATTTTTACCAGAGTGGTACAGGCAAATGTTTTTCTCTTGTTTCATTGATTTTAACATGAAATCAAAGTGCTAAGAAGGTAGAAGAGTAAATGGCAAAACTGGAACAGGGAAGATTGAAAGAGCAATAGAAAAAAGATAGTGAGTACTAGAAAGAAGGCTGGGTTTCCATTTGTTTTTAGACAACATACTGAAAGAAATTCTGTTATTTGGTTCCTTCTCTTAGTTTATTCTACAGCTATTCTATAGTGGCCAAGAAAGGAGCAAAGCAGAAAACAACATTGGTATCTTGGGGTGGTAATGAGGACTGAAGTTCCCTAAAAGGTAAGAATGAGAAATAAGCTGCCAAATGAATTAAGAAATACTTTTTTAAAATAGACACCCAACTTTTTGCTCAGAACTATCCATAAGATCAATAATGCACTAGTGTAACAGTTGTTTAAATGCATACCCCCATCCCACTGTAACAGCACTGTGGTCTGGATGTTCCAGCAGTCCTGTAACCTTGCCTGGACATGTGTGCATGTAGTTAACAATCCTAATTCAGTAGCCATCCTTTTTATTTGTTTCATCCAATTTTTCTGTGTTTTTTTTCCTGTCATGTAATTTTCTAAAATGAATGTCATTGTCACAGTTGTGCTTTTTTTTTTTTTTTTTTTAAAGCAAAAGGGCTTTTATTGACTCCCATTAAAGTCAGCTCCAAGTTTCATATACTCACAAATTGAAAATCATTATAGTTTCAAATCTTTCTGTGATCTTCAGCCTCACTACAGTTCATTTCAACCTGCTTAGGACTTCTAACTCAATGTTCTTCAGACACAAAACCAAAAGTCTTGCAAGCAACTGTTACTCATGTCACATACTTCAGACAGGGAAAAGTTCAATATTTGGTCTGAGCTAGATGGTAAACTGTGGAGCCAGCACACTTGATCTCCAAAGTGTCTTCTCCTATTCCAAAAGGTTTAGGCCAGTTGTTCTGAACATCAATTTTAATGGGGGATTTCTTCTCTTTAATAATGATTATTTCTCTTCTTTAACTCTGAAATCAAACTTCAGTTAGATGTGTGTTTCTTAGGCAGTTACATCTAAGTGAGAAATCCCATTGCTCAGGAAGAATTTGACTCTGAGCATGTATCCAACATAAAGCATCACTTTTGCCTTGGCTAAGATTCCTCATAATTTCCCAGTCAGAAGTTTTTCTCTCAGTGTTACAATTGCCACAGGAAAAAATTTTCTCAGATTTATCAAACAGAGACAGAATGCTAAGGAGCACCTCACAGCACCTTAGAGTCCTATTTCTTTTCAATGGAAAGTGCAAGCTTCAGTCTCTTTAGAATCTTTTTGTAAATTACATTCAAGAGATTCTAAGGTACCATTGAAAGTATTGCAAAAAACATTAGAACAAGACAGTAAGCTGTATATTTCTTGCAGTAATAGTCTTGATATCACACTGGGTAAGATAGAGTGCTGCTAGCAGAACTTCTACCTTCATAATGAGAGACCATCTTCTGCTTGTCTAGTACTGCTGGTGTGTTAATACTAAGGGGTCACTCATTCATTCCATTAATAAACACCCTGTCTGAGCATGAAAGACTAGGGCCACAGTGCATATTCTGTATTATTTAAATTTGTCTTTATAATCTTACTTACATTTGCCTGTTATCAAGAAAATAACATTAAAATGAAGACAAGCAAAATATGCCAAAGCTTTAAAATTTGAGTCAGGACATTTTTTGGCAATGTAGCAAATTTGGACTAATTATTGTACAGTGCCTAAGGCATTCTCGTCAAAAGCATGATGAAATTCTTTCCTCCCATGTTCCCATTAATTTACTTTTACCTCTGTGTAGCTTCTACTAATGTCATCGTGACTCTGTTCTAACAGAATCTGAAAAAAAAAACCCTGACCCACACCACCTCAGGAAATATTCTTGAAGTTTTTCTGCAAAACTCTTCAAAATTTTCAGTGTATGCATAGAATATGTAGTTGGAACTGCAACATCTTTGAAAGTGACTATTGCCCTCACTCAGATAGGATTCATTTTTGTGAGGGGAGTTAAGTATATCCCCATCTTCTTCATATCTCTTCCTTTAGGAGCACTGGGGTTCCTGGGAGAACAAAGAAGGGACAGTGGATACATCTAACAATTCTGGCTGGTTTGTATTTATGTGGGATAATCAGAGAACCGTAGAATACAAGGCTGACAGGGACACCAAGGTTCATCTGGTCCAACTCTGTTCGGTAAAATGATTCAGACAAGATGACCCAGTACCCTGTCCAGCTGAATCTTAAAAATGCCCAGTGTTGGGGAATCCACCACTTCCATCGAGAGCTAATTCCAATAGCTGATTGTTCTTACTGAGAAAAATTTTCCTCTTTTGCTCAACTGGAATCTCCCCAGGAGGAACTAGTACCCGTTACACCTCACCTTTTCCATGTGACATCTTGTCTCCCGGGTCTGTTTAAAGCCCACCTCACCAAGATGGTCAGCCCTTCTACCACAGGCTCCTTTGCCGTCCGTCATAAGATAGGTAAAAATATAACACTATTATTTCTGCTTTTTGCCATGGAAACTGTGTTTAATTTACCCCTATATAATATTTGCCATCTATAGAACAAAACATATAACAATTAACTTAGCATGCTCAAAAAGAAAAGGGAGAAGCAGGAAAATAAATATATATAAGTACCTAAAAAATATCTCCCCTGAGTTCATATATTTTTAAACATCACACTTAGTAATAAAATAAGGATTTTCATTTTACTTGTCTCCTAATCAGCTATCAGAATAAACTCCCAGAAGCTTTTGTGTTGACATTCAAAGGCTTTGTAGGCTGCTAAAGCTGCACATACTTCTGTAGAAGACAGGAGTTATATGCCTTACAAGCCAAGATTTTGCTGGTGCCAGCTGGGGGGAGCTGCACAGTTGCTGTGTGAGATATCTGTAATAAAATTTTACTCACCTAGGGGGACAGTTGAACCACAGGTTTCCATCCTTCTGCTGTTGCTGTGTGTGTGATCTCTAGTGCATCTTTTTTTCTGTTGACATAAACATAGCTTACCAAAGAAGTATCTTCAGTAAGTGTTTTAGAGCAGGCTAATACAGTTTCTACCTCAGTGTTTCTTTAAAACTGTATTCTAGGCTTCTGAGTCACACCAAAGAAAACAAAACCATTTTGTTTCAGTGAATGAAATAAATGAAATACACTAATTCATAGGAAACTCAAATAGAGGCAACTGAGGTTTTCTCACTCTTCAAACTCCCCTTAATTTTCTTTTGAGGGAAGTCTTCACAGCAGCAATTTTAGATGCACAGCTGAAGCACAAGAGTAATTTCATTTGACTGTTGAAATAAAACAGCACTGACACATACTTGGGTGGAAAAGCATAGAGGGAGATTGTAACCATACTGAGGCTATCTCACTTAAAATCAAGAATTCCTCTGCCAACAAACAAGGAAACAAAAGTATTCTTGTTTGTAATTTGCTGCACTGTTCTTAAAATCAAAGCCTTTCTTGGATTTTATGGATTGAACCTCTTATGCCATTGGAAACCAGTGTTAATTTACCAAAATGGCCCCTGAACTGTGAAGGGATGGAAGATAGGATGCAGTTTGGGAGAGCTCTATTAAATAACTTGCACAGTTTCTCAGCTTTCCAAGAAAATCTATACAGATACATATCTCAAACTATTTTTACTTTTAGGCATTCTAAAGATAGATGGAATGATAATGACTTACATGTATAAACACACTTTTTATACAGAAAGATTAAAAATATATGCCATAAAATGAATATAGAAAATAGCTTGACAAAGGGCAGACACGTAGTTGCATTTGTATTAGAAATTCAGTAAATGCTTAACAACACTGAGCACCGCTACAAAAAAGCATAATGGAGAGTAGAGAAGATGATTGTATCTAATTGAAAAACTGCAGCAGGGAACCTCTTTTGTATTTAATTACTTACGCTGAAATTTTCTGCTGTGTTCTACCCAGGTTCTGATACAGCCTTCACCTGGGCAATACGTGAGTATATCCCAGAAGACCATTAATTGATGTGGCTAGCATCTGTCATATCTTATTCTCACTCCTTTCTTTCAAGTGGAAAATTATCTGAAGTTTTTTGATCTAGGAAGATGCATATACTTGTATAATTCATGCCTGAGATGCCATGGATATTTGTGATTGAACGTAAGATCAAGCGAGCTCTTACTGGATTTGAAATGGCAGCCACCGAAATTCGTGTAATGATCACAGTATCTGGGAGTTCCTTCTGTGCTTTGACAGGGGACCACAGACAGCTTTATACAAACATATTGTGTTCCAGAGAAGAGCTGCTGTTTTGCTTTCTGGTTGGTTTGGCTATGTGTTTGTTTTGTGTGTATGTGTGTTGTTTTTAAGTACTGCTTCCTTATTTACAGTGGCATAGGAGTTTTACTGTGTAATAATGCACTAAGATTCATTGGTATTTACCTCATAGGAATATATGAACTATGGATAATCACGGTGGTTAGTAGAATTCGGCAATGCTATCAATTTTCAGTATAACAGAATAATACTAAAAAAGAGAATAGAATGACTGTATATTGCTATGTTTTTTACTTTTAGGTTCATGTTGTGATGTCCTTTATAGATCTAAGAGTTTTTGAAGAGACTTTAATATTTAACTATATTGACTTACACTCTATTCATGTGTAACTAAAAAACCCCAATTTACTGGCATAGAATAGTTAAATACAAGAATTTCCTTAATGCCAGCAGAACTTTTTTATTTTTTACTTCATCTTTAGTTTGTAGTTGGATATTTGCGACTGTGAGGAATCTATCAAGAAAAGTGAAACTAATTATTACCTTTTCTCCCATAACATGGTAATTTGAGAAGCTGGTGATGAAGCACTGGAAAAGAAAACGAGAAATTGAAGAGGGCTGCTGGAGGATACAAAGAGATATCAGACAGATCTGGAAAGAAAGCCTTGAAAAATAGATTTTATGAGATAAACGGAGTAACATGAGAAGAAAAAGATCTCATTAATCTCTCATGTTTTTCTCTCTTTACAGATTGAGCACTAAAACAGAAATAATGCAGCTGTTTTGAGATCAGCAGTTTTGTTGCAAATAGAAGTCTGAGGAAACAGTTCAGTGAGCACCAGAGTGTTATAGGGATAAGGATGCAGATTCTCCCTTAGCTCAGCCTTTCAAACCATTCCAGCCTACTGTGATTGTTCTTGAAAGGATAAGAGAGGCAGGACTCCCAGAGCCATAAATCATTTAGGGAAGTCAGTTATATTAAATTTAAAAAGGAGGAAAAAAAACCCCACTCCCTGTGTTGCAGTAATTCTGCTCCATTGTGGATTTACTGTATTCTAGCTTTAGGATGAGTCCTGCATGCTGTTTTGAATTTGACCATTTGATGGAATGTACTATAGGGAGGATTTTCCTTTACATTTAAAAAAACAATACAAAAAGTACAAAATTTTTGGTTACTTTTTAATTTAATAAAGTAGTAGTGGTAAGCATAAAAAGTACAATTTCCTTAAGATCACCTCTGAATTTTCAAACTGATTTAGAACTCTATCTTTAATAGCAATTCAAAGGTCAAGGAGAAGCTAAGGGTGGATATATACATTCTGATGATATTGGCTAAATTGTGGACATCTATTCTATTCTTATCTTGTAAAGTGGATTGGGATGTCCTTCAGAAATGGTCCCCCCTCTTTTCTACCCTTGCTCTGCAGTTACCCTGGGAGTCATCCAGACTTTAAGACTCAAGGTCAAAGCTAATCAAAACCACCTTATCATTCTCCACTGATTCAGTATCTGCACTGTCTGTTCCTTGCCTCAAAGACATGCAATACTGCTGCAATAGAAATTCTCACTGTCTGCTCTGCTCTGAACTCTAGTACCATGATGCTGTTAACAGCCAAAGGTACATGTTTGCAGGATGTTTAGAGGATGGCTGGTTCCTATGGCACAGTCTGAACCAGCTTAGCAGTCCAGACAAGAGATGTGATGAGCACCTCGAGTGAGCTCTTCTGTTTCTGTATTGCTACTGTTGGAACATCTGCAGCTGCAACAGACCTGGCATGTTGATTTTGGACAGGAAGGCTTCAATGGTCCTTCCTACTTGCATTTTCAAGTGGAGCAATTTCAAGAGTCTTGATCCTTCTATCCTGCAAATAAGCTCACACTTTGTGCTAGTGAGAGACATAAGTCAGTATATTTTCTCTTTCATGCTCCCCAAAGTTGTGTTACAGTGATTTCTGAGTGAGGAGGCACATCTACAGATCGTAACTGTGAACTGGGTTTGGCTTCATCTGTGAAATGCAGTATGGACCTAGATAAGACAAAGAGTAAGATCCTTTCCAGATGTGAACTGCAAAGCCTATGTTGTTTCGTGGAGGGACAGCAAGAAAAAGGATAACAGATGGGCAGAAAATGTGTGAAGAAAAAAGTCTAAAAGCCAAGGAATTAACAAAATTTTGTGAGACATAAACAAAGGAAATGAATCCTAAGAAGTCTCAGATTTTTATAAAGATTTTCACCAAGAAATGTAAGATTTCTCCAACAATCAAAACATGAAAATCCTTACTGTGAAGTTATTTCACTGAAAAATGGGCTTAATCTGTTGCTTCATAGAGAAATATTAAAGAACCTAACCCTGTAACAACTAAAAAAAAACCCAACGTGAATAAGGCTTTGAGACTGAGCAGAGAATTGCATTCAGCCTGTGGCAGTACTGCTGTATCAAATTTAATTCAGAGCATTTAATGTATAATTTTCTTTCTTGTCCACTAGTTTCAGGTATTTTCTCTGTAGCCATTTGAATGAATACAAAGTATGTAATTCATTTCAGAGAGACACAAGAGACGGCTGCTTCAATGCTCCTCTCTTTTAAAAAGAACAACTGTGTGATGCAGATTCTCATCTGGCAAGTATATCGTCATTCTTAAATGGTGTTATCACACTCATCCTCTCCTCTCCCCTTTATATTGATCTTTAGAATAGACAGAACATTTTAACCTTTGGAATTTATCACAATGACTTTTCTTGCCTTATCAATTCTAGTGGGTTGAGCTCTCTGTATCTGCATTGATATCTTTCCTATCTTCTTGCTTTTCTCACATTTCAAGAAGTGTGTCTTGTTGCAAAACTCTTGTTAGAAGACATATATAAATGCTTTTGGGTTTCTAATCTGAAAAAGAAGTGGCTACACTCTCCGGGAATTAAAATTAGGTCTCCAAAGAAAATAACTATTCTTCAGAAAATCCAGATGTCTAAAGAAAGATTATTATCTCTGACATGATGGCATCCCTACCATGTCATTTACTGTTTTTTTTTTTCTCTTTGTATTTGATCACATTTCTGCCAGAACATTTAGTTTTATTTAAATGCAATGACACAAACATTGCTAATCTGGTTTCCCTTCATTTGTTTGTGTACTTGCTGTCAACAATGGTTTTATCAGCCATCAAAATCTAATTGAAATGGCAGTGCTGCATGTAGTCATGCAATAATTACGAAATAAATAGACTGAAATTTCAAATGCATTTGAAAAAAAAAGCCCCTAAAAGAACATAAACCGAATAAGGTAATTAAAGAGCTCCCGCTATGATTTTTAATTCTTTTAAAATGCATATTTATCTGAAGAAATCACTTCTAAGCTCCAGAGGTAGGTTACTATGCCTCGTTCCTGTATTTCAAAAAGAAGACTGGCTGGATGGAGTTAATATGGAAAATTGTTCTGGTAAATAGTACAAAAAAGCACTTCATCATCATACCACCAAACCATGCTTTGCTTTCTCTTTAGAGAACTCTTGCAGTAATACACACATGACAGTTAATAATAGATTATAAAAAGCAGTGCCCTTTATCATCTGAACACCAAATCTTTAGAGGCTTGCAAATAGAACAGTCTGTTCAGTGATTGTAGAAATGTGACGTCAAAGGGTTGTTCTGCTTCTTATTTGAAATGTCTTCATATTACTCTAGATACTCCACACCCTATCTTAGGAAAAAATCAGGGTTGTGCATTGTAGCCCACAGAAAACAGTTTTGCCTTAATGGAAACCATATAGCAGTAGCATATTTAAACTTTTGGAAGAAAGGGTAACAGAGCTCTCAAAATAAGCCCTGGTCATGAATGTATATATATATATATATATATATATATATATATATATAGTCCTGTGATGGGTTGGCATAGCAACTATTTCTTAGAACTCTGTTGCTGCCTAAGTAAACAGCTAAAGCACTGAGAATGTCTCAGCTAAGCTGTGCCCGTCTGTAGCACCAGCATGTATTGTACATGAATGTTTTCTTCCAAAGACGGTGATATTTCAGTGGTGCTCATTTATGCTGCCATTGTTGTCAGGGTTTTTATCATAAACCCTAATTTTCTTACTGATTTCATGATTTAATTTGTCTAAAGATTCTATTTTTTTTTTCAATTCAGAACATAGCTTGGCATAAATAGTCTCAGCCTAGACACTTTTATATGCCCCTACTTCGTATAATTTTTAATGACATATTTTTCTGAATGCCAACAAAAGCTAAATGTGAACATAAATTAGTCATGGCAATCACTTAAATGAGCAGCATACCGGATTGGACATATCATGAAAGGCTACTCCATAATTCAGTCTTTTTATGTGTATTTGTGGCAATTTTTATTAATTTTGTCACAATAGCACATTTTTAAGATGCTAATCACTTAATCTGGTAGCCTTCTTAAGTGCAAAACATGCATTTAAATGTGTATCATCTGATCCTGAAAAACAATTGAAGCTTGTGATAAAAAAAGATTAATTCATGAATAGTTTATAATGAGTTTACAAAATGATTCTTTAAAATGGTTAATCATTTATAATGAAGTCTAACTGAATCATATGTGTCTTATAATCAGTTCAAACACCTATCAACATGGTTATAATTATCTGCGGCAGATGGTACTAATGTCCATAATATACTGGTAAACTGTTAATTAATACTGTATAGATAGCAATAATCTGCTCATTAGAAGTTATTATTGATAGATACAATCTCCCTACTATTCTGTTAGAATCTTCAAAAAATGACTAACCATTTTAGTTAATAAAGCTTTGCTAACCATTTATCCTTTTCTGATGAATGAAAGAATGTTTCAATTAGTGAATTCTAAGTGTCTGATTCCCAGCATGGAATGTTAGATTCTCTTTGATGTGGTTTCCCTGAACATTTTTCTCTGCACCTGTCTCCCTAGTGAGCTTGACAATTCGTGCCATCAAGGCTCAATAGCACACTCTCCTCTCCTTGTGCTTTAATTTTTCTTTCCTAGGAACCTCTTAAGGGTACTCTTCTTTCTGCTGGTTAGAAAGGTGTAATTCATGGGGGAAAGCCCTTGTATCCCACCTGAGGGCATTTAGGCACAGAGGATGGCAGGGAACCAAAATTGTTTTTCTCTTTCTCTGATGTATTTAGATATTATACAAGATACAATGCCTGCTAAAATACATTGCTACAGCATTGACAGTGACTATAATATTGTCTTGGGGTGGGATTTGTCTCACTTCACATTAGTCCTTCCTAGTCTCTTTCAGGAAACTGCCTCTGAAGTCAGTGGGGAGAAATAAGCATCTCTGAATAGGCACGTGATATCTTAAGAGAGGTGCCTTAATGGGTTTGGTGAGTCAGCCTCTGAAATGGTTTAGTTCTCAAGCTTCTGCTGACTGTGGAAAGAAGCTGGCAATGCACTTTGTATATTGAATTCTAGATAATTGAAATTAAGTAACGTGAATATGCCACTAATATGTGATTCAGCTCAAGGTTAAAATACAAAAATTAAGCTTTGTGTAAAGTATGTGTGTACCTATATGTGCACCACGTGTCTAAACTTCCATTGTAGTTGGTAGTGGCCCATCAACACATCAGTCTGGAGACTGAAGAATTGCTATCCTCTGTAAAACAGGCATCTATATTCCTTCAGATTAAAAGTCCTAAGGACTTCCTTGGCTGCGTTGGTTATATTTCCAGTGATTGTAATAGGATTTTGAGCAACTACATTACCTGTAGTTGCCCACATTTTCAAACAACAGAACTGAGAGAATCTGAATTTTGCCACTCATGCCCAAATAGCATGTTTCAATGAAGAAATAATCTATGTTGACTTGCAAACAAAATGCCCAGTTATATTTATGGCTGTGGTCTGTTCCAAAGCCTGCTGGGATGCTGTGTGACTTCATCGTCTTTTGTCAAATACTGTCACTACAATAAAAACCTTTTGTAAGCATGGTGTCCTGTAGCTTGTGTTTCATCATGAGCATGACAAAGCTACTCCTGAGATCTCAAATATCTTGGCTTAGGCAGCACTGCTGCAGAGCGTGCAGTGTCACTGCATTACGGAGGAACAGAACGTTGTTCCTGTAGGGCTTCAGCGGGTACCTGAGGGAATTTATTTCTACTGACCTTGGGTTTATGATTCAGTTGACTTTATATATGATGCTATGGTGGATTCTTAGCTTGTCTGGGCAGTTCCAGTATTCCTGGGAAGCAGGCAAGGCTTCTCCCACAGCGTCTGGCTGTCCTGACAGTGTGTGACAGAATGATAGATGCAAGCACTTGTAAATCTATGTCTTGTACCATTTGTTCTTAGATATGTTGTAGCCCCTACCTTGAAACTGCACATAGCAGACTTAGCTGAGGCTTCTGTCTCTTTGCATTTTCGGCATTAATATCAGGCTAGAGATTTCACATTCCTGTTAAGTTTCTGTAGTTATGCACTGCAAGGCTGCTCTGGATAAGAAATTAGCAATGTATTTGTCAGTCTCTTTCATGTTTACACTTTGCAGTTTCAGTAGCATACACTAAAGGCTTTCTGTGACTGACAGTGTTTTTTAAAAAGCACTCCCAAGTGATTTATGGGCACTTCCAGCAAGAATAGTTTTTTTATCTTTGACTATATTGTTTAAACTTTTTGCATGCAAACACCGCTACAAGAAAGTCCTTTTCTATTTTGACTTATTTGGATTTGGGTGATGCTAGTAATCCTGGACTTGACAACTCTCTTCTGTAAGAGCACTGCCCTGTGTCCCATCTCACTAGCATCACAGTGGCAACAGTTTCTTTGTTCACATCCCTGTATTGATACATTTAAAGGGTATGTTTTATTGAACTATTTGTCATATGACATCTTCTTTCAGCAGTAGCTTCAAAGATTTGCACACACAGGTTGTTTCTCCCTCCCCATAAATACATTTTGTAATTACCAGTGGCCTTTGAATAATTAGTATCTCAAATATAGACATTTCTCACTTTGTATTTACTTTTTTTAGATTTGAGATGTTGGGGGAAAAGGACTGTCCTGTGTGACCTATACTGCAGTGAGTATTGCTCACCATGAAGTCATCTTGTACTTATGCAGTTTTTGACTGATTTCCCTGTTTCTTGTATCATGCAAAAGAACTCACAACTGGGGTCTGCTCTACCCTCTAAAATAGTGTGTCTGTCCAACATCAGCTACAATGATGTAGCTGGATTAATTTTCATTCCGCGGAACACCCTCAGACAATTTGGATACATTTCTCTTGTGCAGAATGTGGTGAGGTAGATGCTTTTGCTACTCAGGAATGCTTGCCAATATCTGTCTTTTAAATTTTGGAATTTGGCAGGAGTTTACCTGGTCTTTTTCCTGTAATTTTTAATTTTTGCTTTTGCCTAGGCAATATTTCGTGACTCTAGATATTTGGCAGTGAGCACATTTTGTGTTTTATTCAAATAACTCGAGTCTACTCAAATGTGGTTTTTGCCTGACATTTCAATATCTACCACACTACACAGCCAACACGTATTCTCTGACTTTCACAGAGATGTCTTTATCTATCTCATCCTTATTTCCCCCTCTTCTTGGTATATTTTTTTCTTCTAATGCACTGGATATTTTAAAAGAAAGGTGCTGTTCCAGCAACATTGCTTCAGCTATCTTCATATGTAACATAGAAGAAGCCATTTCAGGTTTTCCAAAACATGCTAACCTTTGTTACTATACTAACAAGTTACCATACTAACAAGTACCACTGTGGGTTTGCCTGCTCTGTGTGTTTGGGGTCTCTAAGTTTTTAAATTTTGATTACACTGAATCATTGCTCTCAGCCTGAACTCTACTAATTTTTTAAATTAAGTCCTTTTATCTGAAAGCATTGTTCCAGTGTTAAAAAAGACGCTTGAAATTCCAACATTAATACATTTCTTTGGTTTTGTGCCTGCAGTTGTTATTGAAATTATCATCATATGATTTTAAAACTGGTTAGCCTGGCTGCAGGCTCTTTTGCTCAGGTAATGTTAAGGAAATATTCATGTAGTCAACTTGTCATCCGCCCTTAAATTGCCCATGTTTTCTATGATCTTGTCTTTGCAGTTGATGATAGCCCACACTATGTAAATAATTTATTTTTGCTAATTTCCACTGCATTATTGTGATATATATGCAAAAAAAAAAAAATTCCTTTGTATCAATACTTACTTTTTTGACTTAGCAGACTGATTTCTCTTTACTGTAGCAATTCTATATGTCATCATATGCAAAGCATTTCCACTGCTGAGCTTTCAAGTCTTCCTTGCAGTCTCAGCTCTGCACTTGGTTGTGCTTAGTCTTTTGGATTACATGCACCTGTTGCTTTCTGCAGAGCTTCTTTGGGATGCCTGAGCATTTACATTTCAGCTGCTCTATCTTTCATCTCTGTTACTGGTTTATCACAGGTTATCTTCTTGCTTGAGCTGACCCCAGCTGGCACTCACCCAGTCGTTCACTCACCCCCATCCTCAGTGGAGTGGGGGCAAGAAACAGAGGGCAAATGTAAGAAAAACTTGTGGGTCAAGGTAAAGACAGTTTAATAAGTGAGGGGAAAAACTCAGGAAACATGAGGAGATGCAAAGGCAATCACTCACTGCCTCCCACCAGGAATTCTGATGCCCAAAAATCTCCCTTCCTTCCTGTGTTATTGCTGAACGCAACTTTGTATGGTTTGTGATAAGCTCTCGGTCAGTTTGGGTCAGCTCTGTGCCCTCCCAGCTTCTTACCCACACCCCAGCTCACCTGCTGTGTAGGTCAGAGTGAGAAACAGAGAAGACCTTGACTTTGTGCAAGCACTTTTCAGCAACAGATGAAACATTGCTGTTCTGTCAACACTGTTTTTGTCACAAATCAAAAACACAGAACTGCTGTGAAGAAAATTAACTCCAGTCTAACCAGATCCAGAACATTCCTAAAATTTCTGAATCACACACCAGCCATCCGGTGAAATTTAAGGATATATTTTTTATTTTTCCGGTCTTCATTTTAAACTATTGAGAAAATTCATGCAACATTTTTATGTCTACGTAAACCTTTTCAGAGGATTTGTTTTATTATTTAGGATTTTCTCTGAGATACATAAATTTCATTAAAACTTGGACCATGCATTGCAACTTATGGAGCATCATTTTGGGCTTTTCTACACTGAGGAGTATGATAGTGCTTCTCAGACTCAGGCTCTGATGAATCTGTCTGCTGCACTGTCATTCCAACTTGGGAACAACATTTTCTCCTCCTGTTCTTCATGCCCTTGTTTTTGTATGAAAGAAATCTGAATTTGAAGGAGGAGCATGGCTTACTTCAGTTTTGTCTTCCAGATTGAGAAAGGACAAAGTGGCACAGTCTTGGCCTCCAATCTTGAAACATTTTTAGTTTGCATCCTTTTAAAATGGATTACTTTCCAGTTTTTCCTGTGTAGGCTAAAGATCACTTTGTCAGGGAATGTTCTTCTCATGCTTATGGGCCTGAATTGTGACCTTTTCTTTTCCTAGTTCCTTTTTAAATTTTTTTTCCTGGTTCTTTTTGTTTCTGATTTTACATTTCTATTGGATTCATTTCTCATACAAAGTGATCAAAGAGGGGAGAGAGAGACAAACAGGGGGTTTGGACGGAAGAGAAGAGAGGAGAGGAGCGGAGCAGAAAGCCAGCAGTGGCTCCAGATCTTATTTCTTCCTTTATTACAGCTGTTGTTTACTATCAGTAACCTCCTGGAGCAAGAATTCTGTAAGGTCCTACTGATCACAGTATAGGGCCACCCTGTCAAAATGCTATTTATCTTGGCAAAAAGAAATATGAATCCAAGATTTGAATTCAACTGTAATACAGATATCAAAACCAACTGGGATCTGTATTTAATGATGATGATGATGATAAAAGCAATAATAATGATAATAATTACAACAATAATAATTCAAGATCTACTATTGGTTTCTGGTCTTGCAATTCATAGTCCCTGTCTATGCATTAATAGTAATTTATCTTACTGTCTTACAGAAGTGCTGAAAGTTTTAATTATTGCTTGTAAATAGGATTAACATGCTTGTCTGAAATGAAGCTGAAATGAAGTAAACTGTTTCTTTTCATGTAGTTTTACACCTCAGACTTTTGTGTTAAGAAAAAGTGTTCTCTGTACTAGACCATATGATGAAAGTTTGAATATTTTTTTGGAAAAGTAAATTCATTGGATACTGACACCTATCAAGCAGCTGTCTTGCATGTGACTACATGCAATGAGACTACATTATAAAAGTTTTAATATTCAGATATCTTACCTGTGTATGGTGTATGATACTGATTGTAGATTTTTTTGTGATGATAGAATGTAACTGCTCTGAAGGAGGTATTTTGATGTATGACATTGATACACTGTAGATTAAAACTCCTGTAGTTTCTCCTCAACAACAACAGTTTAGAATTATTATGATCTATTGCTCTCAACAATCTGAAGATTCCTTTGTTTCTTTCTGTTTAACAACACACAGAATGTGGAAGCACAGGCAAAAAAATATCTGAAACCTGGGCAAAAATATAAACTAAGAAATTCACATTTTAAGTTTCAAAACCATTGTTTCAGAAAGTATGTATTGATTTCACAGTCCTGGGAAACAATGGTAAGGCAGATCTTTGGTAATGACATACCTACATTTAGTTCTTCTGGTGCAAGCTAGAACAATTTCAGAAGTGCAAAGTAAAATTTTGTCCCATTCCTGATGAAGTCTTAGAGAAAAAAAATGCCTCCCAGACATTTTTTTTGAAGCTTTACTGCTAATCATCTACTCTCTTGTATCTCTCAAAAGCATGAGAAGTAAGTCAAGAGGGTGTTGCAGAGTGGAGTGCAAATGTTCTGTTGAATTTTTGGTGGCTGAGGTCAGACAGTACTCTGTGTAGGGCTATGTGATGGGGTTACAGAATAGGAATACCGTCGGTAAGAAATAAAAGTTGTGGAGGGGGAAAGGCTGTAAGGGTCTTGTGTGAGATGCTGCAATGGCTTAAATGTTAGGTGTCGATGCAGACTGAACATGCCTGGGGCTAGAAAGCTCAATCAAAAAAAAAGAAAGACATAATGTTGAGCTTTACAATGCCTAACTTCTATGCCTCAGACTCTGGACTGCAGTCCAGGATTCTCTAAGGCATCTGCACTCTGTGCAATGTGCAGGAAGAGACAAACGCCTGCAGAATGTATTCACAGTAACTAGCATAGTGTACAGGTGCTGTCTAGAGGCGATCCGCAAAGAAACATGGAAGAAAGCAATGTTTCTGAATGCCTCCCTCTTTTTAAAGTCCAGGCATGTAGATATTGTGTTTTTCACAGCTAAAGCTATAAAGCAAACAAGAAAAAATCTAAGCACATATTTTTATCTTCGTTCTATATGCATCATACCTTTCAGAGAAATCAGCAATTGTTTTGTGTGGAAAGATACCAGTTAAAGATATAGTCTGCCGAGAGCTGTACACTGCAAGAAAATGAGTTGGGTTCATGAGTGTGGTCGTCTCAAGGAAAAAACACAAGGAAGCTATTGCAATGGTACAGCACATGGTAGTGACTGGAGAGCACACTCAAGATTTCTCTAGGGTCAATTATAAAAACAGGAAACAGTTCCACATGTTGGCTTTGGAGATATCCCCTGGCTAGAGCTCCTGGCTAGCTGGTGTGTCATCCTGCAGAGCAGAGTTGTGTCAAGGAACGAGCTCAGATACCCAAAGCAGTGCTGGAAGCGACAGCTGTGACTGAGCCCACAATCCCAGCTTCTCAGCAGAGCTAGATAGTTTTAAAATGTGCTCTGTTGATAATTCTACACCCCTTCTTGCTCAGGAGATAGGCTTAGTGATGAGGGTATTCCAGGGTTTTATACCACACTCCATTGCTTGTTGAAGACATGCCTGAAATGTCCTGATTTGCTATTGGCTGCTTCATTAGACTGGTCTGTATTTTCATACTGACTACAGTAAGTTGTTCAATGCTTCAGGGTAAAATACCACCCATGCCTTTTTTTTTGCTATTTTTTGGGCTAACTGGTGCCTTGAGAGTCCCACAAACATAAGTAAAGATTGCGTCTATTTAGACGGATGTCTGAACTTCTGTCCCAAATACATGACCACGTTTAATCTGTGTGAGGTATAGGTTTGCAGGCGTGAAAGTACAGAGACACATGCTCATTACAGTAATGTTACCCTCCCCCCAGCCCATTAATACATTGTTTAAGGTTTGGCACAATTGGAAATTAAACTTTTTTGGGTAAATGAAAACAGGCTTCAATTGTACCCATTGTTTGGTGATAGAATAGGTAAAGTCTTGCTGTGTTAACCCTACAGAATCTATCATAAAAGCATTATCCACAATCTTTAATAATAGCTGAAATAGCAGCAACAATAGTGATAATATGTTGGGGTTTATTTTTGTAGAGAGGAACCTTTTCAATTTTTTGATCATTGTGTTATTGATCTGCCTTTCTTTTTGTTTAAAACCTGACGGAGCCTTGGGGACCAGAGTCTGCAACACTGATGGAGAGCTGCAAATACTGTTTCTGTGTATGGGGGTCTTTTCTTTCCTGGTATGTTTGAAAGATAGGCTCTTGATCACACTAGCAGGGATCTATTGATTTATACCTTTAGGCTCAGCTCCTGACAAGTCATCCTACATTCTGTAGGCTGTATAAAAAAATACTATTGTATTCCCATGTGTTGATAAATTCTGTGAAGAAGGTTACATATTATTAAAAGAACTTTAGTGATAATACTTGTAATATCTTAGCATGTAGGATAGGCATGACTTTTGTGACGCATATCGTCCCACCAATGATCCTGCAGTTATCCAATGCATATTGCTGTCCACACACCCAAACACTGTGCCAGTCTATCAATCTGCCCTCTTTGCTTTTAAAGCTCTGAAATTCAGGGTGAAAGGTTCCACACAAAAGCAGCCTCCTTATTTTAGAGTAGTGGGAGGGGACTTAAAAGGAGTCTTTCATTAGCTCGCTCATACTCACACTGTTGACCAATGGCTTCTAAATTTTCTTTCCATGATGAAACAGTTAATATTCTGCTAATATTTTTGGTGAAATACTGGAATACCTGGAAGCATTATCTGCTTAGTGTTAGTGCAACAAGTATGCCAAGTACATACTTGTCTTAAACAGGATGGTCTGCAGAGGTTTTCTTCACTCACGTTGTAGTAAAAATTATGTCTGTATTGCTTCAGCTTGAGCAATGTAACTTTCATTACATGATGTGAGCACCTGAAAAGTGTAATGCCTACAAAAGCGTTTCCCACTTAAACAAAAAAATGGTGAGTATGAAAACTTCACACTGCTCTTTTTCTTTTAGTTTTTTGGCTAAATCACAACATTGCAAAAATTGCATTCTGTTTCATTCTAAGTAGAATGTTTTAGTTTTGGTCTGAGTAAAATGAAAGGTTCTGAAAATTTCTTTTCACCAAAAAAAATTATTTATCTGCTGAAAATTAAGGTATTTTCCTTTTCCAAATATCTAGGTTCCATAAGTTCAACTTAGCATTTTTCAACACAATTTTCATTTCAAAATGGAAAAATACATTCAAGTATCTTAGTTTTTCTAAACTCAACATATTCACTTGAGCAATACTTGTGTAGTTTAAATTTGCTTATAACTTCCTTTTTCATCTTAATTTTTTTGCCTTGCAGGGTTTGCTCAGTCATAATTTGTACTTGCAAGTTTCTCTGGAGATAGGAAAGTGCTAGTGGCAAAATCCAGTTATCCTGTTCATATAGATAGCAGGATCTCTTATTTGACTTATTCCGATGAAATTGTTCCCTTGGTGAAAGCATCTAAGACAAGATGGCAGACAGCATTCCATATTTCCTTCTTCTCAGGAAAGCTAAGAAAGTTTCAGCCATTCTATCATCCTGTCTGATGAACAACAATTAATTGGAAAACTATTTAGGTGCAAGAGATGTTATGTGCTAGATTCATTTAACTTTTACATTAATTGTTGGCAGCTTGCCATTCTTATCACTTCTTTATTTGAATTTGCCCTTGCATCCTTATGTGTTTTTTTTTTTCCTATAAGTTTCTTACATGAAAGACAGTTTTGTTTTCATTTTTTTGTAATTAATTCTCATAAAAAATAAATTGTCAAGACGTAATGCTTCATTGATGTTATCCTTCAACTTAATTATAAGATGATCAGAGGCTGATTTTACAAGCTTTTTGAATTTTAGCTATATTTTCAGATATTTTCCAACTACCACTGAAAAAAGTCAAAAATGGGAAGTAACTCCTCTAGATCTAGACATTGCAAATTGCTTGCCCTCAAGTGTATGGGTGCATCTAACTCTTCTGCAAGTTTTTTTGTTGTTTGTAACCAAAATCCTCACGTCCATATTTAGGTGTCACTGTGTTAAGCATAGAAGGTTTGGCAGGAATGGGTACAATACACATAACCATGGAGTCAGCTGTAATATCCATTTGCAAAGCTGGCTCAGGGAAATGAGACTATGAACGTAGGAGCAACAAATTTCTTCAGTTAACATAAATCTGTGCCTGATTTTTGTTCTACATGCAGTTCCTCCTGTCACGAATATGAGTTCTTTTTCTAGCAGGGCTTTTGTTCTTGCTCTATGAGGTAAACACTAATATTTAACTTACAGATATTGTTTCCAAACATTGTCTTTTATTTTGGTAGGCCTAAATGGTCTTACTGTATATTTTTCAACATTTTTTCTTGTGTTACCCCTGAGTTCACCATGTGTGGTATCTTTAAAGAGATTCACATAAATCTGAGAGCTCTGGCTTCAGATAAGATTAGTGACAGGCGATAACCATTCCAATCTTAAGAGTTGGGACCACTTTCTGCAGCTCCCCCTCTTGAGCAATTATTCTGAGGATCACAATCTCCATACTTTTCTAGGGTACCTGTTAAAAATTCAGTTTGATGTACCAATATCTCACAGTTTAATCTTACTACGTCACTCCTGTCAAGTGTTCTGGAGAGAGTCTGCAAACCCTCAAATCTTTCTTAGACTTGTGTTTGATTTGCAGATCTGATCGTCATAATAAAGAAATATATTTTTTTATTTTTAGGGAATGGGATATACTTGTTCCAGCTTAGTCACATTACTGGCAACTGCATTTTAGCAGCTAGTGAACAAGCTTTCTAAAAATGCATGCTTCACTTCTTGAGATTAAAAAGCAGTAGATGCTTGTGAACACCTCCAGGGGGAGATCCTGTCTGCTGGAGTTTCACATGCCTAAGATTTAACAATACACGGTAAACAAACAATTTGTTTTCAAATACTGTTGACCTCGTGCAGTTAAAGACGTGAGCCGTGCCATATTCAGTTACTAAGGCTACAGGGAGTCTCCTTCTGTGTTTGACCGTACTGACATGCAGGTCTCATTAACAATTGTGACTCATTAGACGATTGGGACTAGACTGCTCTTACTGGACTGGATGTGAATCTGGAAACAACTTAATTTCCTTTTCACTGCCAAAGCACCTTTGGACTAGGGACTCTTTTCTTAAGATCTTTGAAAGTGTTTATGAAGGTTTGCAAATATCTGTCTTTGACTTTTTTGCCACAGAAGCACTCCTGTTGTCATTACAAATACACTTTCATACTTTACCATTTCAAGGACTCCTTGTATTTCTTCCCTATAATTTTGGGCTAGCATGGTGATCACAGTCTTAATCACATCAAAAACAAACTCATAACCTTTTATGACTTGCAATGTTTTCCAGGTTCATTAGTCCCAGGAATCTGCATGCTTGATTGTTTAATTTGAAATCTGTTGTTCTGTTTTTCTCTAAAGCTTTCCAGAGATATAAGTGATATTCTTCTGCCTTTTTTTCTCTAGATCAAAACATGAGCTTTCTGACTCTTAGAACATTCTGTTCCATCAGAATCAAAAGACATAGTAAATGAACTAAGGTAGGCTTTTCACTTGAAAACATCTGCCAGAAATCTTTTGATATATATAGTACAAAATAATTATTGGCTTGTCTAAATACTTCAGTATTTTTTTCTTTTTAATTTTCTGAAAGACTCGCGTAATTCTTTTTACCTATATTTTGGTAAAAACTTGTGACCTCTTTTTCTCTTCAAGCACCATTGGGTGTACTTGCTTAGTGGCCATTCTAGTGATTCTATGATCTTAGAGCAATGCGCTGGAGTCATTCTTGAATGACCTTTATTAACTCTGAGCTTTTCTTTGTTGAGAATGTCAAACTTCTAGAATCATTTTGGTCTCTCATACCTCAAATAAATGCAGTATTGCCATAATATAAGAGTTCTGCATGAATCTTTTTATAGTATGCTTTTACATCTACATCTTTTACTCATTAGACAAAATCTACTTTCAGTCCATTTAAGATCATTATAATTGATAGTTATTATCTTTGATGGAACCAGATAGTCAAAACAATAGCAACCCCCACCCCAAATTCAGCCACCTGTCCCTATCCAAAGCACCAAGAGAATGTACATGTGCCCATATGGATGAAGGAGCTTTGCTAGCTACTGTTTTTGAAGATGTGAGAGAGATGTAACTCCAGAGAAGCAGATAGGCAAGGCTGTAAGCAAGGATCAGGTGTATTTCAAACAAATCCTCAGAGTGCAGCTTGAAGAAAAGGTAAGACTAAAAGCTTTTGAGAAAAGTTCTGTTTGAAAATAGCACTAACAGCTATGTTCAAAAGCAACGTTTAAAATGTTTTTAATTTCTTTGTTTATTTCTTGCTAATTTCCTACTTTGTTATGAAGAGCAGGATTTGAACATTTTCATAAAAAAACAAGATTATCAAAGAAAAATCTGACTCTATTACCGGTTTCTCTTTGAGATAGAAACCATAGTTACATCTTCTTTAGGTAGAAGGCAGACACAAATATATGTGTACATATATGCATATCTCTAGCCTTCTCATGATGATTTTATAAATGTAAATATAAATAAAAGTATCAGAAAACTTAGTCTGAATGAAGTGATCTGTATTCCCTAAGTCTCTATGCTTTTTATTTACCAATTACACATTATTTATTCACTATCTGTTTCTTACTCCATTACAAAATCAGTGTGTCCAAACACTGCTTATTGGTCTGTGCTGTTATAGAAGAATGTGCCAGCTACCAAACATAGACAGGAGCATGTGAATTATGGAGACTTATTTTTCCTATACAATCTTTTTCCATAACAAACATAAGTAAGCACAGCATTTGTTCTTCATTTCGACTTTTATTTATTGCTTATTATTAAGGAGTTGTGGCCTTTGAATTGGTTTTCATATTCATTTCTGTATGTTTGTGAAGATATTATTTTAATTTTTTTAAAGGAGATTGAAATTGGATTGCTCTTTCAATAAATAGCTGAATACACATTTACCTTCTGAAGCATTAATTGTCTATTTGTTTAAATATGTATTAGGCCTTTTATAAAATATATATTACTTACTGGACTGCTAGTTCATAACATAGCTCTTCATTAACATGCAATTCTGCAATTCTAAAAAGTTTTTGTAATGTCAGTAGCATTTTCACTTAATGCTGCCATTTGGAAGTTTCTGTACTAAGACAGAGTCCAGTGTATATCAACATCATGAAATACCTATTTAAGAGCAAAATGAGGTACTTTCTTATTGATGAAGAAAGACAAAAATTTGCCATCTAGGTTTCTCTGTTGGTATCCAAATATTGCAAAACTCAGATTTATCCCCTTCCTGCTTTTCCCATGGGATTGTGAGCTTCTTTTACTGCATTAAAACCTCATAGCAAAAATCCACCTGCTGAGTAGGCTCTTTTCATCTTAGTTTTGGAGAGCTCAGTCTGTTCAGCTGGGATGTTTCCCTTAGGAAGACAGGAATGGTAAAATGGTTCTCCCCTCCTGTTTGTTATCTTCCAGCAGACAGTTCTAGTAAAGCTGCAGAGGGATATATTTAATGTTTGCTAATAAGGGACTTGAGATTTATTGGAGTATGTTTGAACAATCACTCTCTGACTCATATCCACCCTCTACATCTTGCCTTATGTATGCTGAGGGTATATTGTTTCCTTCTTGCTTTCTTTGAAGCAGTACAGCAGATCTTTGTTTGGGATGCTGAAAGTTAACCTAGGGCTTTGCAAATTGACAACTTAGCCCCGTACTAATAAGGGTTTTCCTTGCTTTGCTCCAGAAATATAAATGTTTTATTGTTAAATTGAAGGTTAGCACCTCCACTTTCAACCTAGAGATTCTTAATCTTATTGCTGAAGCCCAGTTAGATGTATAAAAGAGAGAATGTGCAATCACAAGACCTTGAAGTTGGAATGTGGCTTCACCATTGCCTCTACTAAAGTTCATGTGGATGCTGCCAGAACCCTCCTCTTCACTCTTCTGCTCACTGATTAAAGGTGGTGCCATCCTCCTATGGGTACTGCATGTTGTATGCAAGAACATGGCAGGAGTTTTCTTTAGCTGGCTTTGTATGTTTGTAAAAATGAATGTGAGTTGTTATTCTGCACAGACCTAGTCTTTCGGCATGGTGTCTTACCTCCAGTGAAAATTGGATGGATTATTTTTAAATGGATACAATTTCTATAAAGAGATATTAATATATGATATTATCGGCATAAAAATACTTTTTATTGACATTCCACACTGGCAATTTTTCCTTTTTTTTTCATGAATGAGATGCTTCTCTATAATATTATTTTGTATGAGAGCAGTTCTGTAGAAAACTGAAACTTACGGGATTGCAGTCTTCACAGAACTTTGCATTCAGGCTGCAAAAATGATATTCAGCATTTTCAGAGGTAAGTAGCAGTGACTGGCGTTCATGTGGATACCATTGCTTCTGATGGGAGAATATCATTGACAGCTGTATGGGGTTGATTTGAAAAAGCTGTCATTAGTAACGGCATCTTATTTTCTGTCCAAAATTTGCTAACAAACATCCTGCTTATGGATTTTAAGATATGAATAGTGCTGGCTTGTGAGGGAAGGAGCTGGCTTTTGCTGTACACTTTCCTACTTGTCTCTGCCAATACACCATAATCTTGACTAGTGATACAGCCTGATGTTCCAATCCTTCACATCTCCTGAGTCCAGATTTCCAGCCATGCAGAACTGTGCCATATTTGGAGGTTCAGTGGGGTGTGATAAACAACTCATTTGAGACTAAAAGCAGTATTTGAATTTGGATCTCCTGAGGTAAAAGGCTAGTTCACTTATAATTTATGTTATCTAGCTCATTCATGACAAAGATTTTCTGCACCAGAAACACCTTGACAGGTGTTAGTACAAGACACCATAGTTACAATTAATGCAACAGCTTTATTAAATTTGACATTGACATGTGTATTAATAATCCTTGGACTGGCATAAGAAAATCACTCAGCTATAATTTAAAGGTTTACTTATACATGTGCATATTTGTGCTTGGTGTATCACACCTAAAGCCCTTTTTCCTTGTCTAATGCCTTCTGTCACATCAGTATGATAAAACAGATGTTTATAAATTATACGTCTATAATATATGAGTATGTAAGCATGCAAAGTGAGTTTATGACTTTTCAAGATTGTGCCTAACAAATTAAACTACATATTAACATCAATCCTACAGGTTCATTTACAAATAAGATTACCTGAAGTGCAAAATTGCATAACTGAATACTAAAACTCTTAGAGAAAGAATTTACAAACAGTTGAATTACCAAAACATACCAAGTCTAAAAGAGATAAAAGACTGTTAAAAACTCCCCATCATACTCAGTTCTTCCCATTAATACTCTTGCTATGAACCTTCCCTGCTGTTAAAAAACTGTACAAACTTTGAAAAACAGTGCTCAAAAACTGTGATCTTTCAAGCCATGGTCTTTTGCAAAATGCTGCATGCTTCTTTTTGTTTGGAAAATGAGAAAAAGTATAACATGAATAAATCTGAAAAGACAAGTTTTTATATGTGCCTTTTCCATAACTGCAAGAAAAAAAAGTAGTCTCCTCCACTAACAGAGTGAAAGATTTCTGCATTGTTTCTTTTCTTAATATTCTTTTCCATTCTCTGTTGTTTGAATTCCATCCTATTCTGGAAAAAAAAAAAAGGAAATTTTTCAAATTGTTGAGTTTGCATGACATGGTAATTTGAAAATTAAAAAATCCCCTGAAGTAATTGTGATTCATTGTCATGATATGATTTAACCTGTAAATCTGTTAATTACACTTTAACCCTTGCTGAGTTGGTGGCTTTGAGTCCAGCTATAACAGTAGTGCAAAATTTCTTTTGTCCAAAATTGGTGCTTCTAAGTCGTTTAACATGTGTGAAAACAAATAGAATTATTTAGAAGGAGTCAGAAGGAAATATAACCAAACTAGGAAAAAGAATGTTCACAGTAATTTAAAAAAGATGCATTTTTAAAATGATTTCAATTTTTCTTTTAGGAAAAAGTAGCATTCCTTGAGTTCATATATTTTGGAATATATTTTTACGACGAGACTATCAGATGTACCACACAGAACAAACTTGCAGTGGTAGTGAGTTACGTGACCTTTCAGTCTAAAATTAAGGGAAAAAGATAACCTGTTCCTTCTGGCCCACTTCATGTAAATGAACTGAAGTATTTGAGTTCTTTTTGAGATGCTGTTTGGCTTCTTATCCTTTTTATATTTTTTTAACTTTAAATTTGTTACTTCTTAGCTTTTGAATTTTAGGTTACATCACATACTGGGGACTTTGGTATCATTTGTTCTCTTAGTCTTTCTCCCTCTTTTTCTCTCTTGGTCTTGTTTTTTTTTATCGGCTGGGATTTATATGACAAATTACAGATGTCTACAGTGAAGGTGTGCAATGTAGATATCCATGTCTAACTCCTATGACTCACCCTAAAGAAAGTAACACACTACTGAAGTACAGTTTATGTCATCCTAATGCAAACATTTAAAATGGGTCAGAAGAAACACCTTAAAAAAAGCCTGTTCCTCTCTATTGACTGCAAAAGGTGTCAAGGGGGAACAACAGAAAGGAACGTGTCTAATAGCAGGAGTCTAAAAGTAGTAGAGGCATCAAAAAGGAAGTGATATGAAACACATTTTGTTATCTACTCTCTTACATAGTATTAATTCCCATGAGTGTTGCTGATGCAAGCTCAATCTCTGCCATAGGGAAGGCTGCTCCTTCCAAGTCTCACTCTGCTTTCCAGTGGCTGGATTTTTTAGAAGAGCTGCTGCATCTCCATTTTATTGGGGTGCAGGAAGGAATATCAGCATTGCCTAGTGATGAAGGAAGGGAACAAATACAGCTCATTCCATATTTTTAATCCAGTTTCTAGTAGAACAAAGACATTTCAACTAAAGAAATTCTGATGAGAAATTTTTCTTTTTGGCTTTGGCTCTCCACTTGGAAAGAAATAATTTTTACATTTCAACCATTTTTGTACTAATACTCCAGTGAGATTAGAGTGATAAGGGAGAGTAAAGTTGAGCTATGAATTCTTTGAATTTTAAAACCAGTTCTCCTTGCACTACTTTTAGTTTTTTCTTATCAGAGAAAAGGGGTTACAAGCCAACATTTAAACATATTTTCTTACCTCCTTAAGACAATGCTACAGTTAGAAGGTTGGAGATCTAGGCAATGTTATTCCTGAGAGTACCTTTCCATGTCTTCATATGCCAGATTTCTTTTCCATTCCTAGCAAAAGTGATCTTCTGATCTATTATTTAAGATTCTGTTTCTAACCAGTCCTCTTCTTGTATCTTAGCTTGTGGCTGTGTTTTTTCCGTCAGGATTCCTAATGCACAGCAATTGTTCATGAAATGTTCAAAGTTGGTTATGCCTTCTGTTTTCATTTGGGAATGCAAACAGCATTGTATCATTTGGGATAAAGGTGGGGACCTGTGAAAATGCCCCAGTGGAACCATCCAACCGAAACAATAGCAGTCACCAGCAGGACATTTGAACTACATACCAGTGTGGAGGTATTTTCTTGGGTTTAGTGTTTTAAAGGGTATGAGAGCTTGTGACAGAGAAGCAGAAGCTCAGAGAAAGGAGGACAGAAACAGGCTAGCAAGGCAGGAAAGAACATGTTTTCAGTAGCTGGATAACAAAATAGAGGAAAGGCAGAAAGGGTTATTTTTGAAGCTGAATGTTACCTGTTATTGGGAGGAAAGGGTTAAAACTGGAAGATTTGTCAGAGGAAGGAATAGTGTCACTTAAAGTGACCTTGCAGCTGTGAATGCTAAAAATGTCACTGTGGGAAAACCCCATTTTTTATGCCTAATATTGTCCAACTTCTCCCTATTTCGAAAAGTAGAATTCCTGTGGAGAGAGAACACGCTGTCACAGGCATGCCTGAAGCTTTTGTTACAGTGAGGTGCAGAGTGCACCTCATCCACCCCTGCTGCCCTCCAGGATGAGCTCAGCCTAACCGAGCCTGTGTGTCCCCGTGTGTCTCTGCTGCCTGGAGTTGTCAGTGAGGTAGTGAAATAAATCTCCTCTTTGCATTTCAGCTGCAAGGTTGGATGGTTGACTTTGGCTACCGGTATTTGTTGATTCACACACCTACCAAGAGCTGGAGGCACTTAGCAAGGGAACTGCCTTGTCTGATTCCAGTTGAGCTCAAGAAAACTGGGGTATGTGCAATTTGTTGTGGATAGAGAAGATTGAATCAAACATCTGAACCATCAATATGTTCCTCTAGTTGATTTTCTCTTCCCCAAAGCAGTGTAAAATTAGATTAATTGATCAAGTCAAATAATCTAATAGTATGCAGGGGAGTAGAATAGTTGGCATTGGCCAAAATGCACAGATGAAAACAGTAGTTTCCAGCAAATACTGATTTTTTGCCTGTTTCTTCTCTCATTTTAGCACTTGAGAGGCCTGTGGGTTCTATTGTCATTCCACTGTCTAACCACTCACTAGCTGCACTGGTGGCAATATATTTTTTGTAGGTTGAAGTGATCCTCCACACGTGTTTTACTGCACTAAACCTGGGGGGTTACACTAGTTCATTTTTTTTTCCCTAGCTGCTGTTGTCTTTCTTAGATTACCCCTGTATTTCTTATCAGCACAAAACTTGGGCATTCTTTCTAATGGTATACCCTGATGAAGGCAATAGATGCAAACATTTCGAATGTCAAAGCCTTCATTATTGAAACACTTGAAAAGCCTTATTAGTAAGAAACAAAACAGAAACTCCTACATTCATTTTACTTATCTGTGTCATCAGTGACAGCTCAGAAAGACAAACATGTTTCCCCTCTATTACTGGCATCATTCAAATCATAAAGCTTGAAGGAAAACAAATGCAAATAAATACATGAAACTTACTAAAATATTTAATTATGGCTTTAGCCTAACATGCCAGCTGAATATGAGCCAGCAGTGTGCCCAGAAGGCCAAGAATGCCAGTGGCATCCTGGATTGTATCAGCAATAATGTGCTCAGCACAACCAGGGCAGTGATTGTCCCCCTGTACTCGGCACTGGTGGGGCCACACCTTGAGTCCCATGTTTGGTTTTTGACTCCTCACTACAAGAAAGACATTGAGGTGCTGGAGCATGTCCAGAGAAGGGCAATCGAGCTGGGGGAGGGTCTGGAACACAAGTCCTGTGAGGAGTAGCTGAGGTGAGGGTGTTTGGCCTGGAGAAAAGGGGAGGTCCTATTTGTCTCTAAGAATATCTGAAAGGAGGTTTTAGTAAGGTGGGAGTAGGTCTCTTCTCCCAGGTAAAAAGTGAGAGGACAAGAGGAAATGGCCTCAAGTTGCTCCAGAGGAGGTTTACATTGGATATAAGGAAAAAATATTTCTTCCCTGAAAGGGATGTCAAGCTCTGGAACAGGCTGCCCAGGAAATTGGTTACATCAAGAGTCCCTGAAGATATTTAAAAGATATGTAGATGTTTCATTTAGGGACATAGTTTAGTGATGGAATTGGTTTAGTGATAGTATTAGGTTTATGGTTGAAACTGAAGATCTCGAAGGTCTTTTACAACCTAAAAATTTCTATGATTCTGTGATTCTATGTATTGCAATATGATTCAGTACTAAATAATGCCAGGAAATACTTGGCAACATCCTATTTTTTTCAATGACATCCAGTGCTCCTTGAAGTCTGAAGCAGAATATCTGTATTATTTCCATAGGAGCTAAGATAAATAACCTTTCAAGAGCATTTCAAAAAGAGAAGAAAGGATTTAATTACTTCCTTTTTGATCCAAATGCAGAAAATAATTTGTCTAAAACTGAGTCACTGAGGAGTACACATATGAAACCTTCACAGATCATCTTCTGTGTAGTGTGCGCACAAGAACTGCTTCTATGTTATTAAAACCTTTAATTACTTTGGTTGACGGTTTGGTTTTTTTTTTAGCAAAGCACTGTCTACAAGCTATTGGGCAAACTGCTGTCTGCAACATGAAAAAATACAACTGGTAAATGTATCAGCTGCACAAATATGTGTACTATGAGATGAAAGAAAGTACTGTGAGTGCTGAACTGCTTCCACACTCCCCACAGTCTCATTCTCACTTGTTTCTCTGGTATACAAGTGTGGTTGGCTGGCAAGTCACTTGATTACAATGTGGGAAGTGTCTAAGTTCAAAGTTAGACTTGCATCTCTATTTTCCCTTTGGAGATTTTTTCTTCCTTACCAGTCTTTTTCTTGTTTCTACTTTTTATTTTTTGAAATGAAACGTTATAGCTCTTTATTTCAAACAAACTTTTTCATTTCACATTCTGCTGTACATTTCCTCCCCAGAGGATTAGAAGATGGCTGAAATAACTTGAAAATAAAGTCAAATATTAAGCTGAATTTTTGTTGTTGGTTTCTCAACTGAATTAAAAAAAAAAAATCCACAGTTCACACAATTCTACGTGAAAGGCTTTTGTAGTGAGTGTAGAGATGCATATGAATAAGTGTGTAGCACATAACTCATGCAGTAAACATTTAACTTCCCTGATGAAATGCCTATAGCATTTGGGTTAATGTAGCTCGTTGTGCCTGTGTGCTGTCAAGCTCTTCTGAGATCTTGTGTCATGCTTTTCATTTGCTCCACCTGGGCTCATGACTTACTTTCCAGTTATTCTGTCATTTACATCAGGTTTTTTTCTGCGTAGCTGCTAGTAAGTCAGAAATGAAACCACTTGTGCCCATGAGGGGACACATTCATTCTTTTCTTGAAATGTGTACCATTTTATGTTTCAGCACTAGAAATCTGACATGGTTTCTGTTTATTTTTATGTAAATATTTTAGGTGACAGTGTTTTGTTTTTTATTTTGTTGCCTCTTGAGCTCTACATGCTAATAGCAAATCAGTTCTTTCTCATAGCTTTCTTTTATTCAGATGTTTATTCAGGGTTTCTATTGCAATGGAGGAGTTAGAGGATGCTCAATTTTATTTCACACTGCATAGGTTAAGTACAAATTCTTCAAAGTGATTGTTTCTACTACAGTAGCAAAGCCTGAATTGTGAGATGTGTTTGGAAAAGTAATTCTTGCACCTGCACGTACTATAGGTAACCCCTGTCTGATGTGTCACCTGAGCTAATGGGGAGCAGGTTGGGGAATGTGAAATAGTTGGGCTATAGCTGAAGAAGGTAGGGGACAAAATAGCTCAGAAAATGCAGCATTTTGTTATTGTGAGTCTCACTGTACTGAGAGCCAGGGAAATGTGTGTTCTGTCCATCTGTAAAGCTAAACAAGTAAGATGAAACTGCATCAGTTTTATACAGGAATATTATAATAACAATAGCATCATCAACAACAACAATAACAGTAATAATAATAATAAAGAATGTAATTAAATTCTTTGCAAAGCCTATGCTGGGTAAAAAATATCATAGATTTAAACTGACTAAATTTATTTGCAATATTTTCTTTCACATTCTCCTCTACTTCTAGTATCACAAAACCTCAATTATTTTAGTGGGATTTTGCTGCTGCTGCTTTATTTTGAGTTTTTCAAATAATTTATAATTGATAATTACTTTTAGATAGGAAATGCAGCTCCTTTCTAGCCATCAAAATAGCCCTTATGAAATTTAGCAACAAATAAGAATAAACCTTTAACTAAACATATAACGACAACAACAAAAAAATCTTTCCTCTTATATTCACATCTCATATTTTTACTTTCAATGTTGTCTGCCTTTCTAACTTGGTTTTAATCTGCTTTCCAGGGTTGATCTCAGCAATATCGCTGTGGTAGAACTTGTGCAGACAGCTATGACAGAACCCTGATAACAGGTCTCTTTTCTTGCTTAATGACTGAGTCCTGATGCATCTTCTGCTAAGACAGTAGAATCCACTGACTTCAGCCCAGCTTAGGCTGAACTGCTAGTGGCCTGTCATATCAGCCACTGATCTGTTGTTACTGTGTACTTTTTCTTTTCTCAGATGCAGCTTAGATTGGATCATCCAAATGCATCCTAGACTGGAAGTGTTAGGTAAAGCCCATTGCAGCACTCACAGAAGCCTTCTGGATGGGAAGGCACTTGCAGGTACATCAGGGGGTTGGTGCCTCTGCACTGTGGAGGATTTCAATGTTTAATTTGTATAGTTGTTTATATAGCTCATAGTGTGTCTGAGAACCCTTAACTATTTATCCTTACAGCATCTCTAAGAGCTAGGGAGTTGCTTTTCTCACTGTTTTACAGCTAGAGAGCTGAAATGTGCTGCTAACCGTCTTGCCCAAGGTCACATCAGAAATCTGCAGTGCAGAAGGAAGCTGGCTAGAGCCCTAACCTCTACCGGTGTGATCCTCCCTCTACCAGATACAAAGCAAGAACAAACTAAAACCTAAGGCTCAGAGGGAGTTTTTCAGGCTGCTTTGGCAGCATGTTGTATTTCTAACTATTTCTATTAGTTAAAGTTTTTCTTTTACCCTTAACCTAGATGTTCTCTGCTGCAGCATAAGCCCATTGGTTCTTGTTCTGTCCTCATTGACTAAGGAGAATAATTTGTCCCTATCCTCTTTATAGCAACTTGATGTTTTTGTAGACATGTCATGCCTCCCTTCAGTGTTCTTTTCTCTAGTCTGAACATGCCCAGTTCACTTAACCTTTTCCCACAGATCTTATTTTATCATTTTTGTTGCTCTCCTCTGAACTCTTTCCAATTTGTCTGCCTTTTTGAAAATGTTGTGCCCGAAACTAAATGCAGTAACCCAACAGAGGCTTAATCAGTGTCAAGAAAAATGCAATCCCCAGCAATCCCCAGGAGCAATAAATCAGGTAAGGAAGGCAAGAGGCTGGCATGGCTGGGTAGGGAACTGCAGGTCAAACTAAAGGAAAAGAACAAATGCACAGGCAGTGGAAACAAGGACAGGTAATCTGAGAAGAGTATAGAGATGGAATTTGGTTGTTCAGGGATGGGATGAGAAAGGCCAAGGGAAAGCTGGAACTGAAGCTGGCAGTGGAACAAAGAATAACAAGAAGGCCTTCCCCCGCTACGTCAGCCAGAAAGGGAAGGTCAAAGAAGGTGTACTCACCCTGATAAACAATGTTGATGGACAGGTAACAACAGATGAGGAGAAGACTGAGGAAGTCAACTGGAGTAGCATGGTCTCTCCCACTGTAAATAAAGATCAGGTTCATGACCACCTGGGGAACCTGAATAAGTCTATGGATCCCAATGAAATGCATTCCAGAGTCCTGAGGGAATTAGCCAATGCGGTTGCCAACCCACACCCCATGATATTTGAAAAGTCATGGTTGTCAGGTGAAGTCCCAGGTGACTGGAAAAAGGGAAATATTGTACCTATCTTTAAAAAGGATTGAAATGAGCACTCTGGGAACTACTTACCTGGTCAGCTTCGCCTCTGTTCCTGGGAAGGCCATGGCACAGATCCACCTAGAAGCTTTGCTAAGGCATATGGAGGACAGGGACGTGATTCAGGACAGCCAGCACGGCTTCACCCAGGTCAAGTCCTGTCTGACCAACCCAGTGGCCTTCTGTGATGGGGTGACTGCATCAGTGGACAAGGGAAGGGCTACAGATGTCATTTATCTGGACATCTGTAAATCTTTTGACACAGTCCCTAAGAATAGCCTTCTCTCTAAATTGGAGAGAGATGGATTCAATGGGTGGACTGTTGGATAAGAAAGTTGTTACCCAGAGTGATTAACCAGAGTCACATCATCCATTATGGTTGCAGGGGGTAGCAGTCAACAACTCAGAGCCCCAGTGGACATCAGTGACAAGTGGTGTCCCTCAGGGACCAGTGTTATTTAATGGCTTCAGTAATGACACAGATGAAGGCACCAAGTACACCCTCAGAAAATTTGCAGATGACACTAAGCTGAGCAGTGTGGTTGACACACCTGAAGGACAGGATGCCATCCAGAGGGATCTGGACAAGCCCAAGAATAGGACCAAAGGGAATCTCGTGAGGTTTAACCACCGGTATCAAAACAGGCTGGGGGATGAACAGATCGAGAGCAGCCCTGCTGAGAAGGGCTTGGGGGTGCTGCTGGATGAGGGGCTGGACATGACCCAGCCATGGGCACTCACAGCCCAGAGAGCCAAATGTGCCCTGGGCTGCAGCAAAAGCAGCGTGGGCAGCAGGGACAGGGAGGGGATTCTGCCTGCATCCAGCCCTCTGATGAGACCCCACCTGCAGTGCTGCATCCAGCTCTGGGGTCCCAGCACAGAAATGACATGGACCTGTTGGAGTGAGTCCAAAGGAGGGCCACCAAGTTGATCAGAGGGATGGAGCACCTCTCTTATGAGGAAAGGCTGAGGGAACATATATTGTTCAACCTGGAGAAGAGAAGGCTTCTGTGTGACCTAATTGCAGGCTTCCAGTATCTGAAGGGAACCTACAAGACAGATGGAGAGAGAATATTTACAAGAGCATGTAGTGACAGGACAGAGAGTAATGGCTTCGAACTGAAGCAGAGTAGGTTTAGATTAGATATGAGGAAGAAATTCTTTATTGTGAGGGTGGTAAGGCACAGGAACATGTTGGTCAGACAAGTTGTGGATGCCCCATCCCTGGAAGTGTCCAAGGCCAGGCTGGATAGGGCTATGAGCAGACTGGTCTAGTGAAAGGTGTCCCCCCCATGGCAGGGGAGTTGGCACTAGATGATCTTTGAGGTTCCTTCTAACCGAAGCCATTCTATATTTCTATAATTCTATAAAAAAGCAAAATAATTACCTTGCTTATTTTACATATGATATGTCTATTATCACAATTCAATATAATGTTTGTCTTTGTGAGTGTGCTCTTGTGAGATTGTATTTAGTTTTTAATTTACAACAAAGCCAATACTTTTCATGTAGCATTATTCTTGCTGAAATGCTAGCTTTTTCCATACCCATTGACCTCATAAATATACTTCCCTTATCCTTCTTATTACTGTTACTGCTTGCTGTCTCTGACTAATCTGAATCAGAGTAAGTCTTGTAAATTACAGGTGGGTAGGGTCCATTCAGATTTGAGTGGACTAGGGGGCATATGAGAGCGGATGGAAAAGAGAGATTTGGTGGAATTTGTCAAATTACTACTGTTTTACTAGCATATTACTGAATTATGATCTCTGCTTTTAAACCCATGATCATGTTCTTCTTTCAAAAGTCCCTGCTAAGGAGCTAACATTTCCTTGATTTTTCTTAACTAAACCCATGACTCTAAGAAGCTTTGACAAAAATGTCTTTGTCTTTTTTTCTTCATGGGCAATAGCAGCCTTCCTGCCAAGAAATGTAGGAATAAGAAAGAAACATCAAAACAATGTTGCTTTAGATTGGGGGATTTTTGGTGGGAATCTCTCATGGGTCACTGATACCATCCTACAGTGGACTTGTCTTTATTGAATCATATTTTATTTACTTTCAACAAAAATAATCTCTTAAATACATTAGGGTCATATAATGTAAATATGCCATTCAATCTCTATTTTATATATATATATATATAAAATATCTATAAACTTTTTGCCCAGTTTTAATTACTATGTGAGCTGAAATTTTGTCATACATCTCTGTGCTTTTAACCTGTGGTTAGTCATTACACAGCTGCCAGTTCTCTGTCTTTGAAACATTTGTGTACTTCTATGGTGTGCCAGTCCATAATAGTTCAGCCTTGAAAGTTGCTGCGTGAATTAATAGTTCCCCCTGGTGACAGCTGGTATACAGTGATTTACATTTGTCAGCATGTAGCCAGATTTTCATTTATTTACTCAAAATATGGCAGATTAATATTTCAGTAATTAACCTAAATATGAAAGGACAGCCTGCCCAATGCTGAATGTAAATATCTTGAGTCCTGTATCAGCTATTATGAAAAAAATTCCTGGTTAGATTTTAGAAAACTCATCTCCAGGAGAGCCGCTGAGTTGATGTAAACCAAACATGCTCAAGTGACATATTTGCTTTCATTGTTCACAAAAGGCCACAGCCTCAGCCAGTTTCTAATCACACTGCGCTTCAACACGAGGCACTGTAACTCAGAGTAGAGGGAGAAGAGCAGTTTGTTAAGAACTATAAATCAAAACACTCTGTATCACACTACAGTTGAATTAGCATTCTTTTGTTTGAGGCTGCTACCTGACATGCATCTAGTTGGGCACTCATCAAAAGAGAATGTGTAACTGTGCTAATTATATTCTGGTTATTGCATACTGACCTTTAACATCGTAGAGAAAATAGAAAAGTAATGTTTCCTTTGTCTTCAGTTAAAGTTTACTTTGCCATCACATTGTGTCCAGTAATTACCTTATGTTTCGGTATTCTGGAAACTGAGGAGACAGTGGGGTTTATTTGTAAAGTTGGATCCGGTGTTAAGGAAGAGTAGCTAGGGCATTTGAAGAGGTCTAGGTGATAAGGACCACACAAAGCTGATTTAGATAGCATTTTAAGTAACTTATGATGTAAGAAAAGAAGGCCCATAACAGGGCATTGGCTTGAGGCCCCTCACTGGCATGGCAGCAGCTTTGCTCTTAGTCCAGTTTATTCCTTTTTGTCTCTATCACTGGATTCAGTAAAAAGCATAGTAACCTTTAGTTGCCTGGACTGACCAAAGCTAAGGAGAGTAGTGTATCACTTTTTAAACTGTAGCCCAACAGGGTATAATGTTGGAGTCTCTTAATGCTGCAACACAGTCCAGGATTTAATGGGAGAAAATTCCACATGAGAATCTGTGTCTGTTCCTTCTGTGTATAATTTACTGTACAACTCAAACTATGGACCTGTTTAACAGTCCCAACAGCAGAGTTTCTAGGCAAACAACTTAATCAGCCACAGTGCTCTGCATTTGTAGGCAGGCCCTATGATTTACAAAATTTAAAATGTTTTTTTCAGACATAGTTTTTATAACAGTTGCCAAGAAGGTTGTCAAAGGTACAAATACCCCTTAGTATAACGAAAACTTTTTTATCTGAAAGACATATAGACATTTCCAAGTATTGCTAATTCATTAGCAGTGAAAAATTCTAGAGAGCTCTGCTGGCTGGCCATGGTAATACATTAGTGACTTTTCCAGCACTGCTCTGTGGCAGTGATATTTCTTGGGTAGCAGTGCGGTAAGGCGCTGGCAGCTGGAGAGGAGGAACAGGGAAGGAGGACTTACACTGTCTCATTTGTAGCCTACTTCTTTTTAAATGAGGGTTGCATGAAGCAAAGTTCCCTGTTTCACCTAGACGATCATTTTCAATGCTAAGTTCCCATTACATTTTTAAGCAATTTATCTTTTTATCCTAGTATTTTTGTTTCTATTCTAAGTATCATAACAAATTCCATGTCCTTTAATTGAAAAGACAGATCCACATCAAACATGCAAGGTGTCTATTAAAGATGACAGATCTTGGTTATGTAGTGTAGTTAACCATTCTAATATATTGAATATTGCTGTTAGGACAAAGGAAAAAAATATTAATTATAATTTCTTACTTAAATTTGGACTTTGAAAAGATAACAAGAGAATATTCTTCAGTAACTGCAACATTTTATGCCACTTGAACTTGACAAGATATAGTAAAATACAGTTTGCTTCTCCAGCAATTCCAAGACATGAAACTCCCCATGGCTGTAACCCAGAGGCAATTGTCTCCCATTGCAGGGTACTCTTCCTGTTGAGGCTGCTCGTATTTTTTTATTGGTCACTGTTTAAAACTTAATCGCTCTTTCTCTTTAAGACAGTTATCCTAGTGCAAAAATAACCTGTCATTCCAAGTCTTTAAATCAGTTTGTTTCCTGCACGATGTTTCATGTCTTCCATTGTTCCATCCCTTCTCTTCCCCACACCCACCTCCTCCAGCTTTCCCCATTACATGAATCACTTTCATGTAAATTATCACTCCTGTTTTTCACTCAGCCTAACCCTGAGAGAATATTACCCCTATTAGAAATGTACACATTTTACAGAGCTGTTTGGGAAGAATGTGATAAATAAAAAAAATAGGTATGTTTTTACTACAACCTACCTGCAGAATTCTCTTTCCATTGCAGATGTATGGCAAAACGCATTGCAATCAATAGATATTTTTTTCAGTCTAGTTATTCATTGCAAGGGATAAGTGGTATTACTATTATTATTGTCGTTGTTGTTATTGCTATTAATATTATCAGGAAAAACAGCTTTTAATATTTTTCTATGTAATTTAAGTAACAAAACAAAAGTAGTTTTTTCTATCGCAGAAGAACTCCCCTTTTTGTTGTACTGTTTTACTGTTTAGCATTATAAATAAACAATAAACAGCTTTTAAGGTCTAGCAGAAAGGAGTATTTTCTTTTCCAAACATCTGTCAGCAACTACATGGAAGAGAAGACAGTACTAGCATAATTTAGCGTGCTTTCACTTGGTGAAAAATGTTTCTTGGACACTATGTCATGACATGTACTTTAAGTAAAGCTTTTCCCAAGTGCTTTATCTTAACACTGTGTGGCTTTGCTTCTCTTACACAAGTATTTTTCATTTTCCTTATTGTTTGAGGCTACAAATATGTCAGAAAAGGATCATAAACATTATTTATTCTTCTGGCATCCAGGCCTCATTGTGATAAGAGTGAGCAGTTGCCACTCTGCAGATGGCAGGAAAACTGGTTCCAGATTTTAGTGTACCTGGATGTCATTGATGACTGTGCTGAAACACAACAAGCCAGTGAGGAAGCATCAGGTTTGGCAGGCAGAGTGTGGTTTGACACGTGTCCTTTTCCATCAGGGCTGCCACAGGGCAGTAATAACCACAGGTACCCAAGGGACTGGAAAATTATTTTCAGCTCCCTCCTGCCATCCCCCCCATTTGCACTTAATGTATACATACAATGAAGCTGTTGGTTCTGAGTCAGAAAAATAAAAAAGTCACTGAAGAATATTAAATCTGAACTGATTCAGTATAAACGCTCTTGGATCCTTCAATGACATATGCCTAAGCTGTGCTGGAATTATCTTCTTGGGTAGGAAAGACAGGCAAATATAAGATATAAAATCATAAAATCCTATTCATTGCAAAACAACAAATCTGAAAGGAAGGAAATTGCTGCAAAGAAAGTAGGCTTTAAGCTTAATAGAAAAACTCTGACATTAGCCATCACCTGCATAGTGTGCAGGGTTCAAAGCCATGACCCTGTCACCTGGCCAGCACAATGAGGAACCCAGGAATCCAGTGGAAACTGAAAGTACTCTGAAACAGAAATACTGTCAGATAACATCCAGGTCTGTAAAGTCACGACATATATAAAGGGGCACCTCTTTTTAGTCCAGTTTATGCAGTGAAAAACAACATAGGTAGGCTTCAGGGCACAAAGTCCACTTACTGGGTTAGACGTGCTTTTTCCAACTTTATTGGAAGATATGATATATATGGCTTCTTCCAATTACCCTTGTTAAAGAATTCTTTCTTCTCTGATAAGAATTTTATGGTTAAATCACCATGTCTGCATTAGCCTCTGTAAACTGCATTTGTAAAAGCAAACATCTCCAGAGTGGAATTTGGGAGAAATTTAGTGTAAGTCAGAGGAATTATTCTGGAGGCCTTTTTTTACCTTTAGCTGGGTAGAAACGTGGCTAAAGACTTAAAAGTGTTTACATTCTGTGTGTTACAAGGTATGAATCCCAACCCTTGTGTCTCTTACATGCTGAAACTGTCACAGATGAAATATTGTTGCTTATAATTTTATTGTTGCACTAGTTTGAAAACAAACCAGTGGGAGATTGCAAGTCAGAATTATAATTTAATAGGAAAATTAAAATAAACGCAATAGTACAAGAACACTGACAGAGTCAGGATACAACCTGACACCCTGTTAGTCAGGGTGGTGGTATCAGTCCAGATGAAGTGGTCCTGTTGAAGCAGTGATCCTGTAGAAAAGGGTCTGGTCTTCACCTGAAGGTCAAGTGGTAGCTCTTGTCCTCTGGGAATCCAGTAGGTAAGGGCTGACTGTGGTGTTCCAAACCTCAGATTATATCCAGGTAGGAATGCTTGGTTCCTCCCCCGGGCTGAGCATCTCACAATGGGATAATGTAACTTTATGAGTCATGCAGTGAGGTTAGATGGCCCATTAACAGAAGATATCCCTCTAGAGGGAGTTATCAGGGATGGGTCACAGAAGAGATAAAGAACCCTGCCCCACCCGGTTTTAACAGATGGTGACAGAATACATACTTTTGGTTACATTTTACTTAACCTAAGACAATTGTAAATAAGGCATATGAAAGGATTTAGTGGGATCTACAAAAGCCACTTCTGCTGTCTGCTTATACAGCAGGTTGCATGTATAGCAGTGTGGTTGCATTGTAAATGTTTTGCTTATTGAAAAAAAAAATTATAATATTATATTGCTTCATATTGCTACTTGTCTTCTGAAAGAAAAGAGTAGATTGTGGTGCCAAAAGAACCTACCTACCAATACAGAAAATTGTGAGATATTACCATTACTCAAAGGGTAGTACTTGCACAAACTCAAATTAATAAATAAAAAATGGCTTCTGAGGTAAAGAAGGCTTGTATTTTTCTGTTAAGACATGTTGGTATACTATTTCTCCATAAGAAATAGGACTTTCCTAGAATTGATCATAACAAATACATTTATTCTATAATAAAAGATAAAGAAGTAATGAGAAAACTACATTTTCAAAGCTGTATGAAAACTCTGTGAAGACAAACTCGCAATAGAAAAGGACAGTATACACAGCAGTTGAAACACTTGGTTCTGAGGTTTAACTGACTTTACTCCTCCTAGAGAGTGTCAGCTTTATTCTGTTTTTCCAACCATGGGGCTGCTGGCTATAGCTTTAAAGCAAGGTCTGGTTATCTAGAGCAGCTGCATAACTAATGAAGAAAAGCAGTGTCAGGATTTTTTCAACAATGGATCTTCAATCTAAAGTGATTTCAGAATCTTGATTAACTGTAAATAAAAGCTTGCGTTAAAGTAGGTAATTTTAAATTATTTTACTTTTTAAATTAGATATTATGGGGGGAAATTTGTGTCATGGGAGAGAATTTCCTGAATGCTCTGTAGTTCGGTGCCTGTGGATTTCACTTGAACTGTGGAAGAGTCCGCTGCAGACTAAGTCTGTTGCCAGACTTATCTTCTCCTGCAAATATTGTTTGTGTGAATAAGGAAGTGTTCAGGGAACCAGACTGGACCAGATTTCATTTGTTCTTGATTTAGGTGCTTAACCAAAATATCTACACCAGCAATTTCTTATTTAGTGGTCCATTTTTTTTTTTCATAATTTTTCTATCGTGATGTAAAGACCCACAACAGAACATTCAGTTCTCTAAAAGTTCAAATTTCTTTCTGGAAATCATCTGCTCATTGAGTAGATAGGTAGGTAGGATGGATTTGTGCTTACATAAAAATAAGTTGAATATATTTATGAATGTACAACCTGGCAGCAGAAGATTTCATATTCCAGAATCACAGAATCAATTAGGTTCGAAAAGACCTTTGAGATCATCAAATCCAACCTGATTTAACACCACCATGTCACCTAGACCATGGCATCAAGTGCCACATCCAGTCTTTCCTTAAACACCTCCAGGGATGGTGACTGCACCACCTCCCCGGGCAGCCCATTCTAGTATCTAATCGCCATTTTTGTGAAGAAATTCTTCCTAATGTCCAGCCTAAACCTCCCCCGGTGCAGCTTGAGACTATGTCCTCTCCTCCTGTCACTACTTGCCTGGGAGAGGAGACTGACCCCCATGTGGCTGCAATCCTTTTGGGTGGTTGTAGAGAGTGATAAGGTCTCCCCTGAGCCTCATTTTCTCCAGGCTAAACAATCCCAGCTCCCTCAGCCGCTCCTTACAGGACTCACTCTCTAGACCCTTTACCAGCTTCATTTCCCTTCTCCAGACTTGTTCCAGCATCTTAATGTCCTTCCTGAATTGAGGGTCCAGAACTGACCACAGGACTTGAGCAGCGGCCTCACCAGTGCCAAGTACAGGGTACAATCACTTCCCTGGTCCTGCTGGCCACACTATTTCTGATACAAGCCAGGTTGCCATTGGCCTTCTTGGCCACCGGGGCACACTGCTGGTTCATATCCAACTGAGTGTTGACCAGCACCCCCAGGTCCTTTCCTGCTGGGCGGCATGCCAGCCACTTTTCTCCATATTTTGTGACTGTGTTTTTTTAAGTTCCAGTTCCCTTCTAAAGCACAGCAAAAAGTAAGTAGCTGAACATCAGCATTTTTCACAAAAACTTATTTTTTAGGCTTGTCAACTGTTTATGTTGAGTTCTGTACTGTTATTTAGTTTCCTAGCCATCTAGACACGATTGGAAGCAATGAAAAGCATAAGTTCTGATACTTTTTTTTATTATGGTATGTAAGAAGTGCTTTTTAAAGAGAACTCATCTTTTATTTATCTCACCAAAAAAATAGCCAGATTTCTGAAGACTTCAGCAGTGAATATGCTGAGCTTTGGGAAAAAAAAATTGTATACTTGCAGCTCTGGACAAAAAGTTACAATGAGAGTCACCCACTCACTTCGAAATATGGCTTGTAATATGTTACAGCAGACATTTAATCAGTTTGGTTAGATCAATATTTGTTTTAATATGTTAGTTTTGCCACTGAATTCACCTGGTTGAGGACTGTACCTTGCTAGGTACTGTTTTACTATATTTGAATTAAAAAAATTCACCTTTAATGGCGTGATGACTTTAACTTACTTGATGACACAGAAATATTCAGTCAATGGGATACAGAGATCTTTCTTCCAGCACACTGCTTACAAATCTTTAGTAGAGGTGGTGGGTAAACACCCCACAGTCTTTCATGCAGTAGACACACATGGTCTTAACTTGTTCTGATGTTGACTTGATGATGACTTGATCTTCCTTGGAGGAGGTTTCTGAAAAACCATTGATGGAAAAGATACATTAAAAAAATCAATGATAAAATGCCACTGAGAATCGAACTCATGTAAAGATCCTTAGAGTGGAGGAATACAAAGTGAAAGAGATGCTATCTCTCTGCTTTTATCTCTTTGATCCCATGTTCACGACTAGTATAGGCCTGCAGCAGTGCTTAAACTATAACACTGTTACAAGAGCAGCTATTCAGCACTATTGAGAACCTAACACCATTCACTGAAATTAGATTTTACTAATTTTGAACACTGACAAGATTTCTGTAAAGGCAGATCTAGTAAAAGTTTCATTTGTATTTCTCAGGAAATTCCCATAATTTTTAAAACAACAACAACAACAACAACAAACCCAAACAAACATATTAAAATAAAAACCTCACCCACAGTTGTCGAAGAGTATATCTAGGAGTTTTTAATAGACATGACAGAGAAGGGGAAAGTATATTCACATTTTCTAATTTATTTCCATAACATAACTGGAAATAGCACAGATGAATAATAGTAATTCACCTTCTGATGTGTAGAGATATTACTAATATCACACTGCCTGCAAATGTGCATTTTTAAAGAAAATATTCTCTTTTAAAAAAGGATGGATTTTATTTTTTACAAAACTCAATACAAAGAAAAGAGACTAATGGCAGAATATATAGACTGGTCATTCCAAAGAGCTACTTTGGTCTCTTTTCTGTGGTTATAAATTATGTCTATGGTTTGGTTTCTAGGTCAGCTTCAAGTCAGTGGTAATATTTGAGTGTTAACATGATTCCGTATCTTAAGTTCAGGAGAAACAAGCTGTCAACATTTCATTTGCAGGTTTTATCCCTTAAGTGAAATTAACTCGAAGTGAACACATCATGGTGAAGTGGTCTTGCCAAGGCATAATGAAGCATCAGAACAACACATGCTGGAGCCAAGTTTTGCCTCATACAGTACTGGAATTCCAAGCCATATGGGAAACCCACAAAAATTTTGGACTTCTTTTCTTAACCTTGTCCTAGTTTGAAATGAAACTATGAATTTGTGAGCTGAAAGGAGTGAAGAAGTATGAATTATTTCCTGCCACATTTTTCTATGAATTGTCTATGATCAATTTGTGATTTTATGCACCTTGAGTAACACTGAATAAGCATCAGGAAAGAATAAGTCTCTTCCCATTCATAGGTACAGCTTTCCAAATCGTGGTTATATTTCTGCTTGTAGTGCATTGGAGGTGAAAGTTGGTGAGTTGTTTTTTTATTTATAAAATATCTTTTATGGATAAAATATAAACATACAAATTGAATGACTAAGTGTGTGGTAGCTATGAGACATGGATGATCCTTTAAAAGTATATGTTTGAATAATTTTTTGCTCAGTACTGGCTTTACATTTTCTGCTTTCTGTGCTTCATCTTGTTAGATTATAAAATTCAATGATACTGGTAAAGACTAGAACAGCATGTGTTTGACTGAGGCAATGAAAACTTTTAAAGGTTTGTCTTATATCTCAAGTATTTCCTCTATTTGATCCAATTTAGCATGGGAAAACACACATATTCTGAGCATACTGCACTTTTAAAAATAGATATTTCTCTATATAGCAGCAAAAGAAAAAGTAGCATGAGCTGTATTCTACACAGAGATGTGTATGTATTCCAGTCTGCAGTTCATACAAGTGTACTGTAAAAAGCACAACTGAAAATCATCAGTCACTTAAAATGTCATAGTCTGGAGTATGCCTGAGTTGTGCTGTCAGTATGGGAAACGAATTCAAATAATAGGTGCCATTACTGTAGCATGAGACTATTAGTTAAAGTTCACAGTGCTTGACTAGATCACTTAAACTTTTATTAGGGAAAAAAAAGAAATTTTGAATGTTCTTCTTTTCTTCCTTAATTTGAGTAGGGCCTCAAAGTTTAACGAAAAGCATCTGGAAATAAGTTCCAGTGCTGTGCTCCTGGTTCAAGTTCGAAAGAACAGAAGGCAAAACTCCCTGAGCATGGTGCTAACTAGTATCACGGGGGTGTCAAACTTGATTTGAGGTAGATTGACGTGTCATTATTCCTCACATTCCTGCCTTCTTTTTAATGATCTGCACCTGAGCTCTGGTGTGTATTTTGTGACACTTATTAGCGATCTACTGGTCTGAGAGAACTGTTGTTTATCCATCTCTCACCTGTTAAAATGTTAACAAGACCAGACGTGCCACAGTGTCTGGTGGCAACTGAAGGTCATGGCTGGAGTGAAGAAGCCCCTGACATCTGTCTCTCGCAGTGGGCTTTGCACCGTGCTTCACTGAGAACAGCAGGCTGAGCGATTTCTCACCATTAATATCAATGGAACCTGAACGCCTGCTACCGGCACGCATTCCTCGGCTCTAGGAGTGGAAGTGTGGAGCTATTAACACACCTCATTCACATCTGAATTAAGAGTGTTGAAACAGTTGCACATGGCAGATAAACCAAACAAGTCATTAGGCTTATTCTTGTCCACGTGCACTCCAGTGCCTGATGGCAACTGTTCCCCACTCTTTTAAATCAAGAATGAGACGCAAGGCTTCTGAGTATCAATCAACCTGGATCAATTTTTTCTTTCTCTTACTTTTTTTTTTGAGGGTCTGCTTCAGAACAACTAAGACTAATTGAGTAAAATAACCTTTTTGATTTCCACCATGCAATATATTCATAATACTCTAGTATTAACGGCATTTGCATTTTGGAAAATTGTCATACCTTTTCAGTTAAGGTTTTTAGGATGGAATAGTAAAACATGTCACGTAAAACAGTTTTAAATCATAGAATCACAGAATGGCTTGGTTTGAAAGGAACCCTAAAGATCATCTAGTCCCAAATCAGCTGCCATAAGCAGGCATGCCACTGAATACACCAGGCTGCTCAGGGTCCCATCCAACCTGGCCTTGAACACTACCATGGATAGGGCCTCCCCTGCCCTCCCCTCCCATCCTCTCCCTTCTATTTCACACTGCCTTCACTCTTCCTGTAAACATCTCTGCTCCCCTTCTCCTCCTTTTCTTCCCTCTTTTTTCCCTTCTTCTTCTTCCTTTATTTTTGTCTTTTCTGTGTAGTGGCTTACTTTGTTGTGGGTTTTTTTATCTTTTTTTTTGTTTGTTTTGTTTTTTTGTTGTTGTTTGTCTTCTTTTTTTTCCTGCTAGTAACATTTTCTTTCTTTTGAAAATCATTCAGACATTTTAGCCCATGCTGGGCTGTAACAGACACTAACAGCTTGTTGAAAAACCCTTCCATTTTTTGTGGAGCACACGAAACGATGCCGTTCAGCAGAGACAGTGGAAACAAGGTGCTCGGTCCTCTCAATTTTTATTAATGGCAATGGGGAGCATATTGCTGGAGGTACTAAGAACAGATTTACTTTCTGAAGGAGTCAAATTTGTTTTAATTGTCTCTGGATGGAAACCTATCTATCCCAATAGCCATGGAAACAGCTCCTCTGATCCCCTGATTCTTTGTGTTCTGAAATATAAGCATGTTCCGTGAATGGTTAAACAACTTCACTCTTAATCTCATTAGTATAAGGCTCTCACACAGGAGGCACTGAAAACGGCTGAACGACATTCCTGAATTTGAGTAGATTTTAGTTCTGACACTAACAAATGTCCCACTGGCTTAGCCTTTCAAAAGGCAGACAAATAAAAAACAACTTTAAGCACTTCTATCAAAAATAAATACCAGTTGTTTTCGGAGGTCTTTTTCTCAGCAGTTCCCATTGATGTAAGCTATAGCAGGCTTTGGAATATGACATACTTTTATTGGCTTATTCCTTTTGAAACAAACTCCAAAGCATTGTTTTGTTTTGTTTTATTTTGTTTTGTTTTGTTTTGGGGGCTCATGGCTATTTAGAACAAACTCTCAATGTCTTGCAAATTACAGTTGTACTCCTAAGCACAGTAGTGGGCAATAAATAGGAAAGATTAAGTATTCTGTAGCTGGGTTAGAGTAGAACAACAACAAGAGACTGCTGCATTCTTTCAAAACAAACAAAAAAGCATAATTGGAAAAATTCATTTATATATTCTCTTACATTAGATGGGGCCACTGAGTGAAACATTCACTGATGAATTACTCCTCTAATCTGTGGAGGAAAACCAGCTACTGGTGAATTAGAGTCCTGGAACAGAGCCATGAGAACTAAATGGCTAAAAATGAAAACAGGCAAACATTTGAAGAGTATTCTACAGAACACAGATCTTTCAACACCTCCCCCTTTCCATGGCTAATTCATTGTCATGGAAACTGAATTTATCAAAATGTTCTTGTTCACTCCTAGTGACCCAGTGAGTCGACTTACAGAGCTGGTGAAAGGTAACTCAGGCTGAAGCAATTTTTACAAATGATATGCAGCAGTTCATAAATCGGTAAATTTTGAATGGCACCATTGTACTTCCCAAGTAGTTTTCCCTAGTCTGAAAAGACTCTTTCTGTCTGCAAGCTAGAGGTGTCTGAAACCCTTACTAATATGTTACCATGGGAGGTATGTATGACTATAGCTCCTTTCTTCCCCCTCTGCTCTCCTTTAATTTTTCTTCTTATCCTGTGAATTTATGCTAAAATCTTGTTGTTTATGTCATTTCTTTACTTCATGCATTCTCCACAGCATTTTCCTTTGCTGATCTGTAGCCCAAGGATGCAAAAATCCTTCATCACCTCATCACAAACATCTCTTCTTATCTGTTACTGAAGACAGGTGTTGACTACCAAGTGTAATGCACAATGACTACTGTATGCAGCCAGCTCTGCCAAAACCAAAATAACCCCGGAACTCTGAGTGCTTTCACCATCTTTCAGAAGGTGGGGTTGCTTGTATTTCTTCACCACACATGAAAATTGTCATATAATTATTTGGAAGGTTTTTCAGCTTCCATGTCACTGCCAAATTCCGTCAAGGTTGATTTTTATTTTATTTTCTGTTAGCAATTAGTGACTTGTTGTCATGGAAACCATACTTCACATGATTCTTGAACTCAAATGGCTGAATGTGATCATACAGCACCCTTCATTCTTTAGCCTCAGTAGTTAAAGACTTCTTTTTGTGTGTGATCTTGATTACAGAATCACATAAAATATCTATAAACACACAAAATAATAGCGGAAGGCTACATCAATTAAAATGGAGTATTCATTAATTCATTCTTTAATTAAAGCTGTTCCTTTTCCTATTGCTGTAACCTTTCAAGTGTTAAAGCAGATATAAGAGCTAATCATTTGTATGAAGTATCTTTTCTAATTAGCAGTTTGTGAAACAATAATGAAGGAAAACAAAAAATGGATACTTAAATACTTTTGCTTTTACTCTTAGTGCAATGAATGGAAACAAAAATACTTTAGAGAAAATATTTTCTAGGGGATAAGCCTGTATCTGTGTTTGTGGACAGTATGCATTTATGTACACAGAAAGGGGTACACTCACTTCAGCTTTTTGTTTGTAAATATATGAAGATATTTCAGAAAAAGGAAAGGATATGTCCCAATATAAGCTCAATCACAGATACATTTGAATTTGTTCATCCACTAAATATTTTGTATCTGCAAATCAAAGTCTTAAAACTTTATTTCAGAGGCTATATTTTTCAACAGAAACTACACTGAAGGATTAATATATTGCATTTTATTGTCGTGTGAGTGATGTCTCCACCATTTAGAAATACTCCAAAAATATTGCTGCATCATAAAGATCAGTTTTCATTGAAGCATTTTAAGATATATTGCTCTAATAATAATGGCAGAGTAAGCTGAAGCAGATCAATATAAAAGCCTGTGTGGAGTCTCCTATTCCAGATCCTAATCCTGTTCCAAACTCTCTGGAGATTTCTATTCGTGTGTGTGTGTGTGTGTACATGTGTGTGTGTGTATGTATGTATGTATGCATGTGTATAAACACATTTTATTCAGAAAAACAGTTCTACATGTAAGAGTTATGCAGACATTACTATAATATTTTAAATTCACAGCTTGAACCGGTTCAATTTCCTTGTCTAGATAAATGGTTCATGAGGTTGCATGTTCTTGTCCCTGTCTCACTCTTGAAAAATGCTGAATAGTTGGTAATCAATAAGAGTTCAAGTTATTTGAACCTTGTAGGAAATTATAAGAATCAGGCCTGGGCATGTGAAATTGTAAATGTCACTAATGAATGCTAACCAGTAGACAGTGATTTTTGAAGACTTTACTGGTGCTTGATGCATGAGAAGACTCAGTCTAGAAAGGACACTGCACTTATTAAGCTTTTCAAATGCCTCTTTGAAAAACTACAACTAAACTAAACTATAGGTTAATGTAGCTGTCAGAGAGAAATGTAGTCCAAAGGCAGGATAAGAATATTTATTCCCTGTGGTAACATGTGAACTCAATGTTATTTTCCCCTATGTCTCCTCCCATGTACTGGAGACTCATTACTTGGATTCATTAACTTTACACAGTAAAGATAACTGTTTGCTCTCAGTCATACAAAACCAAATATAATACGATTTTAGCATGCACCTGCTCTGTTGAGGTTACTTACAAAGAAGTAATTGTGAAGTCTTTTAGTGGAAAAGTGCGCAATTATTTATACAGCATACTATAATAACATCGAGCATTTAACTGAACACATTTTTTTTGTAAAAAAAAAGGGAAGAAAAAAATAGGTAAAACTGTCTATTTCTTATACTTGAGATAGTAAATATATCTGCCATAAGGCAACATAGTTATAAAATTTAACCTGTTTACTGAATATTTTTAGTAACCTTTAAGAGAATGGGTACATATTTCACTATTTGCTGTCTGTCTCTGTGCTCACTCAAATCCTAGGAAATCAAAGCAATTATTCTGAAAACCATGTAGAAAGCAGTGTGAAACCAGAATTTATCTCATATTAAGGTACGTTGAATTCCATGTTATCACACCAAGTATGGCATTTCCTAGTAAATTGTAAATTTGGGCTTTAAGCTCTTTTTAAACTGTTCTCCTGTGTTAATGCATCAGATTACTTTTGATTCCTATTTCTCTAGAATCACTCCAAATATATCTTTGCATTGTTAATTTCTCCTAAAATTTCTTAGAAGTACAGTCTATACTTTAAACTTTTAAAATCACAAAACTAGTAAAATTGTATTAGCCCTCTGGTAGCTACAACACATAGAGATTCTTTCTTGAACACCTCCAGTATATATTAGTTTTCTAAAGATTTGTGTTTAACTAACACTTATTACTAGTTGCACCATGTATTTGTTTTCACAAATGTGTGAAATGTTTTATTTTTTTTTAATTGAAAATGCACAGAAAAAACAGCATCAAATTACTAATTCAAGTTTGTACCGGAGTGAAACATTTGACCTTGCATTTGTACAGGGTCAAAGAATTCCACAGAACTATTGCTATTATTACAGCAATTTTAAAGAAAATATTATGAAAATAAAAGTAAAGAACAGGGTTCTTCAATATGTACAATCAGAAAAAAAAGTTACTCCTTAAAATCTGATGTAAATGAAATTTAAAAATAAGAAGCTACAAACCAGCTGATTTTCTTCATTGCCCAGGATTCCTTTGGGGTATTATTTCAGTCTTGTAATCTTTTTAACTTTTTTATACTTGGAAAGACAATGGAATATGACAGGTTCTTTGACAGTTTGCTAACACAAATTAACCTCATTTATGGGAAAACCGGCTGTGCGTGAACATCTACTTTTGCAATGCTTTGTAAGACAGCCTCTAAATTGCTGAATTTCTGGGAGGTCTGCTTCCTAAATTTTAAGCATTCTGCTGAGTAATAACATTTGTAATATAACATGTGTCTTATGATACGCTTGCATATTGATGACTCTATAATAGTTGTAGAGGAAAAGGAAGAAATAAAACATGCTTGATATGTTCTTTCAAACTAATGAAAATTCACTGCTGCTTTGCATATGATTTCTTCAGGTAACAGAGCGGGGTATTTGACAATGGTTTATTCTTTAATTCATAAAAAACTGTTCAAACCAATCTTAAGAGATTTGTCGGGGGAATTTGTCACATAGAAATAATATTAGTCTAAGGGAAATATGTAAGATTCTATTTTTTTTCTTTCTAGCCCGAAAAATGAACGATTGTTCCCAGGAACAAGGAAGAGAATACAGGAGAATCTGACCTAAATGTAATCCCTTTACAAAATATTGGTAATCAAAATAACTGTTAGGCTTTCCTTGTTTTGCTAAATTTCATTCTTTGTGGCTGGGACCTATTTTATAATTAGGCAAGAGATACTACATAAGTTGGGTGAGGTTGATGAAGAATATCTATCAAATAAAATCCAACACTAGTGGACTTTAAAAATAAATTTGTAAATGAAGTGGTCCAAGGGTCCTGTCTGTCCACCTTCTAAAATCATGTGTATTTCTCCATTCAGTTTAAGAGATACTGTTGGATAAATACACAGCTGTACAGCAGAAGACAATACAAAAGGTTATACAAACTCCAGTGTTTCCTCATCAATTGTTTTGGGGTTCTTTTTTTGTATAGAACTTCTGGCACTGAAGTAAGGACCAGGAAAGTTTAATGGAGGGTGGGGGCAAATGCCATATTATGGTCGCTATAATTTCTCTGCAATGAAAAATTGGCAACTTTAAAGAGAAATATTAGCTCTGTGGGCATAAATAAATAAATACATAAATAAATAAATATATAAAAAAGGCTGACTTCTTGAGTATTCTAAGCCTGGACTGAAAATTTCACTTCAGGCTACCTTTTCTGAAACTCTTTACCATCAGTTTTATTTGTTCTGGATGACCTACATTTATGGCGGTAAAACCTTTAATGTATAATCATATCATCATATTTTCTGTACATGCCAAATATGTTAGAAATAAACTATTTTAGGTGCATACCAAAGCATTAAAGTATGTTTATGGATTATCTCTTGTACTGTTAAGGTAAAGTTGGATTCCCTGTTTACTGCAGGTCCAGCTGTGTGAAGGTTACAGAGGGAGACTTTGAAATCTCTGAATATAGCTTAAAAGAGTTTCTCTATATCTAAAATGTCATGACATTAACATGCAGTATCTTGGGATGCTCCAAAGTTAGAAACTGGGAAAGTGATCCTTTCCAGTGGCATAGAGCTCTAATTTCTAGCCTTAAAACTATTCAAAGAAATGGACTTACCTTCTGACATTTTAGATATAAAAAAGGTTTTGTGAGTTCAGCTCATCCTGTATATTAGAAAGCCATATTTTCTAAGGAAAAATTACTGATTTAAAAAGAGTAAGAATGAATGATTTGGTGTAGTATTTAATTAAAAATAATAAGAAGAAAAATCCCTACTGGTTCTTTACAGGTGTTCTATAGTTCTGATTTTTATAAGAGGGTGTCTAGGTCAGAAAAATTACATTACCTACTTACAAATATATAAAAATCATATTATAATCAACTTCATATTTATGAAGAATGGACCTACCTTTGTAGTCCTGAGTGAAACTCAGGTTTGAAGATGCAGACATAAATGCTTTTTATGAGCAGAGGAAGAAGATTTTATTTGTTACTATTAAAAAGGAAGTTCAGTTAAAGAGAATAATACAGATGTAGTGTGTGCTCAGTTTTTCTTTGACCCAGTGCTCATCAGTAGTGATTGTCTGTTCTGGGGTTTTTTTTGGTGGTGATACTGAATCTGTAATTAATTGCAGATATGAATATAAAAAGAAATTTACTTTCTCAGTGCTCTTCAGTAAAGCATTACATTGAGCTGGATGACAAATCAGTGTCTGAAGTTGTGTGTCACAGCCAGACTACTTTTCCATTTAGGGCCTATTTCACACTGACTGAAAAATGGTAGAGTGGTTCAGCTCCATTTGCTGAATAACCTGGAGGTCCTTAGGGGAAAAGGGGAAAAATCTGCTGTGTTTCAGAGACTGTTGGATCTAACTTGAATTCTTGGCATGCAAGTAGCCCGTTTCTCTTGCTTGCAATAACTTGTATTAAGCCTGGCTTTGACTAGTGTGATGGGAATATCAGACATCTCCCCAGACTAACATTTTGCAGTACAGCAGAAAAAAGCAGTTATCTGTATGTTTGCACAGAAAATTATATATACATTTCTGAGCTGGATCAATAATACTTCTTGATTTTGTACATGCCAGTTTACAGAATAGAACTCAAATCCAAAAATTGCCAAATTCATTCAGAATTGCCAACCTGTCAGTCATTTTTCTGCCTGGATACCTTGGAAAGGCCTTGTTTTTAAAATGTGAATTTTCACAGCATTATGACAATCGTGTCATGGATAGTATGGAAAATAATGGTGAGAACCAAATTCTTTAGCTTATGTTAATGCAGTCCAACATAACTTTAGAAACTTATCTACCAAAGTTCATTCTCATTTACACCAACATTACTATTTCCTGCATAATGTCTGCAATAAAGTAATAGTATATGTAAATATATAGGTATGTTAAAAAATTGCACATAAAAGGTATAGAACTAGACACATCTATTGATTCCTTTAATGTACAACAGTTTTTAAGAAATTCTGTGTTATATCTATAATTGATTATGTAGCAAATAGGTTTCAATATTTTGTTTACATGAAATCTAATTTACTAATGATCTATACAAATGATCATCACTAACAGTGATGACTCAGGAAAGGCCAGCATTTGCACTGCTGAAAAACGGGAATATTTAGAGCCTGAAAAATCAAGAAACATATGAATTTAAGTGAGTAGGAAATGCTTGCTAGATAGTGAAAACATGCCTGGTTCAATACAACTCAGATGTCAGTTGAACTGTTTTATTTTCCTTTTACATTTTCTCTTCCTTCCTCTATTTTCTTATTTCATCTTGTCTCCTTTCTAAATGTGAGGTTCTCAATCAGTTATTCTTAGTCATCTAGCAGTTCCACAAGACTCTTAGAGAGGTAAGAATGGATAAAATTGGATAGAATTTTTTGTCCAGCTTTTGCTTCTTGCTGACAGATGTTGAACATGATCTGAAGTGAATTTTAACCCCAAAGAAGCTTTATAGGGAAATTCTGACATAACCTTCTTAGAATGAGTTCATTGCTAACAATTGTAAACTGTACTTTCACATTATCTATCACGGCATATAGACAAAGAATCTCTGTAATTCTCTCCAGCCAATTCAGTAGATCTGACAGTGTTGTAGCAGTGGTGATGTGTTTTTGCATGTCATTGGGTCATGGAAGCATCCTTCACTGATATTTTCTGCTCCTGGAAGGCCTTGCATAAAAAGGGGATTGATCAAATGGTGTCCTACCGGGGTGCCATTGCTGCAGGCTGGTCATTTAGGGTGGCCAACCAAAACCAAATCTGAGGCAAATAAAACAAAAAAGAACAAATAAAGGTAGCTAGAGGCAGAAAAAAACCTGTCAGTCCATTCTTTTGTTATAACTGTGCTTCAAGCATCAGGGCTTGTAAGAAGCTCCAAAGTGGCCCTAGGATGAAGCTCTGTAATTGGAGGCAAGCAAGGCACAGATGTTAGCTTTTATTAAATATCAACAGAATTTAACAGTGCCAACAGCCCATTGCTGAAGGAGAAAGAAGGATGGGAAAGAAATTCCTTCTTTGAGATAATTTCATGCTTACTGTCCTTCAGACCTACTCATCAACCCTGTCATTATGGTCTGTGTGTCTGACAGAGTCAGGCTAGATATAAATACCTTGTTAGCTTTATGCACTTGAGTTTTGTATAAATAACCTCTTGCTCATGAGGTGCTGTAGGCTGTCATGCCTGGCTCCCAGCTCTTGTTACTGAAGGGTACAATTCCCTCAAAAGTCCAGTGTGGTATCTGTCATCCTTATGTATACGTCTTTAATTCCTTGGAATGACTCAAAAGTCATTAGATACTAATGTTTAGGCAACTGAATCCTTCCCAAAACCCTAAATGGATTCCTTGAGTGGATGAAGGCATATATTAGAGACGATGATAACTGTGCAGCAAAATGTTCCTTTCTCCTGTGTCCTCACACTGAAATGAAGAATGTTTATAGAAAGAGGCAAAAACATTGAGTCAGATCTTTCTGCTTATTAGGGCTTTGTAGATTTGGGTTTTTTATGAAAAACAAGTTGTTAATTTAATTTAGAGAGGAACATTATTGGGTTCTGCCATGACATGGCTTCATTCATCTGCAGAAAGGACTTGTTAAGGCAGATTTACTGATGCTGTTGGACTTCTCTGTATTTTATTCAGTGGGTACAAGTGAGGTTTAATAATATCTCTGTTCTGAGATCTCAGGTCCCCTGCCCCTTCACTACATTCACTGGACCAAACTAGTCATTTAGAAATACCAGTCTTGTTTGTTCAGGTTATCCCTCTCTTCAGATTATTTGAATAGCACTGTGTTGTTCAGAACTTTGCCTAGGATTATGCAAAAAGGAATTTTATATAAAGTTATTTTACTTTGTCTAATTCAAAATATTAAAATAGTGAATTGTAAAGCATTGATGACAATTCAGTTGGTTTTAACTTGTCAATGCACCCACAGTGTCCTTTGTTTTTTCAGACTGACCATACACAAACTGCCTTTATTCTGAAGGATCCCACCCCGAAATGGTTACTCAAGAGTCATTACTCAAAGGTAATTGTAGAGTTGAAAGGTATTCAGTACTAACAACACAATCCCTCCCTCCGTTGCCTCCCCTCCAATCCCCCAAGCTGCTACAAGAAATGCTAGCAATAGAGATGTCCCAGGAGACATTGCTTTGCTTTGCAATGTTCATGCCAAAAGACAGCATTATTTTTGCCTGAAGTTCTCTTTTATGACATGCACAGATCAGCATAAAGTACCCTGCAAAATTAATTGAATTCTCCAATAATTGTTCTAAAGCCAAATACCACACAGAGCCTTAAGATATATATGCATTTTCAAATGTCTTTGTAGCCTGATTTGGGCCATTTACCTCACAAAATCTCTGCTAAAGGCTGAGTGCATTAATGAAACTGCGATTCAATGTACATTTTTTTTCTTTTCTGCTTTTCTTTTTTTGATGTGGATGCTTTTGTTTTCTGCTACAGTGAACGTGTTTCTGAGGTTTACTTGATTTGTCCACCTGTTGGTGACAATATGAGCAAGGATGGGGGTATAAGAGTGAATAGATATGAAGAGAAAGAGAATTGTGTCAAAGAAGATTAGGGAGAAGTATACAGACACAGCAAATTCAGCTTGATAGTTGTAGGAGATTTAATAGAGCAAGGAAATCAAAGTTTAGTCTTCCAAAGCTGTCTAAACTGGGGAAAATATTCCTCTGCCGCATACTGCACTGGTTTCTACTGCACAGGTTCTCTGATTCCATCCCATGCTGAAGGGGTCTGCTGTCAAAGATGTAGTGTCAAAATTAAGAAATGAATTCAGTTTCATCATTTAGTATAAAAACCGGATATATCTCCTAGAACACACTGAGAGAAAAGACTGGTCAAAACCAGCTTGGACAATGAGGATACATTGAGCTGAACATTGTAGCATTCAGAGGGTTGCAAGGAGCTCAGTTCCTGCTGACACAAATAGATCAAGAGATGTGCTTCTTCAGAGATAAATTTGAAAGTGGATCTGAGATGTTAAACAGTTGATTTGGGGGGAAAAAAGTAAGGGCAATTTGTGCATAGTAAGAGTTTAAGTGTGGAACAGTCCTTGTTACAATTATATAAAACTCATCAATGGCAGGCATTCGAATGTAGAGTACCAGAAATTATGGACTAAATTTACATTAGTAAATAATTCAATCCAGTAGGGAAGGATCAGCAGATCAAAGCAAGTCATGTTGGCATTTATGTCTGCCATACATGAAGTCTGGAGTTTTAGCTCTACGCTGGATTTAGCATGATTTCCTTGACTGAACATCTCTGCTCTGTTGTTGCGTTCCACTGTGGGGAACTGCGAGGAGTTCTTTTAAAAATTGATGGTCAGGAACAGAATGAAGCCAAACGAGGCAAACATTGTATCTGAGAACCATTTATTGATAACAAAAAGGAGAAGGAAAAGGAGCTGCCCGAGAGAAAGACGGCGAGAGGAGACAGAAAAGAAGAAAGGAAAATGGAAAAGGACTGGGGGAGAGAAGAGACAGGGGACAGAGAGGAAAAGAGGGCGTTACCACCAGCGAGTCAGGGCAGTGCTGTCAGTGTCCAGGTGAGGTGTGTGCGCACCCTGCCTGCCTGCGGCCGGGCTGGCTCTGACCGAGCCTGCGCGGCTCCCGCGGCGACGGCACCGGACACGCGGGGAGTGGGGGCTTGGATGGGAGGAGCAGGACCCTGGACAGGGTGACGGCGACCGGCTGGATCAGGGCAGCAGGGAAGGAAGCTGGCAGCCCAGGCAAGGACGCGGGGCGAAGCAGCAAGGCGGCGGTCAGGGGCACAGGAAGGCAGCACAGGTGCGAGGGCAGGAGAGCCAGAAGGCAGGCTGGGGCCGGGGCAAAGCAGGGAGCGAGCGGGAGCAGCAAGCAGCTGCAAGCCCCACAACGAGCAGCAATGTAGTTAGGTTTTCTACCCCCCGGCCCTTCCCAAAGTCTGCACGCGAACAGGGAACCATTGGTCCAGTCCAGCCTTACTTTGCTGTCCATTAGTGGAGCCCTTTTCACGGCCTGATGGGAGAAGCCCCTCCACAGTGTCTCCCACTGCCTGCCTTGTGTGGGGTGTTGCCAGGCGAAGTCTCCCCAGAGAGGAGGCTTCTTCTAGTGGCCTCCTGCACGTGGCACAGGTGCACCCCTCCTCCGCATGCCTCTGACAACCATTGTTGAGGCATAACAAAACTGAGTATCTGTGTATGGCTCAAAGCAGTTAAAAGGACCAGTCAGTGTGTCACATCCTTTTGTTGGTCGTGACATGAGGATACATTTGATGCATACATCAAGTCACCATTTTTGTTTAGATTTCTGTTAAAGAAATCATCTCTGCAGTGACTGAAATTACTCTGAGATGAATTACATGTTTTGCTCTAGAACAAGTGACAATAGAATAATTGTTTAATAAATTAATGAAAATATATCTGTTGTTGGTATCAATAGAGTGGATTCTTCATATATGACAAGGTGTGTCTAACTATAACTCCAATTTCAATAAATTTATTCGTAATTATACTTGAACAAATGAAAAGACAGTCAGGCTCCATTTGAAAAAATTGATCACCAAGGCTAATTTACACTACATATTTAAATTTCCCTCATGTGCCTGTTCTACACCAAATAAAATATTAGGCATGTAGTAGGTATTACATAAATGTAAACATTTATATACTCATAGAATGATTTGGGCTGGAAAGGACCTTAAAATCATCTAGTTCCCACCCTCCTGCTGTGGGAAGAGATGCCACCCTGATACAGAAGCATTTTATAAATTTTAACTTAAACTGGGGTTATGTTAAAGAATTTTTTTTTAAATTTTCATATCTTCATCTCTTTATATGTATGCATATAGAGTTATAACACACTCTTTTTAATTAATAATAATTAAATTTTTCATTTGAAAGAACGACTGTGCTATGTGCTGCTAGTACTGTTCAGTCAGAGATGTAGCTGAAGAGTAAGTGGTAATATTATAGGTTCCTGCTTTTTATTTATTAATTTAGCAATTTTATTTTTCAATGCAGTATGTTTCTCTCATATTTTGCATTCTAGATCTTTTATTATGCCATTTTCCCCTTCTTTTTAAAGCACCACTAATTCACCTCAGTGCAGCAATAATCAGTAACTGGGAAGGAGTGTGGAAGGAGAGGAGGGAAAAAGAGAACTATTAAAGTAAATGAAGCATTACCCATGACTGCTGCACATGCCAGTGTCTGTTTCTCTACCAGCATCATATCTCCTCTTCTGAGCATTTGAATGAAAACTCATTTCCCAGAGCATTCCATGCTCAAGGGCAATAGTTACCTTCACCACAGAGAGAATTGGCACTGGCTGTTATAATTTTGGAAATACATAGCAATTACTTGCAGCAGAAACTCGGATCTCAGAATCCCTTAATGAAGAATGACAGAGCTGAGCTGAGAGATGTTGGCCCAGAGCTGCTAGATTTGCTGTTCTACACAATTCGTTCATAGAATCCCCATGCAGATCATCTTCCCTTTTATTTTTTTGTCTTTCTTCCTCCTTTCCCCTAGTCTTTATGATCTGATCCACTTAGCATCTCAGCTGTATTATCCTTCTTGTTCTTTGCATTGCATTTCCTTCTGATTGCATTTGGCTCATTTTTTGGACTCACCATATCATAAAAAAAAAAAAAGCTTAAATGAACTATGTTTCACAGTTGCTTTGCATCAGCATGAACTCTTCTTTACTTTTCTTGGATGTTGCCTGGATAGTTGCCTTTGGTTTGTTATATTTAATAGAATCATATTCATAGAATAGTCTGGGTTGGAAGGCACCTAAAGATCATCTAGTTCCAACCTCCCTGCTGTGGACAGGGTCACTTTTCAATTGACCAGGTTGCTCAGAGCTCTGTATTTGACCCTCTGTATTTCAAAATTAAACTTTATTTTACTTGGAAGGTCTTAAGGATGTATGAAAGCAATGTGTAGGTGTAACTAACCATGCATTTACACTGTTGGAGGCAGCATAACAGATACACTTCTTTTGGGATTCTGCCATTTGTGATAAACCAAAAAAAAAGATAAAGTCAAAGCTCACTTCTAAGTACATGAACTCTCTAATGACATTTATTTTCAAACTGAATTACAGAAAATCTAAAGTCTGAGCCTGATGTCTGTCTCTCTAGGTAAGTTTCATTTTCACATACTATTAGAAAGATAGTTGTAACTGAAGAAAAAGGGCTTGGAGGAATGTCTGAGAAATACCACAGATAAATATCTACATTGTTTTGAATGGATGTTTGCTTGGCACTGGTACTTTTCTTTCTGAAGGAATCTTGGAGACACTTGTTTTTAAAACACACTTATGATTAGAAATTATTTTATTATAAATGCGCCAGTCTCATGCATGCAAATTTCATTGCTCTGGGACACACTGCAGAATGGTTTGCAACTGGACTTCATGGCTCTGAGCATAGCCGTCTGAGCCTAGTGGTTCCACCAGTTTTCAGTGCACACTACTTCTACTTTCCACTTATCCATACTTCCTCATTTTGTCTATGAGTATGATATGGGAGACAGTCTTGAAAGCCTTATGAAAGTTGGAATAAGCAACAGCCACTTCTCTCTCCACTCCCTGCTCCCCGTTTGCCCCCTGAGTTGAGCTAGTCCTTTTTTTGTGAAGGCTGCAAGGTTGATCAGGTATGACCTCTCTCTTGTAAATCCTTGCTGACCAGTCCAATTGCTTTCTTTCCTTTAACATGTTTGGAAAAGGTTTCCAGGGCTATTTGCTCCATTGCATTCTCCAAGGCTTAGGTGCAGCTGACTGAATTGTAGTTCTCTGGACCGTACTCACCTTTCTTGAAGGCAGGGGTGGCCTTTGCTTTCTTCCAGCCCCTAAGGAGCCTCCACTGATCATCACAACCCTTCAAAAGTAATTGAGATTGGCATCACAATGACATCAAACAGTTTCCTCAGAATTTGTAGGTGCATCCTGCAAAAGCAAGACCTCAGTGACCAAAAAAAGGAAATATCACACCCATTTTTAAAAGGGTTAAAAAGAGGACACTGGGAATGACTAGCCTGTCAGTGTCATCTCAATGTCTAGTAAGATAATGGGACAGAACCTCCTGGTAGTTGTGTCAAAACATATGGAAGTCGAAGAGGTTATTAGAAACAGCCAGTATGGCTTAATCAAGGGCAAATTGTGCCTGATGAGTCTACTACGATGAAGTAACTGCTTTTGTAGACAAGGGAAGTCATTAATAGATGTTACCTATCTGGACTTTTGTAAGACCTTTGATATGATCTCCCACAATATTCTTGCCACTAAATTGGAGATAAGGGTTTGATGGATGACCTGTAATATGCATAAGGAACTGGCTGGATGGTCACATGCAAAGAGCTGCAGTCATATATTCAATGTCCAAGTGAAAAACAGAAATGAGTGGTGTCCCTCAAGAGTCTGTACTGGGACAAAACCCATTTAATATCTTCATCAATGACATGTATAGTGGAGTCGAGTGCAACCTCAGCAAGTTTAGAGATGACAGTAAGATGAGTGGTGCAGTTGATACATAAGGAATGCCACCCAGAGGGACCTTTACAATATTGAGGACTGGGTCCAGGTGAATCTCATGGAGCTCTACAAGGCCAAGTGAAAGGTCCTGCATCTGGGTCAGGGCAATCCCCATTACCAGCATGAACTGGGGGTGAATGGATTGAGAGCAGTTCTAAGGAGGACTGGTGGACAAAAAATGAGTTATGAGTTGGCAATGTGCACTTGCAGCCCAGAGAACCAAGCCTATCCTGGGCTGCATCAAAAGCAGCATGGCTGACAGGGCAAGGAAGGGGATTCTGCCCCTCTGTTCCTGCTGTTGTGAAACTCCACCTGGCGTGCTGCATCCAGCTCTGGAGTCCTAACCAGATGGGTTAGGACTCCCCTCTTAGAGTGGGTCCAGAGGGAAGAGGGTGGATTTAGACTGGACACAAGGAAGAAATTTTTTTATGAAGAGCATGGGCCCAGTTCTGCAGAGCTGCATCCATCCTAAGGAGGTTGAGGTCTTCTTTGACTTGAAATAGTTGATCCAGATTTTCTTGTACGTCTCTGTACAAAATACTGTCCCTTTGTGATCCGCTATAGATCCAGTACTTACATTGCGGTCTCCACCTCCCTGTTGAAATGCTGTGTGACCTTCCGTAGTCAAGAGTCAGCTGGAACAAGAGCTCAACACCCTTTGATCAAGTTTCTGAAGAAGCTGAAAGGTGCTTTCTAAGGAGAGGTGTATAATTACTAAAACTGACTTGAATAAGAAGAAAAGGGACATATTTTATCATTGACTCAAACACATTATCTTGGTGTAAGACCACTTGTTTTCTACTTACAGCAGACTAATAGAGAAATGAAAGAGGTTGATCAGGGCTGATCCACAGGAATTGTAATTGCTTTAAAAGGCTGATTTTATTGCTAATGAAAACTAATCCTATGGTGCAGAAGCACTAATATTTACAAATTTTGCCGCTTAGGTTTGAATTTTGAAAACTTCCTGTCCTTTGTATTATTAGTTATCTTACACGATATAAATCTTCAAGAAATCATTTTTAAAAATTAGACTGATTTTGAATGCAGTGAAATAATGCTTATTTGATGTTCCCTCTTTACACTTATGTTCTTCCAGATTTTTAATGTTTGTGGAGCAAATGAAGAATTTCTAAATAGTGCCAGAGGGATATTGTTCTAATTCTTTGAGAGAGAAAATCCTTACAATTTTAGTATGCCTTAAGCACCACTGGTTTATGATAAGGTCTTTCTAGAAGTGCAATAAAGATAATGGCTTATTTAAAATACTATCAATATACTTGGTTAGGAAATGAAAACCCCAGTTCCTCATGCATTGTATTTAAATGAGGGAATCTTCTTATTCTTCCTTTAAAGAATTGCAATGTATACATGGGTACTCTGTTAAGATGGTTTTATTTTTGGTGTAACTGTGTTTGAATATAATAATATGGCTTGGATTAAGTGCCAACCCTCTCTGAAAGAGTTTTTTTCTGAGAGGAGGGTGAATGTACACTGGGGTGAACAAATACCATTGCAGATATCTTTTTTAAATTCAGGTATAAATACAAATGCCTATAATACAGAACATGTAAAAGTATGTTCTAAGAAGTATATTCATTCTTTTTGAATGGAGTTAATACCCAAAGCTGAAGAGATTATTAAAAAAAAAATAAGGATAAGTAATTTAAGATTCTTGTTGCAGATTTTATGTCCCATTGCATGTTCTTTGTCTATGAGTTTCAGAAAAGGGTGTTAATGGCACTAATACAGAAAAGGGACTACACAGTTTACTTTCCAGTGGCTGCTTTTGGCTGCAGTAGACCATTTGAAATGTATTCAGGTAGTAACTGAAAAGGGAGTACAAGGATTTATTTGACTGTCCAGGAAAGAGGAGTTCAATTATCTTCTTGTGGATCTCTCATCATATGTGTAAAATATGGGTGTAAAATAATTTGATCAAAGCTGAGCAACAGCACAGCACTGTGACATGAGCTTTAGATATAGCAGTATGCTATGTATCATAATTTTTTCTTTCCACTAAACCCTAATGGGATGGTATAGATTTGGATCTCTGCTGATAAGGCCTTGTACGCATCCCGTATGACAATGTGTATTTTGAGTGTGTTGTCCTTCTGGGCTATATAAATATTCTGAAGGCAGACATGAGTGTCCTCATTTTAAAAGTTTCCTTTTTTCAACCAGAACATTTTTTCAGGAAGTAGGGTCCAGGGTTTCTGGTAGAGATTATATAGTGAATTGGGATGTTTTTCTTACGTCTGATAATTTCAATGTAGTAAATTGTAGTTATATTTGAGTGCTTTAAAAAAATCCCACTCTTGATACATCTAAAATATTACTGTAGGTTTTTATAAATTCTGCCGTGCATCCCTACAGTATTTTTTTAAGTCACTTAAACAGCCAGTTACAATATGAGTTGCCTGTATCCGGATGTTTTCTACAAATGATGGCTCACGGTAATCCATTTATGAGTCTATAGAGCCTTCAGCCAGATGTTATGTTGCTAACAGTTCCACTGGCTCCTCCAAATGATTTTATCATTTTCCTGACCTTTCTGGTGCCATAGCTTTGACCTCCTATTGAGTTGGTATAGTATAATGATTCTACTCTCGTGAGGCAACAGTTACTGCTGTTCTCCTGATATTTTCAGGTAGATAGTTTTTCCACATGACAGTGTGGAGAGTATTTTCCTGTGGTGAGATATTTTTTTTTTCATCTTATTCAAGGGCCTTTTGTGAGCCAGAATGACAATATTAACATCTGAAGGGCTGGTATTTTTTAAAATGTCTCATTAATCTCGTGGGATAAATGCTTGGCAGATTCCGAAGACAGAAAATGTTGAAACAGAGACAGTTACAATATGACATTAATATAAAATGTAGTAAGAATTTAATTTTTTTAACGTATATGCAACTGTCATACTGAAGAAGGCAAGTACCATTAGGCTCAGAGAATCAGTGCAGAGAAAGAGATTGGATAAGTAGTGGAACTGCCCACTTTTGTGCATAAGATTTTAAGGAGCCCAATTCACTTTCCTAATTTTCCATGAAAGAGATAACTTGATGCCTATCTAACTCTGTCACAGAATCACAGAATTTCTGAGGTGGGAAGGGACCTCTGGAGATTCAGACAGTCCATCCCTGTGCTCAAACTGGGTCAGCTGCAGCAATTTGCCCAAGAAGTTTAAACTCACTAGCCATTCTTTGAGGCTGGCTAGATATTCCTATCTGCAATTCAGTACTTCAAAAGATTAGACTCCACTGTTAGGAATAATTTGTACTATGCCACCTCTTCCTATTGTAGTTAGATATGGCTAGTTTTAATATTTCTTCTGTGTTTGTCATCTAGGAAAACTCAATGAGCACAGAGTAGCAATCAATTAAAAGTAAATAGGTATCTCTGACAGTTTAAAAGAGTCCCAAAGAGGATGACAAGAGATTGGTACAAGACAATAAATAATTTATAGCTGGAGAAAATTAATCAAGAACCCCCAATTCCCCCTGTCCCCACACGCAGGTGCTCAATTACAGTACCTCTAAGAAGAGGCAGGAGACCAATAACCAAACATCTGTGACATAAATGAATTTAACTATTAGGGAAGAAAGTCTTGAAGCATATAAACACACTAAAGTAACCAAACCAAATTACAATACAATGTACGTTTGCTTTGTATAATGCCTTTCATTATACTATTTCCCAGAACTCTTCACATAATTAAATAATATAAATGTTATAGAGTGTAAGTGAAATACAGCAGCAATAGAGAGATTTTCTAATGGAGGCAGAGAATACAATTATAAGCTATTTCAAAAAGTTAAAAAAATTAGAAAAAGACAGGAATTCAGACAAAGATGACCATGAGACTCAGTTTCAGAAACCTGGTCTACTGGGGACAGATGGGTTCCAGTTGTCAGAGAACAGCATCTTTGGTTATAAATTTGTCAAGCTGGTGAAGAAGGCTTTAAACTAGAGTTGCTGTGGGAAAGGGAGCATCAATCTATCCCACTCATACCCGTTTGATGCCAGGGCCAGCAAGAGGTGCCCAGAGCCTGGAGAGGGATCACAGGTCAGCGCATGAAAGGCAGCAAATAGTAACTCAAGCCACTCCATGCAGTGAGTTATCTTCATCAGAACCCAATTTAAAAGTCTCTAAGCAAGTGCATGGAGCACAGGGAATAAACAAAAGGAGTCAGGGACGTGCAAACACCTGCAGGGCATGGTGGGATGGCTCCTATGACTGGAGCTTTGGAATGGAAGGATACAGGCTCTTTAGGAAAGAAGGCAGGAGAGACAAAGAAGAGGTATTGTCCTCTGTATCAATGTCCAGCTGCAGTGCATGGAGCTCCACCTGGGGATGGATAAGGAGCTGACTGAGAGCTTATGGATCAGAATTAAAGGGAAGGCAGGGACAGGTGACATTATAGTGGGGATCTGCCACAGGCCACCCTATAAGGAAGATTGAGCAGATGAGACTCTTAAATGGACAAACAGAAGCAGCCTCATGTTCACAATTCCTGGTCCTCATGGGAGACTTCAGCCACCCTGATGTCTCTTGAAGGGATAATGCAGCCAGGCCTAAGAAATCCATGAGGTTAGTAAAATGCAGTGATGATAACTTCCTTCTCCAGGTGACAGAGAATCCAATGAGGAGAAGTGTTATGCTGGACCTTGTTCTCACCAACAAGGAGGGGCTGATGGGGAATGTGAGGTTCATGGGCAGCCTGGGCTGCAATGACCATGAAGTAGTAGAGTTTAAGATCCATTGGGGCAGTGAAAGGAGTGTACAGCAAGTTCACTGCTCTGGACTTCAGGAGAGCAGACTTGGGCCTCTTTAGGAATCTGCTTGATCTACCATGGGATAAAGCCCTAGAGGAAAGAGAGGCTCATGGAAGTTGGTTCATATTCACAGATCACCTCCTCCAAGCTCATGAGAGATGCATCCCAACAATAAGGAAGTTGGGCAAAACTACCAGGAAACCTGCATGAGTGAACATGGACCTGTTAGAGCAGGTCCAGAGGATGGCCACTAAATTGACCACAGAGCTGGAGCACATCTCCTACACAGACAGGTTCAAACCTGTTGGGATTCAGGGACACCTTGTAGCAGTCTTCCAAGTAACTAGAGGGATTCTACAAGAAATCTAAAGAGGGACTTTCTACAAAAGTATGTAGCGATAGGATGATGGGTATTGGCTTTAAACTGACAGATGGTAGCTTTACATGATGTATTAGGAAGAAATTCTTTACTGTGAGGATGGTGAGGCACTGGAACAGTTGTAGATGCCCCATCCCTGGAAGTTTTCAAGGCCAGGTTGGATGGGCATCTCAACAAACTGCTCTGGAGGAGGGTGTGCCTGTCCATGGGGGGCGTTGGAACATGGTGGTCTTTAAGATCCCCACCAAACCAAACCAAACCAAACCATTCTATAATTCTGTGAAGAGTTAGTACCTTAGACCTTGGCATTAGACCATTAAAATGAGTGGAAATAATTTCATTGTCCTCAATGGAAGCAGTATATATAATCCCAGAGGGTAACAAGGAGTTTGCTAAAGGCAGTGGAAGCATTGATGGAGAAGAGTAAAGCCAAAGACAATGAGTGATTGTTCAGCAGAGGGAACAGGAAGAGGAGTAAATAGATATGTGGCATCTCTGAAGAATTTTGGAAATAGTTGCCTTCCTCATTACTGGTTTTCTTCATTTTGATGTCTGCACAATGCAGATGAAATAAGTGAATTGAATTAACAGACCTACCCCAGTTTAAAGCACAGAAGGGACTAAACAGTGCAGTTCAAAATGGTTCCTAAAATGACTGTTGATCCCTATACATGTAGGAATAGTCCCTTCTATTCCATTTTTACCTTTTCTGTTTTATAAAGCAGTAGTGCATGAATCCTCCTGGAACACTGCTTGTGAGTTTTGAGACTCCCAGGGCTAATTCAGTGGGTTGCTCATCTGATTGCTTCAACATTAAACACACAGTTTTGCTGCCGCTACTGCTGTAGAAGACCATTTCTGTTTAACTCCTGACAAATGAGGTATGTAATAGCATATGTAACATAGTTGGATTTACTCACCTATTTTGATTTTTTTTTTTCAATTGATTAAGGAATAAGCTAGTCATAGCTATGTTTTTTGTTGTATCTTGATGTGTGGGCTTAACAACACCTGGTTTGTGGGGGCAGGAAAAAAAGCTGTTTGAAACTTCTATGTCCAGCACAGAGCCAATCGCTGAAGGCTCTGACGATGGGCAGGTTACTAGCCCAATTAGTCAAGTTGGTGACACTTCTGTGATGACATATTCAAGAAAGGAAAAACCACAAGAAGCTCTCTTTCTTGCTCCCCTCTGAGGGGTGGCTAGGGGCCCATGGGCTAGTTCCCAGAGAGGGCTGCCAGGCCCTTCCTGGCGTGGCAGCCAGGTCAGTGCCACCAGGGGAGGGCCACCTGGGCCCATCCTGCTGGGGGCCGCTGGGGGCCGCATGGCCGGGCCCCTCCTGAGGCCAGAGCCGCCCATGAAGTGCCAGCAGGGACCACGTGGCCAGCAGCGAGAGACATGGCGATCAATTCCCCAATGTGGAGCCTGGACAAGATCAACCTCTCAATTGCAAATTACAGACACCAACTTTCTTCCAAGTCAGAGGAAAAGGAAAAGTGAGGACAGGTGAGAAAAACCAACATGGCAGCACTGAGGTCAGTGAAAAAAAAGGAGAGGGAGGAGGTGCTCCAAGCGCCGGAGCTGAGATTCTCCTGCAAGCCGTGGTGAGGACCATAATACAACAAACTGTTTCCCTGTAATTCATGAGGTGCATGGGGGGGTGCAGAGATCCATGCGCAGCCTGTGAAGAAGAGTACTCATGCTGGAGCACATGGATGCTAAAAAGCTCTAATCTAGTGAGGAACTTGGGCAGAGAGAGATGGCCCTTGCTTTTAGAGATCAAGGAAGAGAGCTTTTGCTTCCAAACTAGAACAGTTCATCCTTAAAAGACTAAACCCCATGAACTAAAATGACCCACACTAGGCAGTTGTGGGAAGACTGCTTGGCCCATGGGAGGGATCTTCACGTTGCAGCAGGTTCAGGCAGGCTGTTGCTTGTGAGGGTTAAAACTACTCTGGAAAAGTTTGCAGAGAACTATTTCCAGTGGGAAGGATCCCATGGCACAGCAGAAGAAACTCTTTTCCTTAAACATAAAGAAAGACTCTTAAGAAGTGAAATACTGACCAAAACCCCATGTTTGTTTCCTTGCGAGGTTGGTAGAAAGAGGGAGGGACTGGGGAAAAAAGGCGTTCTGAAAGTTTGCTTTGATTCTCATTACCCTTTTTACTTTTAATTCTGTCAATAATAAATCTTATTCTGTTTAAGTTTTGAACCTGTTTTGTCTTAAAGTTTTTTTCAATAATCCTTATCTCAACTCATGAAAATGAAGTTTTCAATTTCCCCTCCTCTGCTTAGCTATAGCAGAGGAAAAAGTGAATAGTTTTCGTGGGTGCCTGGTGCTTAACCAGCGTCAAACTGTGACACTTGACTTTATATAGACATACATATATGTAATTAAAGTCAAAGCTTATTTCCTAATTTCTATAAATTGTTCCATTTATGATTGTATTTAAATAATATTTTGGTAAGTTCTTCAAAAGCATTCCATAAGATTCAGTGATCTATCATTTTGCTTTGCATTGGTGTTTCTCTGTCCAAAATACTTTTTCCTACTCTTCCCCTTTTTTTATCTAGTAACTACACAGAGGTGGAAAATTCCCTTATCTGGTGAGATATAATCCTTTTTCATTTCTTTCTAAGGACGCCAGAATGAATCATCCTTCTTCTCATTACAGCTTATAAAACTATTATTTTCTTTTTACACAAAATGGAGCCTTAGTTGTCATCGAAACCTTGCTATTGTACTGATGTAGTCAAAAGATTTCTTTTTATATTATTCAGTTCCTGAATCTAAATAATAGATTCATTTGAATGAAAAAGGGTTATAACCTGTAGCTGAAGGTACAAGACCCAGTTCCTTATGTTTGACACAAATGATAGTCAAATAAAAAACATACAGAAAAGGGATAAACTACTATCCAAACAGATTATTTCTGAGGAGTGCAAGAGACTACCCAGGATAAGATTCAGCAGACACAGGTCTCCTACATTAATAGATTTCATGTCCACAGGCAGATTCTAGATGACTCTTAACAGTGTTTCATTAAATGCACTTTCATTATGTTTCTGATTATTTTGTAATGGTATTTTAAAATAGATTTTATTTATAATAGGAATTCCAGAGTGTAACTTAACAGCCTCCACATCTCCTTTACTTTTTCAGGATAATTTATTTTTACCTGTTTTAGTAATGTCAGTAATATTTCTTTTTCTGGATGATGCATACCTGTTATCATTCAGAATGTGGACCTGCTTATACTGCATTTGTTTCATTTAAATTGTATTTTAAATTTTTTTAATCCTTCCTGTTGCTCTGTGTAAGTTTGCTACATCTTGAAGAGTATGTAATTTCAAAATTTAGCCTTTTTTATGCAGTTAACAATAGGTCAATTTTGCTGATTTCACCTAAATATAAGAAAAATAATCTTTTAATTGTTTTTGTCTTTTTCAAGCAACGTTTCAATGGCATTTGTGTATGAAGTTAAGAAACTATTGTGGCTTATATGTAGTTAGAGATTCTAAATGGCTGTTTAGCTACAGAACTTTTTTACATGTGAGAACCTTTCAAAATTAGTCCTCAAAATTTAGTTTCAAGGGGTACTAGTCACCAAAAAAAAAAAGACTCAGGAAGTGTAAAAAAAAATTGTGTACAGTTTTAAGTGTGGGTCCAGGAACTTTTCCAAATGTCATGGTGCCATTTTTGAGTAATTTTGAAATGCAGTGGAAGGTGATGTCATGGTCCTGAATTTGTCAGTTTCAAGTCTGTCTTATATGTATATTCCAAAAGGTTCTTAGGGTGATGCCATATGGAATATGAAGCAGATAAGTTGCTTTGGGCTATTTTGTAGAGCTGGATACCAGATGCTGCATGTGGCTCTGATACATGTGGAACTGATCAATAGGTATTTTAGGACGCATTTTAAGTCATATATAGTGTAATATGTTTAAACTGTATGGAGTACTTGCCAAAGAACATGCATTCTCCTTCCTGGGAATCTGCTCTCTGCTGAGCAGTGCAAAAGTATACCACATTACGTAAAGAAATCTTTGCTTACTGTTCACTATGTGTAAAAATATTTAAAATTCAATCTTCATGTCCAGCCTTAAAAGTCCTTATTGTTATCATTTCTTCTTTTTGTGCATACCCAGAACTGCTCAGGCTGAGATCACCCACCTACACCTTTTTGGGATCTACAGCACAGGAACGTAACAAAGTTGAATTAAGCATGTAATAAAATGTTGCTGAATCTGCTTTCTTTTTTCTCCTTCCTTCACTTTTCTTTCTTCTGGTAGGAAGGGCAATCACTTACAGAAACAGAAGATCTTAGTCCTGTTTTTTTTAACACAAAGGAGTTGAATCCCAGCATTTTCACTTGCCAGGAGTGTCACTTAAAAACTCAATTTAAGGAGTATGCAACAAAGGGTGAGTCAGGTGGAGTTATGTGAAGACATAGATCCATGTTCCTGTTGATATTGTACCACTGTAACATTGCAGAAGTGTAGAAGATGTGCAGGATCAGGAGGAGCATTCTAAGGAAGAATAGCTCCATTCTACAGTTTTTGAAGTCGTTCCCTACCATGGCATCATAATATATTATTTTCGGACAGTTTTTGTTTATGTGTGGATGTGGTTTAACCCCAGCCAGCAGCCAAGCCCCACACAGCCTCTTGCTCACTCCCCCACCAAGGGGATGGGGGAGGGAATTGGAAGAATTAAAGGTAGAACACTTGTGGGTTGAGATAAAGACAGTTTAACAGGGAAAGCATGAGCTGCACACACAAGCAAAGCAAAACAAGGAAATAAGTCACTGCTTCCCATGGGCAGGCAGGTGTTCAGCCATCTCCAGGAGAGCAGGGACCCATCACACATACCAGTGGCTTGGGAAAACCAACACCATCACTCCAAATGTCCTCTATTTCCTCCTTCTACCCCCCTCAGCTTTATATACTGAGCACAATGTCATATGGTCTGGAATATCCCTCTGGTCAGCTGGGGTCAGCTGTCACTTCCCAACCTCCCTTGCAACAACTTCCTCACCAGTGTGACAGTATAAAAAGCAGAAAAGGCCTTGCCTCTGTGTAAGCCCTGCTCAGCAACTCTATCCTGGTCAAAAGCTGCAGAATGGAATAGTCATTGGGCAAACATACAAACAATTATGAATGAAGAAAAGAGAATTCCTTGGGGTAGAAGGGTTTAACTCCTATGTTTTTTCACAACAAGCACTGTTCCTTCCTCCAAAGTGTAAATGTACCTGAGCTGTATCCAGGATATCTCATTCTTTGAAAAAAGCAGTTATTGCAGTCTAGATCCAGGAATGAATTCAGACATGAATCCAATATGAAGAAGGGTGCCTAGGTTTTTGAGTCTCAAGTTCCAGACACAGCATTAAATTCCAGGCAAGTTTAGTGATCAACACTTCCTTGGGTCTTACTATTGTCTTCTTGTTCATCATATGGGTTTATTTTCATTATCCTTCTGAGATGATCTTCATTCCTTGTACACAGGTTATATGTACTTACTTAGTTCTAAGATTAAAATTTCATTCTGGGAACCAGGCCTAAATTTAAATGTTAGAGTGTATCTAGGTTAGTTAGGGACTATTATTGCATCTGGTCCTCAATAACACGGCTTATGACACTAAAGAAGCAGTTTGGAAAAGGTTGTCCACACAATGTTTTGTGGAGGTGAACAGTACTCTCCTGTTTTGCAAGGGTGTTTCATAATATCTAGCTTGGGTTTTTGAAGTTATTGAATTGCAATTTGACTTCTCTGCTTGATAGAATATGTGTTTCTGATCTGATTAGGACACAGGCTCTATTCTGAGAGATATTCTGCCATCTCTTCAACATTTCTCATTAGCTAATAAATTTCATTTCTTGATTAAATTTTATGATTTAACAAGAGATATCCATATTTATGATCTCCGTATCAAATTTCTAGAATTAGTACCAGCTATAGTTTGTTCCATTTACTTTGTATCTTTGAGTTGTCCCATATTATCGACTTACACTTTACATCCCCATGAAACAGTACAAATTTTCTTTCTTTGGTGGATGATTTCCGTATTTTTTATAATTTTTTTTAGACTACAATCAGATTGCCTATATTATGCCAAGGTTTCTTTTGTACTTGCCTGAAGTATCTGGACAAAGAGCTTACAAAAATGATAGTGCTACTCCAGGCAGCCAAGGCCATGGAGCGGAACCAGCCCATTCTTTCTTTAGAGCATACTAAACATAACATAATCAATCCTTATATCTTTCAATTTTTAAAGCTGTGTTTGTCAGAAATATAACAAACTAAAACCGCCAAAAAGAAATCACAGCAAAACTTAAATTGAGCAGTTTCTATACAGTCTGGATCCTACTTATTTATCTCCACTGTAAGTTCGTTCTTCGTTTTTCTTGTAAGTCTCTTGGATCTGTTTATATTAAATTTACTAATTTTCTGTTTTCATCTGCCTGTTTCACTGTTGTGTTGGACTTGCATGGCCTGGACTTGCATGGTTTTGGTGGTGGGGGGAGCTACGGGTGTGTCTTCTGTGAGAAGCTGCCAGAAGCTTCTCCCATGTCCAGCAGAGCCAATGCCAACCGTGGCTCTAGGATGGACCCACCAAAGTCAAGCCAATCAGGAATGATGGTAATGTCTCTGTGAAAACATATCTAAGAAGAGAAATAAAGTTCTTGTGCAGATGTAATTGCAGCCAGAGAAGAGTTGGGTGAGAACCTGTGAGAGGAACTACTCCGCAGACACCAAGGTAAGTGGAGAAGGAGGGCAAGGAGGTGCTCCACATGCTGAGCCGAGATTCACCTGCAGGCCATGGTGAAGACCATGGTGAGTCAGGCTGTGCCCCTGGAGCTCATGGAGGTCAATGGGACTGCAGACATCCACCTGTAGCCTGTGGATGAGCCCCATGCTGGAGCAGATGGATGCCTGAAAGGAGGCTCGTACCCTGTGGGAGGCCTGTGCTGGAACAGGCTCTTGGCAGAGGCCTGGGGACCAGTGGAGAAAGAAGTCAGTGCTGCAGCAGGTTTGCTGGCAGGAAGCCTGCAGAGGGACACATGCTGGAGCACGCTGTGCCTGAAGGACCGCACCCTGTGGAAAAATGACCCAGGCTGGAGCAGTTTACGGAGAACTATTGCCTGTGAGAGGGGCCCCACACTGGAGTGGGGGAAGGACCCCTCTCCCTGAGCAGCAGCAGGAGTGATCTGTGATGAACTCACTGTAACCCCCATTCCCTGCCTCCCTGAGCTGCTGGTACAAAATGTAGACCTCTCCCTCCTTTCCAGGTCTACAAAAATGCAGACCTGGAAAGGAGGGAGAGGTGAGGGGAAGGTGTTTTTAAGATTTATTTTACCTCTCATTATCCTGCTCTGTTTTTGCTGGTAACAAATTCAGTTGATATTCCCAAACGGAGTCTGTTTTGCCTGTGACAGTCTTTGGTGAGTGATCTCTCTTTGTCCTTAACTCACCTCATGAACCTTTGTTATGTTTTCTCCCTCATGTTCAGCTGAGAGGGGAGTGATAGAGCAGCTTTGGTGGGTGCCTGTCACCCAGCCAGGGTCAACCCAATAAAACTGTGTATTTCATATATTACTTCCACTGGAGTTTTCTCTGTTGCTTTTGAGGAAAGGACAAGTTTTCAGGGGCAGGAATCAATTTGGTACAAAGTAATATAGGCACTACAAGGCATGAAGGAAAACTTCCTCCCTTAGCTGCCAGCAACTTGAATTTTTAAAAAATATCATAATGCCTACATAGTAATTTATAGTAAATTAGTAACATAAATATTTCTTTAGTTACAGCACACTTATCTAAAAATCTAATAAATGTTCATTTACTTTGTTTGATTGTTTGTGGAAAATAACTGAACTTAGAGCCTGAATTTGTCCTATGACACACACAATTTTTTTTTTGCTAGAAAATGATAGTGAAGTTGTCTTACATTTTCATTTGTGAAAGAGGATTGAAAAGACATGGTCTGTAAAGAAGGAAATTTTCCAAATTAAAAAAAAATACTGAAAAAGGAATTTCTATAGATAGAAAGAATTCTGCTCTTGAAAATATTTTTTTTCATCTGCACAAACCACATATGTAGAAACATTTCCTTTTGTTTGACCAAATATTTGTAATCGTATATTCATGTCTAGTGTAACAATAGCAAATACTTGTTGTAGCTATGCTACATGTAAGATCAATATTCAGTAGTTTGGTCCAGTATTTTCAAAATGAGTAGCTATTTGGATATCTTCTGCTTTTCTACTTAAGAAAATGAAAACTGAATGTTTAAAACAGTTTGACTCCAGTGGTCTGAAAAAAGGTATTTCTTTAAAATGCATCATCTAAAGAACAATGTCACTTAGCAGAAACCAAAACTTTTGAAAGTCTTAACCATGGAGTAAGGGACAAATTTAAAAACTGATTTTTTTTGTCTGTACTAGTTGCAGAAGCAATTTTCCGCTTTCCCGCCTCCCGTGCTTATATTTGTAAATATACCAGCCCAAATGTAACACTAAGAGGGTGTTCTGGATATGGTCTGGCCACAGAAACCCAGCCATGACACAATGTTGGTATTAAGCCAGTAGGCATTATCACCTTATATTGAAGAAAAATGACTGTGTTATAGATTTGTAGTGGAAAGGACAGAGTAGTGCATTCTACTCTATGATCTATCTGGGGAAAGCGAGGTATCTGCTGATCTGAGCATTGTAGCCCAGTTTCTGATGTACACATTCTTACAGACTCTTCCAACATCAACAAGAAGAGCTGAATAGCATTTATGGAGTTCTCACCCTGTTACTTTTCCCAGTGTTCATTTCTTCTTATCACCAACTTCTATGTGTCCTGGCCTCTCTATAATGCAGAGAAATAAATTATCATTACCGATGGCAGATTGTAGCTGTTCCAGGAGATACATTTTCTGCCATCAAGACAGCATCTCCCTTAGCTGTGACATACACACAGTAATGCTGCAGCATAAAACTGCAGCTGGAAACTATTTACAGAAACTATGGAGCTGGATTAACTTTTCCTCTCTCTAAATCAGATAGGCCCCACCAGGAAAGTTATTATCTTTGAGAGACTTCTCTAAAATCAAGTTTTATTACCTCACCTTGCTGATTCACTCCATCTCTGCCATAAATATGGTGGATCAGTGATGTTTGGTCCAGATTTTTTGACTTCTGTCGGTATGATTAAAGCTCTCAAAATTTGTTTTGAGGAGGGAAAGAGCAAAGGACAATTTTACTGAGTTTTGGGTAAGGCTAGAATCCAAAATGTTGCAGTTAAAACATATGGATAGGCAAGATGTCAAAATGTGCTCCTGAGCATCCTACATTTATGCAAATAAAAATATGAGGATCTTGACATGAATTACGAAGTAGGGATTTTTGAATCTGAATACACTTCTAGCCTCGCAGGTGGAGTCCAAGCTATGATGGGACTAGCTCAAATCCCCAGAATATCCTGCATGAACCTTATAAGGGGAGCTATGCCCATATCTGGATTTTAGTTTAGCAGGTGGAGCACATCTGCATTTTGAAATCACATTACCATGAGTGTACAGAGTGTGTGTGAGAGTGGAATTCTTGATGAGGGTTGCCCTCACCCTGAAACAAAATGCATTTTATAAACCTGTGTGCTCAAAGAAAAACTTGGCAAGTGGCACCCTAATAGGAGTTTGAACCTGCACAAATTTGCCACTTCTAACTTTCACACTATTTGCAAAAACAAACTGACAGACATGGCTGACTTTTCCTGACATCGCTTTAAAGGAGGGCATTGTTTCAGTGTGCATTAGCATACACATGCAATGGCAAGACACTCTTGATTTAAGTTTTTTTTTTTTGTTCCTGGATTTTTTGGGTTTTGTTTTTGTGATATTTTTTCTCCTTTTATTTTGTCACCAATGGAGCAGAACCTGCTTCTGCTCATCATTCTTTTTTAATCTAGCCCAGCGATGAAACACACAACTGGGGCAAGCTTGGCAGTTGAAGGATCCAGATGCTAAACTCCAGGATTAATTTCTCCAGCAGAGGCAACTGGGAGTCAGATCCTCTCTCTGGCTTTCCTAGCAGCTTGGTTTAACCCCCAGCCATCCAAAAGGCTCATTTTTGTGTTAGGCTGGGAGTTCACTTGTCCTGGAAGGTAAAGAACTGCCAGATTGACTTTGTCAAATGAAGGATTTTGTATTTAAATATCAGTGCCTTGATTTTCCCAGCGACGGGAACTCAGTCATTGAAGACTTATGTACATGCTAATGATGCTTTCATTTGGCATCTTCCTCAGAATGTGACAAAAGAAGGAAGTTGACATTAGCAAGTGAGAACAATGAAAGGGAGGGGTAAAAATAAGCAGTGATAAAGTGACATTAAAACAAGGAATGCAACTGTGTTACATGAAGAGAGGAAAATCAAAGTAGCTTAATTCATGTAGAAATGTAAAATCAGTTAAAATGACATCAAATTAGCATCATTTAACCTGCCTTTTTTTTTTTCATTGGTTGCCTTTTTTTTCTGTTTGCTTAGTTAGTTTGTTTTGTTTTAAAGTGACCTTCTCTTATACTTGATGCCAGGGAAATGAATTGCAACAGAACTGTAGAACGAAGAAATCTTGCATTCTTCCAGTAAATGTTTTCCCCTTGTTGCAGTAGTACTTGATGAAAAGTAAGCCCTAAATATTAAACTTAATTCAACCTCTAAATTGTGTATACTGTGGTTGCAGGGACTATTAGCCATCAGAAGACATAAAGCAATATAAGCACAGTTTGGATTTCCAGCAATGAGTAATGCATTGTGTGTGTTTTTTAAATAACTTAGTCCTGTTTTTAGCAAGCAATACATGTTGAAGGTGCACTACATACTAAGTGACAAGCATGTCATTTCACAAAAATATTACTAGGGAGAAAAATTAAGATGAAAGAGAATTAAAGTGTAACTACTACAGGAAAATACTTAACAATACAGTGAATGCTCAGTTTCGCATTTGAAAATAGATCTTTTTATATGAACATATGTAAATTAACAGCATGCACTTTTTTAATATCACATCAACTACTGGTTAAAAAAAAAGCCTCCAATACAGTATGCATCTCAAGACCAGACAGATTTATGTTTAAATAGTTTTTCTTCTCCCTGCTATTGGGTCTTTGAAACCCAATTTACAATAAGTATGGATGACTTTAAAAGAGGAAATTTGGCAAGCTCTGTAGAAGAGTGGGAAAAACTGGAAGTGAAAAATGAAAATTAAACTCCACAATCAACATTTTCAGCACGGAGACAGAAGGTGATCTTAAAGGTTACATTTATTTTAAAGATTTATTCTGCTGCATCTAATAGCAATTTTGACCAAACGAGCACCAGAAGTGCTCTGTGGGAGAGGAATTAGAATGCAGCTCTGCAGAGAAGGGAAAAGGCTACCTTTTGGGATTTCTCCTTTGGTTTCCTGGATGAGCACATTCTACCCAGAGCATAGAAATAAATCCATTATCCTGAAGGCAATAAATGAGTTTATGCTCATTGTTTCCACATTTGTGCTGTATGCACACTTCAGCTAGCACACGGTCAAGGTCAGGTGAATTTTATTTAACAGATGAAAATTAAGTGTATGCAGTGTAAGTAGTGTGTCTGCTTATGTGTTGCTCTGAAAAGTAATCTGAGAATTTTTGTCTGCAATCAAGCTTTAACATGATGCCAAGATTCATGACCTATGGTTCATAGGTGGGAGCACAGGTCTTAGAGTTGTTTGTGAGCAATAAATTACAAGCTCCTGATTAGAGAATTTTGGAGTATGGCTTTGGTCAAGGCCTTGTCAAGTGAAATAGACCCAAGAAATGATGGATCAGCAGAGGGATTAAAGCCTGGTCTAAAGAAAAATGTTGGGATGTCTCTGGGGATAATCAGACCTTTACTCCAATAAAGGAAAAGTCAGCAGTATTATATATGTGAAAAAACCATATATAGTCTCCATAACCTGTGTTCATGTCACCTTGTAAAATTAGAGTTTTCTTGCCTGGAGCAGGATACTTTACAGCAAGTAGGCTGCAAAGTACTATTAAGTCACCTGACAGCATTTCCAATGGCTCCCCTACCAGCCCTATTTAATATGGATGAGATCCTGACACCACTGAAAACAAAGATAAAATTCCCACTGAGTCTCTTGGGGCCATGATTACAGGATTTTACCTTATAAACAAATTTTATTTGATTTGCAGTAGATTTGAGTCTTTTCAGATTGGGATGAGTAGAGGGGCAGGATGACCTCACTCATCCTGCTGGCAGTGCTCTTCCTAATGCAGCCCAGGATACCATTGGCCTTCTTGGCCATGGAGCAGTACTGGCTCATGGACAGCTTGTTGTTCACCAGGACCCCCAAGTCCTTCTCCCCAGAGCTGCTTTCCAGCAGATCAACCCCCAGCCTGTACTGGTGGGTTATTCTTCCTCAGTGCAGGAGGATCCTGCATTTCCCTTTGTTGAACTTCAGACAGTTCTTCTGTGCCCCTCTCTCCAGCCTGTCGAGGTCCTTCTGAGGGGCTGCTCAGCCCTCTGTGGTATTGGCCACTCCTCCCAGCTTTGTGTCATCTGCAAAATTACTGAAGAGGCATCTGCCCCTTCACCCAAACCATAAGTTCAACAATTCTGGGCCCAGTATTGGACTTCGGGGATACCACCAGAGACTGGCATCCAGCATCCATCCCTGTGCCACTGATTACAACCCTCTGGGACTGGCTGTTTAGCCAGTTCGCAATCCACTCACTGTCCTTCCTGAGTTTGCCTATGAGGCTATTGTGAGAGAGTGTTGAAAGCCCTGCTGAAGTTGAGGTAGACAATATCCGCTGCTTTCTCCCCTCATCCACCCAGGTAGTTGGTTCATCATACAAGGTTATTTGGTTAGTCAAGAACGATTCGCGTTTAGTGAATCCATGCTGACTACTCCTGATCACCTTCTTTTTGTCCATATGGATAGAGGTGGCCTCCAGAGTGAGGTGCTCCATCACTTTTCTGAGGATTGAAGTGAGGCTGACTGGCCAGTTGTTCCCTGGGTCCTCCTTCTTGCCCTTTTTGAACTACTGGGGTGATAGCTGCTTTCTTCCAGTCCTCAGGCCACTATCCTGGTCACTACGACCTTCCAGAGATGATCGTGAGTGGCCTGGCTATGGTGTCTGCCAGCTCTCTCAGCACTCATGGATGCATCCCATCAAGACCCATGGACTTGAGGATGTCAAGATTGCCTAGGTGTTCTCTGACCCAGTCCATTGCTTAGTTTTGCATAAACTGTAGTTTTAGTAGTCCATACCCAATTTTAGGTACAGGAAAGCAGAGATAACCAGTTACGATGTTTTGGTAGGAAAGAAGCACCATGATTTTTCATTTTTAGGATATTTTTGGCCTTTCTTTCAAAACTATTGCAACTCACATTGATTTTCACTTTAGACCATCCTGTCAATAGTCTCAGAGAACTTGCAGAGAAAATAACATCTCAGAAAGAATACTATTCTGAAGGAGTTCACTTCTGCCAAATAAAACAAGAAAAATCTTTGCCAATTTTAAAGTACCAGTTTTGGAGCTTGTAACAGGAGGCATGAAGGTACTGTGAAGAGTTCATCATGTCAGAATAGTGCTTCATTCCAGGTATTTCAATCACCAAAATAACTATTTAGCAGCAAATTTCATAAAAAAATACATAGATGGAGATATCACAAGAGAATTATTTAATTTACTCAGATAATTTTTAATATAAGAATTTGAAGGTGTGTTCGTTTATCATGTCATTAAAGCATATAATATCATTGTTCATTTTAGAGTTAGGAATAGCATGTTGTCTCTAAACAATGTTGATATTATGCTTTTATTCATTTATATGGGTACTGCTGATATCCTTGTTTGTCAAATTACTACTGTGAGAGACTCTGTAGATCAATTTAAGTTTTAGTAAACCTTTCTACAAAAAAGAGCTAGCATATGATTAGTCCATGGAAGCCTATAAAAGCTGTAGGAACTTTTCTTGAGAGACATAAATTACTTCTTTAATCCAAATACATAAACAGTTTTGAATAAAGGAACATGCAGAACAGCAGAAAATGTACTAGTCATTTTTCATTGAAATATGTTAAAATTCTATACCAGACTGATATTTATTATATCATATTCATGTCTATTCCTAAAATATTTGGGGATGTCAATAAGGTTTTGAATTAAATGGTTGGAAAACAACTGTTCATCTGACAAAGCAGTTACCCTAGGCTGTGTTTATGGAAGAATTGCAAGGTAAGTAGGCCTGATTTTCCTGAAAGGAAACTTCACACAACATTTCTGTGTTAGTTCAATTGGTTCTTCTAAGTTTTTGTAATAATCTGTACAGAATACCAAATAATCTTTGCTTTTAAAAGTTTTACCAAACTAAGTTATTTCTAGACAATAAAATGATATATTCAAGTGTGCCCTTGACATCTAGAAACTAGGGGCAACAGCCTAAGAGATGAAAAAATTTGGAAGCTTTATCACTTTTTTTTCAGCTTTATATTCAGAAATTGAAAGGGGTTTTGGATATAAGTTTTAACAGAATGCTCCTTATTGAGTTGCACCTGAGAGGAATAGTCAGTGAAAAATGGTAACATGAATTATTTCTGAGCAGATAGTTACACTAGAACTCCCTCTGAAAAAATGGTTTTATTTGGATTTTGGTAGACTGTGTCTCCCTTTTGGTTAGTCAAGTGCTGTTAAACCCTGTTTTGAGTTCTGTAAATTCTAGAAATGAACTTCTTCCCTAATTCTCTTGAGATATGGAATCAGACGTGGAATGTGAAAGTAGAAGTACATAAGATATGTATGGCATGTTTTGTTTTAGGAAAGAAACATAAGGCCAACAGATGTGACATTTGAAGTCAACTTGTTTTCTTTGTTCACTCGTGACACCATCTCTCTGCACAACAGACTTCGAGTGGAAAACTTTGCAGCAGAGGTTGTGTCTTCATGGCTGTTTTTTTTTTCCTTTTTTCCAGAAATCCAGTCTCAAGTGATGAGGCGAATCAAATTATTATTTATAAGTGCGTTTCTATGTTTCATATTCTATATAAATATTAATCTATGGGAAATAGTGAATAAGATCTACTCAGAAGAGAAACTGACATCAATCCCGAATACATACACATTCAAACATTGCTAAAATATTATTTTCATTTCTGTGCATATATTTATGCCATTATATTCTTTTTTTGTTGTCATTATTACAGTAGTGCCATTTTGGAAGAGTAAATATGTACTTGAAAAATCTGTATTGGTATTCTTATTTTTAACAAAGTGTATATATTATTCTACTTTTGTTTTTTAATTTGATAAAAATTACATAATTCTATTAAATGTTACTTTAAATTAGTATATGTTAGGAGTGTATGCCAAAAAAATCCAAAGGTAAACCTTTCAACTGACAGAGGCAGCTTTGTGCTAATGAAAGAGTTTACATATGAATCTGTCAAAAAAATGTTTACTGTGTCTTTCTCCCTTGTCCTTTCAAAATGATAGAATCCTAGTTGATAGCTAAAAGTATTGTTATTATTCCCAAACTGCAAGACCTTCTGCTCTATACAATTATTTTTTTAGTATGATTTATTGTAACAAATTCTTCATTGAGGTCTGCATTGGTCATTTTACCCTCATTTAATTTATCTACCGTTAATCTAAAATCATATGTGAAGAACATCTAGGCAGTCTATTATCCTGGCCAACACAATTTTTATGGGCTCTTACAGTTTTTTACCTTACTATCTGTTTACTTTTAAGTCTTAGATCATTCTTTCCTTCAAATTGCTTTTAAATCATTAGGTGACAATAGCTGCCCAAATAATACTTTTATTTTCACAACCACAGTGGTGCTATATGGACTAAACCCAGGAGCTACACTCATCTGAAAGACAGAATTACCCAAGAGATCATATAATCTTTCTGATAAAGATTACGATTTCCTCCAACCTGAGTACATTGAATATCTACTTAGATTTTTTGTACCCTACTTACAGTAATTTACATTTGTAGGCCCGGATTTCTATAAGGCAGCTTGCCTCTTCTAATATGCTTAATGCCATCAACTTTACTAAAAACTGAGGCAAAATATTAACTCAAGTTTTGGGGCCATATCTAGATTATATTTAATCTTTTTCCTTGATCTATTTTTAATTATGTGGATAAGAAACTTTTCTGTATTTGTTTAATGTCCTTTGCAAGATCTAATTTAGCTTGACTTTTGCAGTTCTCACTTCTTCTCTAAACATATTGACCTGTAACACGTAACTTTCACTACTGATCAAACCTTTTTTTTCCTTTTCTTGCCGCTCTTCTGTTTTTCTCACTTTTGAAGACATTATTTTCATCCATTTAGATTTGAGGCCCTTTTCTCCAAGTTTCCTCCACTTTGTAATGAAAATTGAAGAAAATTCCCGTGCTTATGTCTTAGGGAGATTCTGAATCTGTGCTACATTCAATTCAGCTCCTGCAAGTTTTCTCTTCTGAATTTAAAATCTTCATTATAGAATTATTTTTATTTGGTTCCCCTTAATTTCAGCTGAGTCACCCACAACCACTTGATCCAATGTTACACCACTAACAAAAACTTGATAAAGAGTTTTTAATAGTAGTGCCTGATATGAGGCTCTATAGAATTCTTATTAGGAAACAAAATTCTTAAAAATTCACATGAATTTATCTGAAATAGTTCATCAGTACTTTTACATATATAACAATACCTTTGACCAGATGCATTTCTACCCATAATGCAAAACTGATCTATTTCCTGTTTGTAGAACTTACCGGGGAAAAAAACAAATAGCAACCAAGAAAACCCCAAAAGAAACCCAAATGAATCCCCACATGAAATAAGCACTGTTAAAGTTTGGGACAATAGAGTAGCTGAAAGAAAACATACATGTAATAGTGAAGAGAATGGATTACTGCCTCTACAGTACCTCAGTTGTCCAGGCAGACTGTCATAAAAAAAATAGCAGGTATTTTATTATGTCCCAATGTAATATTTAGAAGAAAATAACACGATTATAAAAACAAAGAAAATGTCCATGAAAAAAGAGACTGAATTACTTAGCATCTAGTACCAGATCTTAGCTTGAATCCTCTGTCTCAAAACTGATAGAAGTGAAGGGCCATTCTGAGTGTTGCTATAACCCAATGATAATTTTTTTATGGAATATTAAAAAAATGGAACAACTTCAACATGAAAGGGAGACACAAAATATATGCAGGAGATGGATTTACAGGATGTAACTTTCATACATAATGAAAGCTCAAAAAATTGACCTGTTATTAAAAAGGTAGAGATATTTCCTTCTCCACTGGCTGAATTTTCTAAGGTAAGATGGCCTTGGAAATATAACAGCAGGATACAGAGTCAGGCTGCTGATTACCTTACTTAGACATACAATTCTTACTGAAGAAGTTTGTGAAAGCCGCTCTCAGATAGAAGCAAGAGGGGTAGTCTAAAGGTAATCTTCTGATTTCAAATATAAAGTATAGAACTCATATAGCCCACCATCTTTCCATCTTAAAAAGGGAGTCAACCTTTTCAAGTCATGTAAAAATACTATTCTCAGCCATATAATAGACTACACCATTAACAAAAGGAATCCCTCATCATAGTAGAAGTTCAATTAATAAGTGATACACATACAATTAATGTATTTCTGACACTGTTTTTAATTTGAATATATAAGTCCTACAGAGTTTTGCTGGGGGAACTGGTATTCTAGAGGTCCCAGCTGACTGGCAGTTAGAAAATCTACAAGAAGGGTCAGAAGGAAGATCCAGGTAACTACAGGGCTGTCAGCCTGACCTTGGTGCTGGGAAAGGTCGCAGATCAGATAGTCTTGAGTGTCACTATGCAACGTACAGGACAACCAGGGCATTTTGGATCAAGTGCACCCTCAGTCACTTTGCAGGCAACACCCGGTTGGATAGGAGTGTTAGTCTGCTGGAGGGTAGGAAGGCTCTGCAAAGGGATCTGGACAGGTTGGATTAATGGACCAAAGCCAGTAGTATGAAGGTCAACAAGGCCAGTTGCACCTGGGTCACAACAATCCCCTGCAGTGTAACAGGCTGGGGGAAGAGTGTCTGGAAAGCTGCCCAGCAGAAAAGGACCTGGGGCTGCTGGTTAACAGCTGGCCGAACCCAAAGCAATGTGCCCAGGTGGTCAAGAAGGTCAATAGCATCCTGGTCTCTGTCAGCAATAGTGTGGTGAACAGGACAGGGAATTGATTGTACCCCTGTAGTTGGTACCGGTGAGGCCACGCCTCTAGTCCTGTGTTCAGTTTTGGGCATTGAAGTGCTGGAGCAGAGAAGGATAACAAAGCTGGGGAAGGGTCTGGAGCACGAGTCTGATGAGGAGTGGCTGAGGTAGTTGGGGTTGTATATCTTGGAGAAAAGCAGGCTCTGGGGAGACCTTATTGCTCTCTACAGCTACCTGAAAGGAGATTGTAGCAAAGTGGGGGTCAGTCTCCTCACAGATAACAAGCAACAGGGCAAGAGGAAATGGCATCAAATTGCTCCAGATGTTTAGGTTGGATATTAAGAAAAAATTTTTTTCAGTGAAAAGGTGGTTAAACATTGGAGCAGGCTGCCCAGGGAAAAGGTTGAGTAATTACCCCTGGAGGTATTTAAAAGATGGGTAGATGTGATGCTTAGGGATATGGTTTAGTGGTGAACTGGGCAGTTTATGGTTGGACTTGATGATCTTAGAATTCTTTTTCAACCTAAACAATTCTATGATTCCATGATTCTACTTAATCAAATATGTAAATAGGAAGTCAAGAAAAGAAACTCTTGCCAGGGTCCTATTATGTGATACCAGATGCATGTGAGACTCTTGTCCCCATCTGCCTGTTTCATCTTAGATACGAAAACATCATATTAATTGTGACTATGGTATTAATTACATCGGATTGTTTAGGACATGAGTTACTGAATGCATCTCTCTTGGTGCAGGTGGCATAGTTTTCAATGTGATGAACTATAGCAATCATGGAAAACTAGAGAATTTATTTATCATTTACACTGAAAAAATGAAATTTAGTTTTTAGGGAAAATATGTCGACCTTTCAGTCATTAAGGAAATAACAGTCACTGTTGTTCTAGTAATTTCTCATTTATAGAAATGTTGCTTAAGGAAGAAAAATTACTTGACTGTAATTGATTTCTACTAATTCTTTTATGCTACACCTGTCATTTTATCTGCGTGTCTCTCAGATTTAAGGCTACAGAAATTACTGTAGCTGAAGGTAGTATTTGTGATATGCTACAGATTGTATTGAAACCTTTTAACTCATTTAGGCTATGACATTCTAATGCAGATTAATTAAAATAATTCACAGTTACTTCAGCCTGGGACAGAGAAAGGGAAACAAGCCCCAGATGTAAAATGCACTCATCAGGTTCCCTCACTGCTTGATTACTTTTGTATCCATCACATTTGTTCTGAAGTGAGTCATCGATATTTTGGCCTTGAAAAAAAATGGGAGATGAACGGTCCTGGGCTAAAAAGGCAAGTCTTTTCCCACTGGAGACACAAATAATCTCTCTGTGTGCCTCCAGAAGTGATGTAAACAATGGAAAATACTTCCCTGCTTCAATTACTTTATCAAAAGCTCTATGTGATTCACCTTCGTGACCTTTCGGCAGGAAAGCCAAAAGTTTGAGTCTGACTCTCTGCCTTTGCCCCACACTCTCAGGGCACACGCTTCAGCCCATCTACAATGCTGACCACAAACTGCTTGAGGTGATGACTGAGTTTTATTTTTCTGGGTGTTTAAAATTCACTGCAGGAGGCAAAAACTGATTCAACTATCTTATTTTGCTTGTGTATTTCATAAAATGCCCAAATTAAAAGAGTTTTTCCCACTTAACAACAGTTAGCAATCTTTTTAGCTTAGCCTGCCAACAGTCTCAGGGCTTTTTGATTTGGTTTTGGTTTTTTTTTAGGGAGGGGCATTCTTATGTGAACAATGAAAATCAAAAACTCATCTAGTGAAGCTGATTTTGACTGTCTTGGTATTAGGAAATAAAGGTTTTCTCTGTGCTTAATAGTGTCACATGGCTCAGCTGGCACCTGAATTGATCTTTATGCTTATTTTCTCATTTCCCAGATGAAATCTTGGGCTGGCACATGTTGTTACTGTGTTTACCTTCAATGCCTCCTGCTGTTCTTCCAGGCATCTGTGATGACACATCTTCATCTTTTCATTCCTAGTTTGGTCTGTCATATAGCGAGAATTAAAATGTGTGTTATGTGCATTTCTGATCCTTGAATGTGGTAACGACCTTCAGGTTTAAAAAGAGTACTGAAATGTCAGGACAAAGATGTGATGCTTTACATCTGCCATCTGATTCATGGGAATATATGGGGAAATCTCTTACAGAGAAGAAAAAATTAAAAAAAAATTAAATTAAAATTTGCAAACACAAATAAGTTGTCTGAGCATGTCAAACTCGTGAACCTAGGATGTGTTTAATTGAATGTAGCAGAGATAGATGCTACAGTGTGGTATCTATTTGCCCTATCTGGTAGCTTGTGAAATTTCTGTGTAGTTAGCCCAGGAGCTGAATTGGGTTCAGAGGCTACAGAGAACCTCACAGCTCCTTGAAAAAGTATTTTCTCTTCTTTGCATTCTGATTCTATTTCTTTTAGCAAGTCTAATTCATGTTTTACATATCCATAGTACTGTTAAAATGTGAATCATTCTAAGGTTCTCTTTATGACAGCCTGGCTATGGAGTCTGAAAAAGGGGTGGAGGGAAGACACCGTAGCAAAAAAAAACCCATAAAAGAACAGTGTGATAGAAATTATAGTACGATTCAGCTGTTCTCAGATATTTGCTAAAGATGTGAGCCCACATTTATGTTTTGAGAAAAAGAAGCTAATAAGGTTTTTGTATCCTAGCCCAGAATACTCCAAAGTCCTTCAAAAGTGTTACGGCCTTTTCTAATTTTTCACTAGTATTTTAATTCTCCATTTTAAAATTAGGATGAAAGAGGAAAAAAAAGTATTTTTTACTGTGACAGCACCCGAAGTCTGTAGTCAAAATCATAGCTCTATTAGGTAATTCAGTGCAAATATACAACCAGGTCGTTGTCTTGGTTTGAAAGACAGGTGTCTGCTAAGGAAGGCAGGAGCCTCCGTTGAAACGAGAAAGAATAAAAATGCAACCCCCTTCCCTCCGAATTATTATAATTTTGAAATTAGGGGCTTTCAGGCAAAGATATGAGGAATAGGAATAACAGTTCTTTACTACTATATATATATATATATGTATAACAAGTCACACAAACAACAATAACTATGGCAGTAACAGCAAAACAGAACCAGTAACCCACTGTCAGCCTCCTCGGCTCCAGGCNTAAACACCCAGCAATTTGTTGTCCTGGCAACATATATGGGGAAAATTCCTCAAGAAACAAAGGGAAACAGAAGGGGAACCCCTAAAACCCCAACAGTGGTGATTTCTGAACTCTAATATAGCAGATGTAGGGACAATAATGAGTTGTTCATGCCTTTTGGCACTAATGTGTTGTTATGTGATTCCAATATGTAAAAAACCCCCATGTTTGGGATGATATGGGGTCTTCCCATTAGGAGAAGAAGTTTCCGATAGACAGGTATTTATTTTTTGCCACCCTGCTTATTTACAAAAAAATTCCTTTTTCAATGAGAACAGTCAGGCTACAACAGGCAATTTCTTTGCTCAGTTGCTGGCAAATCTTTCCCTGCCCTGTGCTGTCTCTCCAAACAATGTTTATCACAGAACTGCTGAGATACTTGGTTCCTTCTCCACGTATGTGTAAAAGAAATTTGGCATGATGAGGACGTCTGCCTTCAGTCTCCATTAGCTGTGGTGTTTTGCAAGAACTATTGCTCAGCCAGTAAAATCCAGAATGGACTTAGGTGCTCCTTGCTTCTCTCCCCAGTGACACAAAGCTGTTTGTTCAAGCTGTGTAATTAGCTAAGCTGTGTTACTAGGTGAATGTATTAGTGAAGGTATACATTGCTTACCCTGGGTGTGGAAACATTTTAAAGTTTCAACTCCTAAATATTTTTAAGCTTCAAAATGACCTTTTTCTTCTTAATCACATTATGGATATTTTACACACTGTGATATTTTTGTCCCAGAGTGTGACTGGATTGCTCTTTTAGGCCCTGATTCAGCAAAGCACTAGGGTATTTCCTGCTTTAAAAATCAGCAAAACACTAATATATTTCCTACTTTAAAAAAAAGATTAAAGGTCTTAAAGTAATCCTTGGAAATTCTGCCCCAGTTTATTGGAAATTTTATTTAAAAATTCAAAGAGAGACTGTTATTCTTCAAAATGTATCATATCTTAGACACTTCTAATGAAGGAATATAAAACTTTTCTTCTCACTCACTTTCTTTTGTTTTCTATGGAAAGGTTCATAAGGCTGTGATGGCTTATTTGTTTTAATTGTATTGTTTATTTCTAAGAGACAGTTAAGACTTTTACATCACAAGATGTTGTCCAGTAAGTTCAATACACAAAACCCCATGGATGATGTTGAAGAAATTATTAGTAATACTTGCTTGTCCCTGTTAATTACTTTATTTCTCTGAATAACAAAATAAAGATACTGGAAATACAAATCTCAAAAAAGAATCTAATTGTTTCACGCTTTTTCAGAAACCATAGCTTTTGACATATGTGTTTTCTCAATATATTAATCACTGGAAAAGTTCTGTACTGTAAAACAGGTGTCTTATAGAATTGATGCCACCCTTGATCACAATGCTCCCTATTGAAAAGTACATAACAGAATTTCATAAAGCAAATTATTATATCATGAGTTTTAACATTGGCACAATAAAGTGGTCACCATACCAGCTGTACGAGTCCCTGCAGAAGATATTCCACTGCAGGGCAACATTCAGTTGATGTGCATCTGGCACTGTAAGTGCAGAAAATGCGTGTGGACAGAAGTAAGCTTTAAGGGATTGTCCTTTGCTGTTCCCAGCTTGCTCTTTCTATCAAAGGGCAGTAACTGGTCAGATTTGAATAGCAAAACTCCACTTGGGTGCTTGATAGAAAAGCATCATGTTCAGGCACTGGAACAGCATCACAAGTGTTACAGCAGCACAACAGGCATCAAGAGCTGTATAATAAGGAGGTTTCACACAGCCAAAGTAGCACACATGACAGAGAAATGCAGCTAGATAAAGTGGATCAGTGTCTTCTTTCAGCCAAAATCTTACACTTCAGTAGAATTAGTTCACATTTAACACTGCTTTAAATGAGAATCCTCCAGCTCTGTTTAACAAATCAATGTATAAAATGATTCTCTGATTCTTTTATTTTGTATTATATGCTCCTGGCATAACAGCAAAGTGAACAGACCTGAGACTTCTGAAGACAAAATAAGCACTGAGACAATACTGTCATGATTCCTTCCTTTGTAAAGCCATAAATGAGACATTTGGGAATGGAAAACTGTTTTGAGGGAACATTAAATTGGCCAAGAACAAATTGCTACAGAAAATGACATCCTTTTCTGAACATCCATTAGTTTCTGATAATCAGGAGTTCTCGGATGCTTGAACATTCCATTAGTATGAAGCAGCGAGTTAATTGTAATAATTATCAGCAGTTTTAATTGTTTTGTTATAATGTATTTTGCAGTTTGTTTGACAGTGTGAAATCAATACGCACCTCTAGGAAAATTATCTAGTATAATAAAATTAGGCTCCATTATGCCTCCCAACCTTGGAATTAAACTTCGCGCATAAATATGTATTTCTGTTTGTGTATGTAGAAGCATTATACTGAATGAGTAGAGACATAAATAAATTGGACTTTGTAGTTGAAGTGGAAGATGGATTCTCCTCTTAAGAATTGTTTCTGACTTTCAACCCTTTCGTTTTCAGGCATGCAATCAGAAAACCACTGTTATGTCTCTTCAACTTTACTGATTATTCTTTTATGTTACAGAGAAGAACTTTATAGAGATTTTAGCAGTGGTTTCTAGAACACTTGTATTTATGTCATGGTAATAAAAATGTGGTCATGTATGTGAAAGTTAATTGTAATGATGATTTCTAGATGGGGATCTCAAAGCACCTAGAACCAATAAAGAATTAAATGATGCAACATCCGAGAGAAGATCCTACTTGCAGTTATTACATCTTGTCTAACAAAATCTGAAAATTCTGGGAAACAGTTATACAAATCTACATAACAGTCTTCAATACGATGGAAACTAAGTCCCAGACATTTGAATTCCTATATTGCACTTTACCAGCCAAATAACATTGACTCTTTCCTTACACTCTTGAAGTCATTACCTGCAATTCCTCAATGTCCTATAGGCTTTATACTATTCCTCAATATTGTAGTAGGGTGTCTGATACTGGATAAGGATTAAGTTTATTGTATTTTGAAGAAGATGTTAAAAAATTGGAGTGGAGCAGAAAGAAGCCACAGGAAAAATTTGAGGAGTGTGGAGAGGTGAGCTTCATGAGTATCTTCTCACAGTTATATCTGTCAAAAGGAAGATCTACATGCAGTTTGATTACAGCATTTATTGCTTTGTGAGAACACCCTGTATAGTTAGGGGCTTTTTAATTTAATTTTTAAAAAAAGAAAAAAAGAACTGTAGTTGTAACAAGAACTAACAGCAAGATGCTGGAGTGAGAAAAAATACCCTAAGCCTGGAAATAAACCTTTGGGTTTAGTAGTGATTTTAATGGGTGATTAACTGGTGGAACAAATTACCAAAATAAAAGAGAAATTCTAAATTTCTATATTTCTTTCAGATGCCTTTTGAGGATATTTGTTTTAATCAAATGCAGGTTACTGAGTTTTGTAAAGACATAAATAAGATGAAGTGTAATCATCTAAGTTGCAATGTTTTATGATACATGAGATGTCAGACAAAATAATCCAATGATTCCTTCTGGGCTTATGCTGTGATTATTACCTACACAATTTGCATCCTCTGAACTGAAGTCTCTTGACAAGAGATGTAAATTCCTGTCACTGTCTTGCAAGAGTTAAAAACTTCATTATTGTTTGTTCTTTTTTATTTGCCTTTGGAAAAAGACAGAAGACGCTGTGAGTCCTGGAGAGACTTGAGAGGGTCAGAACCTTAGCTGGATTCCAAAGGAAGATAGGAAGTCTTCATTCATTCCTCTATGAAGACAGAAGTTGGGGAAGAGAAGAAATTAGTGAGGGGAAAAGATGACAGATGGGATGTGGGTGGGAAGCAGTGATACCAACCTGAAAAGATTTGTGATCACTACACTAGGCAAGAGATGAAATTTTGGAGCTAATTTCCTTCAGTCTCATTTACATGCTGAAACCTGAGGTAAGGGTCAGTGCATAGTCTAGCAAGGAGCAATATGATAATGTTTTTTGATAACCTGAACCAGCTGTCTATAAAGACCACCTTCAGAATGAATTTGTTATATAGTTACCTTATTCTGATCGAAGAGTTTTTTTGGCAAGAGTTTTGGGTGAATTTGGTTTTTTGTTGTTGGGTTTTTTTTGTGTGTGTACTGTGTTTTGTTCTTGGGGTTTTTTTTTGTTTGTTTTTTATTTAGTTGGTGGTGTTTTGTTTGTTTCATTTTTGCTTCCTGTAGGCAAGTCTGTTCCTGCTTTTGTAGCTATACAGGATTGCTCCTGAACTGAAGGGAGTGATCCTCTCTCTGCTCTCAATGGAGCAGAGCAGCTGAGAATGTGTTCGGCACACCTTTGCAGAGTTGCCACAATGGCTGCATACTTGCAACATCCTTGGCTAAATGCCTGTTTCACAGTTCAATTTTTAGGGGCACAATTTCAAGAAATGGATGTGAATATTGCCTCCTGCTGCTTCTCTGGTTTTGTGATCTATAAATAAAAAGAACTTTAACCTTTTGTAAGCTCAATGATAAGTTATTTGTTGGAGCAGCAATGTGTCAGCCCCTAGCTGATTCAGAAATGACAACTAAGGAGCAAGCAGACTATGCTTCATGTAAAATCCAATTGTAGTGCCATCATTATAAGAGAGGCTTGAGAGCTCTGTTGTCTTTTCGGTAGCTGTCACTGCTTCTGTCAAGGGCTTCATCTGAATTCAGAGCATATCACTTTATTTCCTTATAATGACTAATGATGATTCATGGTTTTTGCTTTCCACTGTCTTAGATTCCAACAATGCATGTTTTTATACCTGCTGTCTTAAATCCCTCTATTCACTGTTCAGGAAAACTTCTAAAGCAAGCACAATCAGCCTTCCAAAGGGTATTCAATAGCTCCTGGGGATTCTTCCTTTTTTAATACTGCCCCATGCTGTTTCGGCTATTCTGCCATCTTCAAGATTATAATTACTATTGTCATTGCTGGAGCTAGACATCAACTTGGGCAGTGCTCCAGATAGAGGTGAGCTGCACCTCCTCCCTCCCCTGAGTCCAGAAGGATGGATCCTTCTCATCTCTGCTGGTCCCAAAGGCAGGAGGCTTCTGGCTGTTCTTTAACCCTGACCTCTTGCTTTCCAGTAGATAAAGCTGAAGTCAAATCACTGAGCTGACAGTTTATAAAATGTATTACCTTCTATTACCAAATTTTAAAAGCCTGGAGCAACTTTTTGAATTTTAGCACTGATGTTAGTTTTTGTTGTAACTTTTTTTTTTTTTAACTGTAGCTACTGATGGTTATTTCAAGTGACTAACACATTTATTTTTATAAAGGAAACTGGTGCTATCTGCTTTCTCTGTCTCTCTCTTTCAGAGAACTGAGTTAGTGCTTACTTTTAACTCTGTTGGCTTTTGCTGAAATTATTTAAGACTCTCTCCCATTTTCAATTTTTGAAACTACTGGGAGGACACATCTAGTATAATCTCTTTACATTTCTGAAAACAAGTTTTTTTATTCTAAGGCTGTGGCTATGATTTTATTTCAAGGTGTTGCTGCTTTCCTCTGATAGGGAAAACCCACACTGAGATGCCACATTGTTTGGAGAAAATGGCAAAAATGCCGACAGAAGGATGCTCAGAAGAAGGAGAGCTATGTAAATGACACATCAGCAGTTGTACTCAGAGACTGGCTGTGCCTCATGCACACAAGGTGACGTGTGCAAAGGAAAAAAAGGAGGGCATGCTTTGGGGGAAAAGCAGTGTTTTTCACTGAATGATTTTTGTTCCACTGGTTTGTAGGGATGAATTGATTATATATTCCCTCACAACCTAGGTCTTTGCAGGAATATCCTGTGCTGGCACCATGCGTTGGCAGAACTGCTGTAGACTTGAAAGGACTTTCAATGCATTTTGTTGCATGGTTAACAAGAACAGACAAGTTTCCTCCCCATTCCCAAGAAATAGGCTACTACTTCAAAACCTTTCTCTGCGAGTACATGGGAGCAGGGCGGAACTTCTTTGGTCTAGACCCGAGGAATTAGTGCAGCTCACCGAGGAGCAAGAATGAGCACCACAGGAGTTTAACTGTCTCACCAGGTTGCAGCATATCCATTTATTTTTAGACTTCCATGGCACAGCTGGAGCTGACAACTCCAGGAGTAGTAGTTCTGTCCAAGAAAGTAGTGAGAGTTGTGTTCACAACCCATGCTCTGAAAGCCATTAATAATAAAAAATAGAGCACTGTATGAAAGATATTATTTAAAGGATTCTTTTAAGATGGCTTGTGTACTGTCAGACTGGGTGCAGAGTAAAATGTATGAGCAAATTTCACTAACAAGGTATAAAGTGTTCAGAATATCATGTGGATAATATCCAACCCACCATTTCCAAGGGTGGCTTAAGCAAGAGAAAAACACAATGCAGATATGTCTTTCCAATTTCTTTTTGCTGTATTAAGAGTCCCTGTGGTATTTTTAAGTGCATTTTCTGCATATTTTTGCATTAAAAATATTAGGTTATCACATCCTTGTGTATGTTTAAAGATGAACAATTTAGGAGACTTCACAGGAGACTGAAATCTTTGTACTCTTAATAAATCATCTGGGAGGGAAAAAGAACTCTTTCTATGTGAGAGAAAAAGATCTTTATGGTTTCATAAAAGGGAGAGGCGGTTCTCAGTCTCCTTACCTAGGAGATGCTAAATAAAACTGAGACTGCCATATCTCAAAGTTGAAAAAGATCACTCAAGCCACTTCATCTTAATTGGGAAAGCTACAGCTTTTTGCTGCATCTTCACAATCAGGCACAATATTCCTTTCCCTGATTTTATCTTTTTACCAATTTTCCTTTTTTGCCTTTCTCCCTTACACCACTATCAAACATTCTACCAATACACTATAGAACAGAATTTGAAAACAGCCATAAACATTACTTACATGTGAATAAACAATAAGAGAGATGTTCTAATTCAAATCACAGGCTAATTCTCCCTATCATGACTCTGACCCCACTCTGTAAAAGCTGTTTCAGTAATGTTGTTAGAAAGTTAAAAGGCTTTTCTACAGGTTTTGCCTGTTGGATGCAGTTCTATCCTATACAGTATTGAAGATGTGACCAATGTGATAATGAATTTAAAAAACTGTCAGAATTATAGTTTCCAAAGGACCTGTTGTGGAATAAAAGAAATGTGTGAAATTGAAGACTGAGGGTACTGATTTAATAACTTCTGACTAGTAACAGATAAACTCCTAGTTTTCTGAGGCATACAAAACACTGAAATATCATTCATTGCACATGTGAAATTGATATTTTTTATTCCTATTCTCTGATAAGAAGCAGAAGATATAAGATGAAAAATTTAAATTAGTTTTATTTATTTATTTATAAAGGAACATAACTGATACCAAAGACAGCTTAGAAATTAACCTACTGCATTCCTAATTCATATTTTTCAAGATAATTTTGAATAAATAACTAACTAAAATAACTAAAATCCCCTTTTCTTTCAAATCATATATACATCTTTAAACACTTCAAACTTTACAAAGTTTTATCATAATATAATTACATTGTAAAAGCAATGTATTTCTAAAGTGCCTAAAAGCTGTCTGATTTGTGGTTTGCTGTTCCTCCTCTTCCTGTTTTGAAACCAAGAAAGGAGGATTATAGGTGGATAAAAGAAAAGTGGAATTATATAGAAAAAGATTTTGTTAAGGAGAACTAATCTCAAGAATTATATTTTTAAGATACATTAATTATGTATGAAGTTCTTGCTAAAAGGTTAAGAATGTTAGTATTCCTGATGTTTCATGTTTGTAATGAGCTGCAGCTGTTGTCCCACTGTAGCTTGTGCATTCTGTACTCAAGTAAAATGAAAATAAGAGAAGTGTAATGTATTTTAATGCAAGTTTCTAATTGTTTTTCTTTTATAGGGATTTTTCTATCTCATTGCTGTTACTGTGATATTTTATCACCTCTCGAGATAAAAAAAAAAGCCTACTATAGCATTTACTATCAGTACAGTTTCTTCTCCCAGTTTGCCAGGAAAGAATATGCTGAATACTAGTCTTTAGGTGTCTGTTTTCCACAAATGCTGAATTTATATCCTTAAAACAAAAATAAGGAAAAAAGTAAAAAAAACCCAAAAAACAAAAGCGGGGTTTGCCTCTGAACCTCACATCTGTAGGTTCTGTGATTTTTTTTGGCTTTTCTAGAAATTAACTCCAAAGGCAATATTATCTTGCTCAGTAAGCACAGCAGTCACCCTTGAGGTAGATTAGCTTCTACATCCACAGGAAGCAAGCAAGAAAAAAGATTCTCAAGAAAACCAGTGAGATGATCAAAAGAAAACTACTTACATGGTGAGCTTAAACAAAGGCTAACAAATCAAGTTTCAGCATCAGTATAAAGTAGTGAAACCAGCACACTGGTAGCACAGTAGTGTTTTAATCAAGGTGTGCATGGAAGCAGGTATTTCATCCCAACAACAACCACCAAGGTTTTTGGATCCATAGGAGAAAAAAAGTAGATTAGGAGAGAAAGATGGGGGAGGAAAGGAGAGGGAGAGAGAGAGGTATCCCTGCTGTTAGCAGGTTGCTAACTTCTTCCAGATCAGCCATGCTATGTGTGATGCTTCAAGCTTCTTTAAACCTGCAATTGTTGTTGTTGTTGTAAAATGAGTGGCTTCTTAGAGTTGAATCTTTCTATTCTCAGTCTAAACTTGGTGAGATTGTAGCTTCCTTCGACAAACCATGTTGTTTGCTAACATTTTGAAGCCAGGAGAGAGAAAAGAGCTAGCCTGAATTTGTTTCAACAGAGGCAAATTGCAGGACTTTGAGTAACAGGACCATTGAAGGACCAAGAACAATAAGTAAATGGAGCCAGGGAGAGGTTTTTTAGTATTCTTTAGAATTGTGTCTTCGATGTACTAGCTAAAGTGCAAACTGAGCTATATGGTTTTACTGCTGCAGGTATGATGATATCTGAGAAAAAGAATGCTTAAGTTGTATAAGAATCCACAGAAAGTGGCCACTGGATGGGCTGAAGAGAGATGGGACAATAGGAGAGGCCCTTACATCCCACTTTTTGTGAAGAAGAATGGAGAGAGACAGATATGTCAAAGAAGCTTGGCAGAAAATATGGAAAGAAACAAGAATAAAAAAGAAAGCCTTAAAGGTTTTTGAATTCAATACCAAAGAATCCAAAGGTAAGAGCAACCTGTTGAAAATTCAGCTTGGGGGTGTTATCTGGTCTGTGTAACAGCACCCATGTATTAATAATCAGTGATGGGAGATTCAAATGAAATGATCTAATAAGGTATTAGTGATATGAAATTTCCCTATAAAATGAAAGTAAATTCTTAGCGTAATCATTCCTCTCTACAAGATTCAAAAGTACTTTTTATCTGACTGTAAGCATGACCATTTAAAAAGGTTGTATGGAAAACTGATTCTATATTTTACAGAGAATATAGAAGAACTAAGTCTGTGAAAAGAGCTTTCTTTGTGTTCTTCAGTATGCTCGCTTAATCTTCATTACAGCTAGCAGTAGTAGAGAAAGACAAGGTGGTGTTGGGTTTGGAGCAGGTAAAGAAAAAAGTGCACTATCTCTTTCCAGTAATTTGTTTACCATTTCAAAGCTGTTATTTTGCATATGCCTGAATTTCCAGAATAGGCATAAATATGATTTGTTGAAGCCAGTGATGTTTACTTTTCTCAATAAGGTACTTGACTGGAAAAGCTGTCTCTGAAAAGATGACACTACTTTTTCCCTACAAAAAACCCCATCAGTCAGATCAATTTCTCTTTATTTGCATTTGGTACATGACGTAGTTATTGGCCAGAATTAGTCAAAATTATAATTTCAGTGCATAAGTCCATTAACATATGTAGAAGTAAGGAACCCAGACTGTAGATGGAACTGACTAATGTATAAAAAAATTCCCGTGATCTCTTCAGCTTTTGAGATTGTACCAATACCACAGGCGTTTCGATAGCAAACGCATTGCTGAGATTTATTTTTTTTGTTTATGGGTGGTCAGCGTATTGACAGTCAGGGCTTCCATGTCAGCCACCTTGGGAAGGAAGCAGCAGCAGCAGATACACTGAAAAAACACTTCTTTCCTGGTAGGAAAACTTCAGTACTGCTAGTATTCCCAGCCTTAAATTTTCTCTCTGTCTCTGAAACTAAAGAAAATGCTTTAGGACCAACAGCAAAATTTTCAAAATGTGACTGCTGGAGAAAACCATCAACTGCTGGATCTTCAGAGCCGGCACAGTTGGAATAAAAAAGGTATGCAGTTGTGTTTGTGGCAACACTTCAGATAGCATAGCCAGTAATAGTGAAATAAATAAATGAGTAAACAAACACTAAAAAAAAGGTCGCTTAGCAGAAGAGAAATACAAATAGAGTTTTAAAATTGTCATTAGAAGACACCAGATATATCTGATAAAATAAGAGTCTGTGTTAAAAACCACTCTTGGAGACTGGATACTAGTAATAGATGTATCACTGTCTCACTCAGTGTAACACTTCCTGTGTTCCTTCTTTAAATGCTATTTTTAAAACTAAGATAAACTGTATTTAAACACGGGAAGTAGACCACGGAGAAACAGTCTGTTATAAGAGATTAACAAATTTCCTTTTTTTTTTGATGAATATGCCTTTTCCTGTTCAAGAAGAGTCCTTTTGGTAACAAAAATGCATTTAACCCCTTCCAAGTTGAATCTTTAGTCTGCTCTAGTAAGCTTGAAAAACTGCAATTTATTATAATGTGCTGCTGTCATCAGGACTTTTTCCATAGAGAAAGAATAATTTTTGTCAAATAAATTAAATAACAAATGTGTTTTCCCTCGAGGTGTAGGCTTTTGCCTGTACTTCTGCTTACTTCAGATAGGCTGTGTTTTCTATTTTGGTCTAAAGGTACTTTTACCACCACCATGGCTGCACAGGTCTTTGAAATCAAGTTTCTTTTAGCTCCTCTTCAGGCAATGTCAGAAGAAAAATACTGGACACTGATGGTGCTATAATTTGTTTGCATTTTGACTATGTTGAGACACTAGTAATTGAATCATGGGTGACATTGACTATTATGCATCATGATTTAGGATTCAGGGTATTGGTCAAATTACTATTCTTTGAAAGGGGTGCTCTGTAATGAAGTCACAATTAAAATCCAAATTCTTTTGTAAGTCAGTGGGAATTACATACCCAAATGTCTTCTGTGCCTTTGAAAATCTCTGCATAAGTTTATAAATTTGATCACAACAGTCCCTTCTGGCCCTCTAATCTATGAATCTCTTAAACTTCCTGCCATGGGAATTAAAGTAATTTTCAGCTCATAGATTGGTTATGCTGAGATCCACTTCATTTACTTACTGATGGGATTTATTTTTCCCTGTTTTATGTTGAAGAAAATATAAAACCCTCTTATAATTCATGGTAGCTGTTGATGAATTTGTTTGTTTGCCAGGAGTTTATTTTGGGAGGTAGATGACCATTTCTGTATATGTTGCTTAAAGCAAACAACAGGATTTAAATTAAATAGTTAAAGTTTTTATTATGTGCTTTTAATATTATTTCAACAGTAAAGAGAGCATGTAATCAGCAAAAAGAGAAAGTAAGCACACTGCAGGTTTGGGAAGGAAAGCTTACTTTGATTTTTCTTTTCCCAGTGATGCATGGATGAGAAGACATTATGGATTCATACACGATTTCTATATCCCAGGAGGACTGCAAAGTGACTTTCTTCTTTCTCTGTAAGACTTTCTCATGAAACAACAATGTGAGACAAAGAACAGGTAACTCAAAATTTTTATGTACATCTCTTCCTTTGCCCTTTAAAAGAACCTTGAAAAATATTAGTTTTTTAAAACTTAGGGTCCCGTGAAGAATGAGTCTTACTTCTTAATGTAACATAGAAAACTATTTTCCAACATGATAGGTTGTACTAAGAAGACTAATCCCTCAAAACCCTGCACTGCACATATGTTCGGCTCACACCATTGTTGCAATATTGCAAGACATGGTGATGAAAAAATTTGGATGTATCTGAAATATAAGCAGTTGCTTATTTGTTTTTAATTCCTCACTCTGCTTCCTTCTAACTCCTCTTGCTTTGAACATTTGTACATCATGAGAATAATATATTCTGAGATGCTTGTGAGTTCACTCATTTAGTGAGATTACATCCTCTTACTGATAATTACCTCTTGCTTCAAATGAATCTTCACAAATGCAAGAATTTTTACAATTCACAAGAATATATTTTTACTGATGAAATAAAAAGCTTTACTGTGTTTTGAAAACCTGCTTCCCTGTAAATATAAACATCAGTAAGTCCATTAGAAGGCATTTCACTGTTTTCAGAATTTCACTGTTACAAAAATCTCAGTGTAAGCTCCTGTGCATATTGCTTGTCAATTGCATACTTTTATAATATATTGAGAGCCAACTGGATTGACAAAAAGTAGACAGTTTTCTTCAGCATCAACCATAATAATCATGGAACAAAATCTAAACTAGCCTGTATTATGCTCTGCCTAGAAAGATCTGGCACCATTCTTAGTCCCAGTTTCTAAGAAAGGTGCTGTGGGCCCGATTCAGTTGCCTAAACACAGCCATCTAGGGCCAGCTGAGAACCCTCATAGTGCCTTACCTGCCCTTCAGCAGGTGCAGACTTTGAGCGTCATGTTTGCTGCCTTTGTATGAACTCTCAGATATTCTGGTTGTTCCAGTGGAACCAAATACCTGTGTGTCAGCAGGTGAAAGAAGGATTCTGTTCCAGGCTGTGTCTAAGACTGCTCAGCCTGCCTATTAGCTGGATGTTAATCTCCCATCGTGGAAATTGTTCAGTACAGTCAGTGGAGAACAAGTAATCTCATGCTAAAGTAGTCACCTACAATTCCACTCACCGTGTTTAAGTCTGAGAAGGTAGGAAAATACAGAAAAATGATTTAGAGGCAGGTAGACACAAATTAAATTTTTTTTTAGCAAAGTTAGAAAAAATATTATAAATTAATTCCCATGAAAATTAAAACTGAGACCTGCTAGTATCTCCTCCTTCAGATCTTCAATTTTCTGTTATTTTTACCTAAGGCATTGCTACTTGAAAGAAGGCTCGGTTGAATGACAAGTTCACAGAATCATAGAATGCTTAAGTCATGTTAAAAAAGAAAAGGTGTATATAAAAATTGAATTGTTTTTCATCTTCCCCATCACTTATAGATAACTCTGAAGTTAAGAAATGCTTTGGATAAAATTTAGTGGCCTAAACACAGGCATTTGGTGCCATTTCAGGTTTTCTGTATCTTATACGTTCATGTGGGGCTGACAGATCTGACACAGTGGGTTTCAGTGCCCTTCTGGAGTGACAGATGATCTGGTGCATTATGAAAGCATGCCAAAAGTGATATTGTTTAACTCCAGTTAGGCAACCAAATCACACCTTTTTAAAATTGAGATAATGTGTGAAGTCAGGAGAAAAAACTTTCACTGATTTCCATGAAACAGGATTTATACCCCGTGGTTATGATAGCTGCAAAATATTAATCACAACCTCTTGTCAGTGTCAGTGTCTGCAAGAGTCTCATTGATATGGACCTTTTCCTCCTCCAAATATTAGCAATACAAGACATTGTGCTGACTTCTACAGAAGTTGAAGAAGGAGATAAGGAAGTTGAAGATGTCAGTCTTAAGAATATCTGTTACCTGTGAAAGACATAACTGAGATTTATTAAGATCCCTGTGTACTCCCCAGAGATGTGCTGTAAACTCTGTTTGCATGACTAAAGCAGTCAAATTTACCCGCAGAAAAATATAGTGGCATCTGTATTTATTCAAGTTTGATTAGCTGTCTTAGGAAGTTTTCTATTTCAATAATTTTCATGGTGGTAAAACAGTTGCTAGTAAAATCACATCATTATTTAAGCAGAACTATCTTTTTTGATCATTTAAACACTAATTAAAGTCACTACTTGAATTATTCATAAAACTTTCTTAAGAAATAACACACTTAAGAACGACTGCCTATGAACATAATTGTTTTTGTGAATTGTTCAACTTTTTTTACCTGACAGCTTGGCAAAAGGAATTCATACTACCACACCACAATTTATTTTGCTTTGATGTGATAGGAATTTGAGTATGAGTTTTGCTTATAAGAAGTGACATTTGATTCAGTCTGCCCTGGCACGGTCTGGTAGCACTCTAGTTAAAAGTTAATATATAAGAAAATTTGAAGTGGATTGCTAGGTACTAGTAAGTATTTTGTAGTACTAGAACTTATCCTGATGGGAAAGATGGGAAATGTGGCACAATATGCTGAAGTAGATTGTTTGCTTCCTTAAAAGTTAAAGACAGAATCATGGCACAGCTGGCTGCCAATCAACCACGGATTTCTGTTAAGGCATTACTCTGCTAATAAAATGGCAATCAGTTCTGAGAATTAATTTCAACATAGGCATTAGGAAGTCCTAAAAACCTTTTAAAGTTCCTTAGAAAACATCACTGAGGCAAGTACCAAAGAAGCATACTGCAGTGGTTAGGATGGCATCAAATAAAAGAGAAGGGTGAAAAGAGGAAATGCATGAACTTTCAGTATGGAATTGTGATGCTGAGAACAAAATTAATCAAGACACCAAAGGATGAGGAGAGAAGAAATTCTTTAATCTTTAATTGCCTATACACCAATGATAGGAGCTTGGGTAATAAACAAGCATAATTGGAATTGCTTATTTATGAGCATAAACACAACCTCGTTGGTATAACAGAAACCTGAGGGGATGATTCACATGACTGGAATTTTAAAATCACCATTTATACATCTTTTAGGAAATAAAATTTAGGCAAAATAATAAGGGGAGGAGCACTTTTTCTTATAAAAACCCAGAAGACAGTTCTATCTTTTCTTGAGTTAGAAATAACTTTGGGAGGGAAAAAAAAGGAAGTATGGTAACCAGTGTTTATATTAATAAACTTGGACAAAAATAGCATCTACAACTGCATGCTCCTCAGCAGTTATGCAGAGAGGGCAAATTTACAAACATCAGATCTTCAAATCACACTGTAAATTGGATACCTGATTCCTTAACTACTTATAAAATTCAGGAAAAATTAAAAATCTGAAGTCATCCTCTGGAGTCTAGGGTAATTCATTCTTCATGGCATAAAGTAGAAAACTACCTTTGTTAAAATATCTCTGTAGTTTCTTGCTATTATGTAAGTCTATTCTCAAATGTCCTCTCAAAAAAGCCATGAAGATAAACAGGAGAGGGGTCAGAGAAGTGCCATAGGACTGAATAAACAAAGTTAAAGGCCACTGCAAATTGGAAAATTCCTGATATTAAGGTTATTTATCTTACCAAATGGAAGATTGAGAATGACTCTAAGATGGTTTATTAAAAAAAAAAAAAAGACATTAAAAGATAGTTTATCAACACGTAAGGAGAGTTTATGTTCCAGTCTTCAACACTTGTTTTGGATGCCTGAAATATATTTTATCCATAGTGTGTTTAAGTAGTTCCTGGAAGACCACAGCACAGATCCCTCTGCTAAGTACTTTTGAAACTAGATTTTGTCAATGGAAGGAAGACTGTGACCCCAGAAGTGGAGCAGCTTGGAAGCTACTGGGTTACCTTTTCATGCAGTTTGTCATGGTGCCATGACAACACTGGTCATTGCTCTTTCTTTGATTCGTAAATTTTTTCTGTCTTTGTCAGAAGTGTTTGTCTTAGAAAAGCAAATCACACAAAATGCTATTGAGTATTGGCTGTGTAATGAATATAATCTTGGAATAATTTTAACTATGGTACAAAGCAATGGGTGTGCTGTGGCTTGATAAGGAAGATAGTAAAGTCCTCATCCAGCTGCTTGAATATTAGGTTCTTACAGTTTCTATTTATCAGCATGATGTACGCTATATAAATTTCATACTTCTTGTATATGAGGCAACTTCTTTGTCACCTGCTGTAAATTTTAGAGTGATGGAAGTGTAATGAGACAAAGTGCCAAACTATTTGAAAATCAAATTGCTGTACCTTGTGTAAAGAGCCTGTAAACTGTTGCTACTCAAAGATTTTCATTCACTTAAACCAATTGTGTCCTTAAGCTGCAGTATTTAAATACCAGAGCCTCTATTCAGGATGAGTAAGCACATCTGGGCTGTACATCCATTAACATGAAAATTTTCTTCTAAGTTATATTATGGTTGGGAAAAAAATTTCTGCAGTCTTTTCTTTAAAAAGAAAACTCTCAAGATATTTCTTGTGATTTAAACTTTTTTTCTCCTTCTCCTGTGATTGTAAAAGGCTGCTGGGTATATAAAATGGTAATGGTAGTGTAATAAAAGGGATTATAGCTCCTGAGAACTGCTCATATACATTAGAAATAATATGAAATGTAATAAAGAATAATTAGCAACTAGACATGAAGGTTCCGTCTGGTCAATCTGATAACCTAGTTGCAGACACAAGGAAATGTGACTCAGTATCTGAATACATGAGGGAGGCCTAAAACTTTCTAAACCTAATAAAGTTTAATTCTAAATTATTTTTAAATTTGGTACATAGCACAAATATGCAAAACCTTAACCATACAGTCTTTTTAGCAAAACATTCATTCTAGATCCTTGAGTATTCATGTGACTCTTAAATTTGGCCAATATAAAATTCCTTTACTTTCCCAAATTATATCATTGTGTCTAACTGAGGTTCCTTCACAGGTGTGGTGTCAGACTACAGATTACAGGAAAGCTGGTGCATCAGGCAATGAGTACATTATTCTGGATTCCAAGTGTCCTGTGCTGCATAGACACAAAAGAAATTAAATCATTTAAGTGAGGATTGTTCCCATTACCCTTGTTATTTGGGAAATTCAGTGCACAATAAGCATTTTAGTTGCTTAAAATAAACTGCATTTCACCTTTAACTCACATCTCTGTTTCATTTGTAAAGAAATAGACTGTTTTTCACATCTAAAGCACTAAAAGGCACAGAATGATACAAAATTTGATCACTGCTCCCAGAACAAATACAAACATAATGCAGGTTTTGTCACATAAAATGAATGTAGCCTGTCTAATCACAGCTGTATATCAAAAGGACAAAAAATATGGTGACTTGTTCTCCTTGGAATAGTGTCTCTGAGTATTTGTTGTGTGCTCTACATCTGTTACATGACAGGTTGTTAATGCCGTCTGTGTTCATTAAAGGTAAAGTGCCTCCTGTGTGTTATAGACCTTAAATCTGACTGAAATCCCTACTTGAGCACCCATGATACATTTTACCAGATTAGGTCCTCTGGGAGGTCCAAAGAATGACTAGTAGCTGTTCTATTCTCAATCAATTTTTCTATCAATGGTAACCATTGCTCATTTATTTTAAGTCACATGCAAATATTAATTGTAGAGTTATTTAAGTAAAAGACAGTAGAACAACCAGTACTGATATAAGTAATTAAACATTATCAAATACAGCCTCATGGGTTTTAGTCATCATCTTTACTTTAACAGACCTTAGGCATATTCATATTGTAAAAGTATATTCTCTATTTTATTTCCTATGGTATTGCTCTATCTGCCTACAGATGGAATTGCATTATCATGGGAAATTAGTGGTGTGCAAAACATGAACAATCTAGCTTTCTCCTTCAACTGTTTTCTTCATCTTTTCCAAATGAATTTCACCTTCATCCATTTCATTGACTGAAGTCACTGGTAGCCTACTCTTTATCTTGGTCAAGGAAGTTCTCAAAAATTTTTTTCTTCTTCCTTTTGATCTTGATGATTTTTATTGTCTATGCTTTTGCACTTCTCTGTGCTCATCAGCCCTTTCCTCAAGGCTCACTATTTTTGGTCTCCAAGGTGTCCCATACTATTGCCATGAAACTACTGCCATGAAACTACTGCCATTCCCTTATTCTGGAATCACTCTTGCTTAGTTCAAACTTCTGCTAAAACGGTGGAATGTCAAATTAAAAGAGCCAGCCAAAGTCTAGAGCAATGGGCATCCTTGAAATATAAAGGATGTACTGAACTAGAAAACAAAATATTTTGCACAAAATTTCTCAAAAGATGCACGGTTAGCTGTGATATAATAGGATTTTAACAAAGAATCAGAATTAAATTTCATTAAATCTTTCTTAAAAAACTCAGATTGATAGAAATGATTTGTTGCAAGCTAAGGAAAAAGGAATTATAAACAAGAGATAGTAAGGATGAACGGTTCAAGGATTTCCATTCTTTCAGTCACAGTTACAAGTGCAGAAACAATGAGCGCATTGGTAAAACAGACGGGAAGTTTATAAGAAAGGAAGTTTCTAAATCCCCCTTTGTATGGGAACTTTAAAAGTGCTGAACAAGTTCGTTTTGACTAAGCAAAACCAAATACTATGGATAAAAATAGTACTGAAGTTTTGTCATGGGTATTAGTGGGGTTAAGATATGACACCAAGGAGAGGAAATCTTTTTCGTAATTTTTTAAGGCATGTAGTTGTGCTCAGAGCAGGTGCCCAGGCAGTGGATGTGGGCGCTGCAGGGTGGCCTTCGTGGGTAGTGGCTGGGGCTGCCCTGTACTGGACACAGCCAGTTCCAGATGTCCCCAGCTGACCAACCACAGGGCCTGCCTGGCCCTGAAGCCAAGGGGTGGTGCATCTCAAAAATGGACTCTGTGGAACAAGGCTGGATCAACTTATAAAAATAGTGGTTAGAGTATTTCTTGATCTTCTTCACATCTAACTTTGATGATTCATAAGAACTGTTGTATTGGCTGCCTTTTGCTTTGTCATTAGCAAAAATCAGTGGGAATGCAATTGGGACAGAATGTTCATGCTACTATCTGCTATACACAGCCCACACCAAGCATTCAGTTTTTATCTGCTGCACTGGAAAGAAAATGGAGTTGTCACCTTGTAAGAAATTAATTTCCAACACTAGGGTCTCTTTCATGGAGATTGCTGAGGTGCAGTTGTTACTGCTGCAGAGCTGCCAATATTCATTAATTGGCCCAGTCTCATGTAGAGCATGAAATAAACAAAAGTGGAAGTCATCTAAAAGCAGTATTACTTGGATTTTGTATTTTATTCAACCTACCAAGTAAATCCTGCATGGTTGAAGCCAACATTTCTCTTTAAATCTCTTTGATTATGGAAAAGTAACAAAATAATTATTCACAGCACAAGAAAAACTTGTTAAGTTTTTTTACTCCCAAAAATTACAGTTTGCATATGTGTAGATATACAACATTATTATAAAACTGCATCTTGTATATTAATATTGTTTTATTTGTTGTTTATCACTGGTGGCTGGGGTCAAAACAATAGAAATACTTGATATTTCAGATTATAAAAATGTATATGTTGAAATAAGTCAAGAAAATTGATACAAATACCAGTATTTGAGTGTATGCTTTATATCAGCTTGCATCTGAGTTATGTTGAAATAGTCCAGCCATAGGGGTGTAAATGTGAAGACTATCCATGTCCAGGGTTGCTAACCTCCCCAGGTTCAAGGTGCTCAAAAGGGAGAGATAGGTTCCTCTGGATGGCAAGGCAGAATCTAAAATTAGATTCAGTACTATTCCTTTTCTGAGGATTATAAAATCCTCTTCTGAATTGCCTGTAGACATGCTTCTGTCTCTCCATTAGCTGTAGAAGGAGACTTGGGAGATTAGCTCCCCTGTGCTAAAATTCATTTTGTGAAACACTCTTCCTCTATGATTGGTTCAAGTAATTTCAACAGGAACTGCAAGACTTCTGTCCATTGCTGTGGACATTGGATACATCCATTTCTCATCATGGAAATAAGGAATTCATCTAGAAATTGGGATGTTTCCATTTATTCTAGGAGAAAATTGTCCTAATATTTTAAAACTGAAAAACAGGATGTGAAAGAAAAAATGTGCTATAGTGGACAGTATGGCATTATGCCCCTCTTGACCTATAACAGAATAATGTTAAGATTAAAAAAAAGTGAACAGAAATAAAGGAAATGAAATGCATTTTTTCTCTACATGAAAGGTTCCAAATTCATGTATAAATTTGTATTTCAGAAGAAATGCCAAATATTTTATGAATTTTTGTGAATGAAATATTGAAAATGTATTTCCAAAAATATTGCAAAGAAATCTCTCCTGAAATGAAGCTTATCACATTCATCTTTTAATGAGAAAAAAGCATAGGCTGCTCAGCTGTAGCTGTCCAATTCGTCAAAAGACGTCTGGTGGATCTCTAAGATTTAATGACTATTTCTATATTGCTAAATACATGGCTGCCAGGGACTTAAATTTAGCTCTGGGACTAGATGTGAGTATATTCAATCCATGCTATTGAGAGTAACTGTTAGTGTAGAAGCATCCACCCTACATAGCACCTGGCTGTCAGTCTCTTCCCTGTGTGCAGGGTTGTCCTCTACAATTTTTATTTAATAATATGTTATTTAGGGTACATGTAGCCTGCCAAGTTTCTACTGTGTCCTCTACTGGTGAGTTTGTTGAGAGCAGACTTATAAGGGAAAAGATTATGGAAGAATGTTTATAAAAACCTGGAGATTTTTTTGTTTGTGTGAACAAACTTTTGCTCACACATATGCATAACAGAGGACAGGTGACATTGTGGTTGGTGTAAGGAACGTAAGCTGCCTGAAGCTTAGACAGACCATGGCCTCAGCCCTACTCCTGCAGCATTCATGAAACTGTTATACCTTCGTTTCTGTAAAGCTAGGTTTTATGATGACCAAACAGGTATGAGGCAGCTAATAGCAAAAGTCAGATCTGTTAGAAATGAGAAATTAGAATATAAATTGCAAACAAATCTCCTTCCTGGTGCTTGTCCTTGCATTTCTTTCCTTAAGGTTTATTTTTAATCCAGTTTCTGGTTTGCAGCAAAGTGTACAGAATGCCTAATATTACTTTGTTTCTATCACCCCTCAATTTGACTGCACATCCACTCCCAGCTCCTTCTGGTCCTTAATCCTACTGGTGGCTGGCAAGATCTCCTGCTGTCCTTCCACCTCCTCTGCAAAAGGGTGCTGTGTCCCTCTCAGAGTGGTCCTGTTGATGCAGAATGTGAAAGTCAAAAGATAAACTGGCAGCTTCACTCAACTGTTTTTGAAGAACAGGAAATACAACAGATGTTGAGCAGACAAAACAAGTATTTATACAAAATGTCACCCAAGGATATGTAAAATTTTTTGTGTGCAAAAGCTTTGAAATATTATTTGAAGGTTGCCTCATGGGGTAGAAAATTATATTGTACCTCACAGAAAGCATTAAGTTTAGATAGGCTGTGCTGAGTTGGAGCAGACAGGGTCATTCCCAGAACCAGAGAGAAAGCAGGTCACCTCACTGAAGGGTGTGTGCATGTGTGAGGCAATAAGCAGGTGTCTTAATAACTTAAAGATATAAAACTTGATGAAAGGAAGGGAGAAGAGCAGTGAGGAGTGTAAATTCACATCTGAAAGGAATATTGGAAGGATGATAAAGAATGGGCTGAGCATAAAAACTTTTCCCAGACTTGTTTTTTTTCTGTGAATTCAAACTCTAGATATAATGATCGTGCAAACTTTTGTTCACACAATTGCATATCATTCTGATTTTTTTTCCAGAGGCTGTTAAAGCTCCCACCAAACTGTAAGGATTGGAACTTTTGAGTGCAGTTTGCTGTGGTCTGTTAAGGAGAACAGGATACATTCATGATCTGATGAACAGGACTGTCTAGGAAACCTCCCTGACATTTAGTGAAATATCATGAGGAGTAACTGAATCCAAAAAAAGTCTATAGCACACAGTGCTTTAAGTACTATATTTCATACTTGAAAACAGACATTACATTATGGGTGTTTTTTAAGAGCTAAAATTCTGTAAGAACACTACTTATAAAAATGCAATAATTTTGTTTAATTGTTGTTACCAAATAACTTGTAGAGTAAATTTGAAAAAGTATTTTTAGTTACTTAGACCTGGACACCATGTCATTGAGAATCCACACTTGTACATTGTTTCACTATAGCATTATCAGATATTGTGAGCTCTGCACATTGTTTCATTACAGTATTATCAGACATTGTGGGCTCTGTTCTTCCTGTAGTCCTGAAGTTAATGTTAATTTTGAAGACTTGAGTTCAGTGACTCCAGCTATAGGCAACAGGAACAAAGAGTTAAATTCAAATTACTTACGTCCTCTTCTGGAAAACTGATTCTGAAAAATCCCTTTCAACACAAAAACTGAATCCTTCTTTAAAAAGCACAACAAAACAAAAAAATCTGTGCGGCAAAGTAAAATCTTTTTCTTTCCTGAGGTCGAATAAGACTAGCTTGCAAATAACTGTTATTTCATACAATTTTTTTGCCAGGATGTTAAAAAAAGGAAAGTGGTATCATTATAAGCAAAACCTGTGATAAATAATTGAATCTTACTGAGATATTCATTTTAATAACATTTGTTCTGATTGCCCATGAAAAGCATAATGACTTCCCATGATCTTTAAAACTTTCCTCAAGACCTGGAGTATAATTCAAACAGAATAAGTCTAGAATATTCTTTGATACTTAAAACTTATATAGTTACTTTTATCGTAAGTGTGCTTGAAGTCAAAATTACCTCTAAGATGGTTTAAAGAACAGTAGTGGATAATGCCTGTGCTTTTTCAAATTTGGTTATAAAACCCAAACACTCCCTGCACATTTTAAAAATAATACTAGATTGGGGGCAGACAACGTATATTTGATCATATTAGGAAATAATGTAGTTAGCGTAAAAAATATGTGATAAAATCTCAACTCAACTAGTACATGATAATGTTAAAAGGGAGCGCTGCTTTTCTTTTATTTAAGGAAAATTATAATTTCACATTTTTTGAAAGAAAGGGAGACATTCACATAACCAGTACAATATGAATATGGAACTGTCCACTTTCCCACTTTTTACTGATTATAAACAAACCAAATAATAAAAATTTAAGTATCACCAGGGATATTCACCTGTTGGATTCATTTTATTAAGAAGACATGATTAAAAAAGAGTGACAATTTTGAAAAGAGAAACAGTTTTGAAACCAGTTTTGAAACTGGTTTTTAATCTTTCCAGAAAGCCCAAAGAAATAATGCTAGAATATAAATATATAGAATTATGCAAGTATAAACTCTTTCATTTATCTCTGCTATTAACAGGAAATATAGTGCCAGACCACTTGCCAAAATGTCTAATTATTTAATTAACTAATATGAATATTTATCACTGAAAGAAGAGTATCTGAGGGAAGTCTTTTAGTGTTACATTGGTTTATAGTTAGGTGTTGGATTAATTGTAGGTAGTCACATTCAATGAGTCTTGAGGAAAGGATGTTCCAAGAAGTAGTCACTTGAACATTTGATATACTGGTGAAACAATACTGATAAAACAAGTTTGATGTCTCAGTAGCTGCTTTGCTGAATCTGTTTCTACACTGGCAAACAAGGCACACATCAGCCTGATTTTCCCTGTTGTAGCATTCTGGTTTAATTAATTTTTTCTGTTTGTTCTCTTCAAGAAGGTTATTTCATTTCTCTGTCAACTGTTATTTTTTGAAACTATAATTAGACCTAAACCTTTCTGAGATCATTTTATAAAATTTGATAGCTTAAATGAGAGACATTGGCCTTTGCAAATTCATGTGTTTTCATTAGATTAAAAGGCCTTCCATTAGAACTTTTCATTTAAATTTATATGAGATTTCTGATGTGTAATTCCATGCTCCACAATATTCGATTTCTTCTGCAATATTATCTGAACACCGTTGCTTTTTTATTACATTTAGTGTTACATTTCCCTCCTTTGGTACTCTTAAGCTAGAGGAGATGATAATTAAAACTACACCATTTAGTTTGATTTTTTTTTCACTGAAAAAGATATTTTTCTGGGCACCAGAAAAATAATCACTAATAGCTTCACTAAACCTTTAAATGCAGTTCTAATGAGACAAATTTCTGTATCGAATTAGATGCTTGTTAGCATGATGCAATTTTTTTTTTCTTTAGCCTGTGCAAGTTAGGGTACAGAATAATACTATTAACCCTTATGGAAATGACAGTAGCAATTGTTTTTTTTGTTGACTTGATTGGTTGGTTGGTTTTTTGTCTTGTTTTCCTTTGTTTTGATCAAAGAGAAAAAAAGATTCAGAATTGAATATGAATCTGAATATATGAGCAAATGACTTCCTGTTCACAATGCTGTTCTGTTGAGACTGGTTATGGGAGAGACACATGCAAAGGGTTTGCTACCCAGAGAAACCCATGCTTGGGCAAGGAAATGTCCATCTTGAAACACTGTCTTTGTCTCTATTACATGGAAATCAAACACCTGCATTGTACACCTAACTGGATATCCTTTTAAGTTTATGCTTGTGGTTGAAGCGTTCTGCTTGTTCTTTAAACTCAAAGTGAGGGAGTTGGCCACGGCCTCCCTGCTGTGCCCTTGGGAGAGGCAAGTCCCTCTTCTGCAGCAGATTGCTGACTTCTGCCAAGTGTTAAAGTACATTTCACTGATAATACTGAAACATGGCCTTGTGCTTTGAGGGCAAAATTGTCAATCAGAAGTAACAAAATGGAAGCTCTTTAGATTATTTGAATTTATTTCTGAAAATAAATGTTTATGATAGTTAAGTACAGAGTCACAGGTCCACAATTTCTATAGGTTCTTTCAAAAAATATGCTGCATCCTCCCCATTCCTGCAAATCCCCAAGCATTTTCTGCCTACAATGACAAGACATAATCTTAAGAAAAAATAGATAAGCAGGATTCAGCTGCTTGAGGAGGCTAGTTGCTTTGAGAATCTGAAAATAGAGAGGAGGCCTTAAACCCCAAGAGTTGAACATGGTCAGACATCATATTCCAGAACACAGGGAGGCAGTGATTTCCCACAGGAAATCCCTCTGATATCAGATTGTCAGCTACGAACTTTCTAGAATTAAGTACTTATGGCCAGCTTTTTCTCCTGGGAGGCAGGCAAAGACTTCCTTGACACCTATGGATAGTCAATACAGCAGTCACTGGGACAAGGCTGTGCCTTATCTTGCAGTCCCAGTGGCATAGCTTAGCAGAGAAACATAAATCCAGGCTTCCTACAGCCCAGGTTAAAAAAAAACAAAACACCAGAAAGCAACAGTCTGAGGGGATGAAAAATTTCATTATTCCATCTCCAAGCTATTATATCTTTTAAATAAATAATTACATATACAAAAAATACCACCCCAAACCACCAAACCCCACAACCCACAAAAGAATGATTTCCTATATCCCATGTGAGAGTTTGACCCACCAAGTGGAAAATCAATAATTCCTTTTTCTCTTTTCCTCCCAACTGATTCATTAGATTCAATGCACTATTCCCCCAGGGAATTGATGAGAGGTCTTCCCTAGTGTAGGAGACACCAAGGGCTCTGAGCCACTCAGCAAAATCTGTGTCTGGTCAAATACATATGATAATTTATAGATGCCTACATGAGTGTCCCTGTGACTGTATCATAAATGTAGATACTGTAGGGATATGAGGCATTTCCAACACAAGAGGGTATCCGAGTGTGGAATCTGTAGCTCAGTAACTCTAGGCACTCTGATTAGACATATTAAGTCACAATCAGACACTCAAATTTCTGCATGAATTTATCTGGGAGGGTCGGGAGTTTCAAATATGTCTAGGTGGAAAAGAAACATAGGTTTAATTTGTATTCAATGGGATCTCCGCTCTGAAGTCACTTTTTGAAAACTTCATGTTATCAAATCTGCCAACTCTCTGGAAAGGGAAAGGTAGCCCCAATTTTTCCTAAAGTGTCTGTGTACCTTACAGATGAGAAGCACACTCATTTCATACTTGGGCTGCTGCTTTGCAGCATAGTCAGATTACAAATAGACTTAAGGGATGCATGTCCCTTCAGGATTCACTGAAGATAGCTAATATGCTCGGGGACACTGAGATGATTGTGCTTGCCTGGTATCTTTTCCATGTAGATAGTGACAGAGAAGGAAAAAAAGTGTGTCTTGTCAGGATAGTCTGGGGTTATTTTTGGCATGTGCAGCACTCAGTTTGTAGAGATTTAAATGATGGTACAAGTTGCAAGGTTTTATAGAGACATAGACTGTGTCTAAAAACCAAATCCAGTATTAAAGTGGCAGGAGGCAGTGAGGAGTGGTAACTGCTCAGTGGGACAATCTGAGGACCTGAAATAATGAAATAGATCTGATAATGTCTGACACAGTCATTACAGTCCTACACAGTAAAATCACTGTCAGTACTGGCTGTTCAGCTGCAGGTAAGGCTGAAATGTTCTGCATTTGTCATCTTCTCCCTGTTCCAAGAGAAATGTTTATAAAGATACTGTTCCCTCTTCAAACCCATAGAATGAAAATTCTTGTCTCAAATGTCTTTTATTTATCTCACTATTGTATTACTCCAGGATCCTCTTCAGAGCATTTCTTTCTCCCTTTAAGAAATTTTTATGTTGTGCATGCAGAGCAGAATCAGTTGCCAGGAAGTGAACTCTTTTATCGTCACGATCATGAACAGCAACAGCACACAACTGGAGCTCTCCTGTGTCTTTTTGGCCACTGTGGCAGGAGTGGAGGCAAGGAGGAACAGGACATGACATGAATTCTGTATGCACTAACTGGGACCAGTCATGCTGGCATGACATCTTAGGTGAATGCTTGTGCCGCCTAAAATTGCAATGCTCTCTTGTGTGTACACAGCAGGCAGTTCTGGTCTGCCTGCAAGTGTATCTACAAAGTGGTCTATTGCTTTGCCTTTTTTTCATTTTTACCCACCCCTCCCTCTTAAGGAAATGCTTATCAATTGCTAACTGTTATTATCAAAATGCATTTTCTATCTATATTTTACCTTATCAATTTACCTTTGTTATATCCATTACTTCCAATTAACTGAAAACTATTTACACTTATCTCTTGTAATTGTCCTTGTAAAATTATGTCACTGGTGAATTTGGGGCATGTTTCTTAATTGCATGAAATTTTGCAAGTTAGAAGCTATTAAAAAACCAATTGAATTTTTCCTTTACATTAAATTTCTTTGGGTTCTCCAGTTTCTCCATTTTCCTTTCTCATTCTTTTTCAATGTGCCTCCAGGATTTCTGTATTTTTTTTTCTCCTTTTTTTTGCAGCATTTTTTCTTCAGCCTTATTTTATGGTCTGCATAAAATTTCCACACACCAAAAAAATTAGTTGCTTTCTTGCATCTGCTTTGTTTTTTGGACCTCACAGAACTAGTAGAGCATCCAAAAAATGCCCATAAAATGCTAAAGAAAACAAAATAATTTCAACATTTGAAACTGTAGAAAGTCAGTTGACTTTATCTGGAGAATATAATATTTTTGAAACATGGAGCACTGCATACTTACTGAAATCCAGCATGCAGGACAACTGTTGCAGTATTTCAAGCTCTGGACAGTACTGCTTTAAATAAGAAGTAATAAATATTTTGACAAACATTGTAAAATCTGTGTCACATGCAAGAAGTGATTTTCTGTTATCAGGTTCTCTGGAACTTCCCGGTGCCAACACAGACTAAAACAAGAAAGAATGTGGAGACAGATAAACATTGATCTTACTGGGATTGAAGAGAAAAGGGAACTTTTTGTGGAAGGACTGTTCTGTGTACTGTCTAAACTATGCTGGCAGAAATTCAGAGAAGGTGGTTTGCAACGTGACATGCTCTTGGGCAAGCGAATGAGGCAGTTTTGCTGAGATGACCAGACGATTGGAAGCATGGTATGGGAGCAAATGAAGAACAGAAGCCAGAAAATATCCAGAAAATGTGGTTTCAGAAGTCAATACGGTTTCTGAAAAACACATGGAAGACTCTGGCATGACAAATTATTACCCTGCTTGTCAAATAACCAAAGGGTTACTTTGATAAGAGACATAGATTTAGAAGTGAGATTCAAATTGAGTTAGGCATTTAAGCTCTGAAAGTCTAGTGTCTTGTCCCCACAAGGAAGCAAAATACTCTTACAAGTTGCCTGTTGATCTAAGCAATTCTGAAGAGTATGTTTGTGCACAAGGGCAAACCTCTTGCTCCATACACACTCCAAGAGACTTTAACTTGATTTGAACAGGTTGTCTGCATCCAAACTGCTATCTACCTGCAGTGAAACATTTGCAGGATTCAGGCTGGTCCAGTAGATGTACTGGGAGTGACTTTAGGCTGTCCAGGTGACTCAGGAGCACAGGCACTAGCAAGCTTCTAAGTTTCTTGACACATCTAAAAATTCCTGCAGTGCAATGCATTTTCTGGGACTCAAGTGTATTGATTTAGTTAGTACTTCTGAAGTGTTAAAGCCTGTTTTCCAGTTTGTCTTAGCCCTGATTGCAACACACCCCTCTGCAGTCAAAGTAGAAAAGCAGTCTGTTATGCTGTGAGAAGCACTCACACACACTCATTGTGTGTGCTCATCATTTGATCTCTTCCTTAAAACCCAGCACGACTCATGAGAATGTGTTTATAGCTGAATAGCCCTGACATGTTATGTCGCTGATGCAGATTGACCTCCATAAATAGCATGTCCTCTATACCAAGATCCATTTTCTCCACTCTCTACTGCTCCTTTGAGATGATTTTTACTGTTGTTCCTAGCTCTGGGGATTTTTGCTGAGAGCCTGTTTGCAGAACACATACCACACATACCTTTCAAGGCTCTCTGACTCTTATTACTGATATTACTTTTAAAAATGATTTAGTGAAGGCTTCAGATGTGCTAAATGGTTTGGCAAAAAAGCATGGAATGCCTCTAGAGAGGGGCACCCACCTGCTGACTCATGAGTCAGTGCTTTTTTGGTTTTACTGTGCTGAATGTAAAATAAATAGCAGGTGATGAGACATTTTGTACACTACAATAAAACACAGAGAATGCACAGTTCATGACAGAAAAGTAAATCACTGCTGCACATTTTGTTACAAAATGTAATTCCACTGTTCTGTTTCTCAAAATGCTTCAAGTGAAAATGCAAAAATCTCCTTTTGCAAAGCATTTTAATTTCAGATCACTCTTGCAATCCTCCAGCCTGTCTGCTCTCTCCCCCAGGAAGTAGCACCTTTTTTAAGTACTAAGTCACAAATGGCAAGTGCCTGACCTGAAGTATTTGGCTGCTATTAAGTTTCTTCAAAAACAAGAGAGAGAGAGAGAGATTAAATATCACCATCATAAGCTTCTTTTTAGGAGGAAAGTGGCTAAACAAAATGTGTTTAAGGCAGACACAGTTCAGTGCCACAAACTGCACTAATGTGATGAGGTAAAGAAGGAAAAATAAAGGAGTGTTGTTTCATCCTCCCCTGGATTGTGGTTGTGCCCAGTAGTGGGTTTCTTAATGTTTCCATCACATCCCCCTATTTTTAGAAGTTAATAGCTTGACTATAACAATTTGCTTCAGGCTGAAGCTTGGCGTACAAGGTCTCAGTCAGAGAGCACATTTAGTGAAATAGAAGATTACCCATTTTAAAGCCATATTTTTTTTTCTGTCATAAAATCTAAAAATATTCTCCTTTTCAGAAACTACATTTGGCATCTGATTTATCTATAATATAATCTGATATATTTTCTCATTACATTTAACCAATGAAAATCCCCATCAGAAAAAAAAAAGTTGTTCCTTTTTTGCTTGTTTTTATGTATTGATGTGAGCCTGGTGACCACTGTATTAACACTTTTCAGACTTTAGAAAAATCTGCACCTATTTGAAATTCAAGGAAATATAGAAGGAATAGATTATATGATATTTGCTCTCTGTGTGATTTTTTTGCTTTGGTGCAAGCCAGGAGAAAAGATATAGGACTAGTTGAACTCTGAGTTTAATCTAATACTGCAGTTCTTATATTTTTAGCTGTTTTGGAGGTCTTGATTGCTTAGGTACTTCAGCAACACTAACCTGAAAAAATACTTGCTAGAAAGACAATTTGTCTGAACAAAACATGAAACTTACAGCATGATGCCTGTTAGTCTCCTGTAAATTTATTTTTCTGTATTTGTAATTATGCTAAGTATAGCAGAATAGACGGATGGAAGGAGAATTTTGGAGAAGAGGAAAACACTCAATCTTTTAGAGGAATTAAGATTATTGTAAAAGTGATGCAGTGGTAGTTTCAAAAGCATCATATTCACATTTTAATGATCTAAAATACTGCAAATAACATTAGATATTTTATGTTTGTTTAGAAGTTATTTCTACTTTTTGGAGGTGTATTTGTTTTTGTTTATATTGTGGCCAAGTGAAAATTAATTTCCCAAGTTATATTATTGCCTTGTTTTACAATGTTTCTGGGACTTTTATGGACTGAAAAGCTGTAGTAAATCTCCCTTTCCCCCACATCTCTGTTCATTTTACGCATGTAAAATTGAAATCCTCTAATTTTTTTTTTTTTTTTTGTTAAAGCACAGATGACACAGTGAAATCCGTGAAACTTCCGTGGAAATAGTGAAAAAGAAAAGATATCCTGTCTCTCAGTCTTTCAGTGGTGTCTCTGCAGCCCAGTATTCTGGTCACTGACCTGCCCTGAAGTGGGACTGTGACTCTGTTGAGCAGTCTGTCCGTTTGGCACAGCATCATGATAATGTGACTTTTCACTGTAGCATCTACACCAATTCTTGTTACAACCCAGCTAAAAAACATAGTATCAGGCAGTTGTTACACTTGGTGCTTTAAAAATTACCTTGCACTTCTTCCATGCAATGGAATGCACTTTGTTGTCATGGGCTTCTCTATCAAATCATTCCCTTAACTTTGGAGATTTTACTTTAACATCTTTCTCCTTTTTTTCTATTATTTTCTATTTTAGATGTGAATAACTCAGCAATAGAAACAGCCTTTGTAGGAAGCTGAGTCACCTTCAGGGTGACATTTTTTTTTTTTAGTTTGACAGGTGCAGCAGTACATTACAGGGTACTTAGAAATTAACCAGTTTGTAGTAATGCTTGGTTGAGTGACTTCTTTTATACTCTCTCTCTCCAAAGCAGGGAATCCTGGCTGATCTTCTCCTACCCTCAGTCTCCTTCCAAGCAGGGAGAGCCTATGCTCAGCTCCTCAAAGCAGATCCACCAGGCTACTGACATGCAAGCATGCCACAAGTGAAGTGTGTTGGACAGGTGCTCTAGATGTTTCTGACCAACCTCCAGAAAGACAGAATTATTGGTCCTTTGTTCAGTGCGGACTGGGAAGTGTCTATGCATTTCTTACACATTATCACCTCAAATACAATATTTTTGGCAATCATTTCAAAAAACAACTATCTTCAATTTCATCAGGCAATGGAAAATCTGTGTTTGAACAACAGATGTCTTTTGTGCAATATTGAGGAAAGCAGGGAGAAAAGCCTCAGGCAGTCTTTGGAATGGGAATGTTTATTGAACAGCTTTTAACTGACTGACCAGTAAGTTTGGTTGGGTATTTTGTTTTTCATCCTTCTGTCATCTACGTCATATTTAATGTAGAATCAGCCTTGATAGAAAGGCTGAAATTTATTTCTAATTCTGTATTCCCAAATTTTGTGAATGTCCACGTTATGCAAACTAGATTTGCTGAAGAATGGTAGACAACAGATATCCTTCCTTCTTTTCCTTCCTTCCTTCCTTCCTTCCTTCCTTCCTTCCTTCCTGCCTTCCTACCTTCCTGCCTTCCTGCCTTCTTTCCTTCCTGCATTACTGCCTTCCCTGCCTTCCCTTTCTTTCCTTTTACTTCTCTAACATCAACATTTATCCTTTGAAATTGTAAGTTATTATATATCATACCTAGTTTTAAGCAACCTTCACTTTAAATTCCATGGGTTTTGTTGGCTAAGTCAGTATTTCGACAGCATTATTACAGTTTTCTTTGTGTTAGTATTGTCAGGCAGACACTTAGCACAGGTAAGTATATTGCAGTTCTACTTGGGGCTTAGTGGTGAATGTCACCTATTAGGCCTTTGCAAAATCCTCACAACTACTCAGAAATTCCACTGTATGCAAAAATTGTCTATTGTTAAGCAGAGCTTTAATTAAAGCCATACTTTGTTTTCAATCCAATTTAAGAACAAATACAAAAAAAGGAAGATGTAAATTTTACAATGCCTGGCAATGTATCCAATTCTGAGCTGAACAAAGAAGCTTATATGCTGAAAATCTTGTAGGAATAAAGCAAGTAAGATAAATAAAAAGCTTCCAGTGCTTAATTCCAATCGTCTCCACAACAACTGGAGCTGCTGATAAGACACCTACTCAGAGTAATGATGCATAATGTGAAGAAGCAATAACCCAGACTGCATAAGTATGAAGAAATGCCATTCTTTTAAAGAAAAGTGTGGCAAATGTGAAGCTCTGTTAATGTTCTGAGCCATTTTCAAAGACATTTTTGTGAAGACGGCAAATTGCAAAGGTTTATTTTTTTCCAAGTGTGATAGAGAGAACAAGAAACGTAACTAATATGAGGGTATCAAGCATTTGTCCATGTACCATCATGTAAATATTTATGTTCTGTCAGTCCATTATTAGTGGAGGTTCTAATAGGAATATAAATATTATAAAGTGTGTTTACAACAGATAAATCATAGGGGTGCTGAAGTAATTTGCAACATTAAAGCTCATTTTGGATAATTACAGAGCCCCAGTAGATTGTATTTATGTATTACAAAGGAAGGGGATGTTCAGAGGAAAACTGTTCTGGGCTGCTGACATTCTGAGGAGGCTGATCCTGCCTGGAACTGACTTAGGAACATATGAAAATACTAATGAAGGATTTTGTGAATAGGAGAAGGGTTAGAATCGGCATAGTTTCAATTGCAAGGCTAACCTTATTCATTAAAATTTCATGCAGATGAATTACTGTAACTATTGAAGTAATGTAAGAAAATATTAGTTAAGATTATGCTGGCTATGAAGATAAACTAATGTTTTATTACACACAGAGTTCTATTTTGCATTTTATGTGGGGGTAAATTAGATCGCAATGTTGTTTATGCTTGTTTTATGTAGGCTATTTTCATATCCTTATTAAAGCTTATTTTTGCTCTTGCCTTCCCTCCCCTCCTGATCCCCACATGCATTTTACCTAGGCAAACTAAATACAAAGTGTATCTTCTTCTGCATGCCTTAAATACAGTTAAGGACAAAAGAAAGCAACCAGTTCTCTTCTCCATCCCAAAAAGGACTAAGTAGCAGAGACTTTGGAAGGTCATATTATAATGAGATTAAAATGTAGCTCTCTGAGTTTAGCAGCAAATAAATGTGGTTCAGCTCTTTTCTATGAATGTTTTATTAATAAGATTAAAGTGAAACATACATTATTCCATTCTATGACAGGGTAGTCAATGTCTATCTGGTAGATGATCGCTCAAGTAAAACTCTATGAGAAGGAACAAAATTATTTTCTGAACAACAATAAAAGAGCTTAAAATTAGAGTGAAATCTATCTATCTAGCTCATGCTTTTTTCTTTCATGGTACTAAAATCTATCAAAGCCTTTATTGCTTATAGGATTCTTTTTTTTCCTAGACTAGTTATTGGACCTTGATTACCATTTGAAGACAATGTTACACCTAGAGAACTGGACATGCTACCTTTTGACCTTTATTTTTTTCCCCAAACTGTGGTCAGAATGGTGTGTTTTTTGGGTTTTTTTAATTTTATTTTTTTCAAAATAGATAAATGAATACATAAATAAAACATGCTAAGTACAATAATAGGCAGCTGATTGGTTCTGTCATGGTAAGGGATCAGGGTAACAGATACCTGAAGCAGGAGTTACATAACTAATGGATTTCTTCATGCTGAGCACTTCTTTACATAGAGACCTCACATTCATAGCAGCATCTGTCCTAAAGCCCAGTATGTTAGAAAAAGTCAGAATAGCTGTCTTCATGTAATTAGAACTCATTGTCCTGCCCAGTCTGGCTCTCTCCCTACAGACCACCCAGTCTCCCTCTTGATAGAAGCGAGAACTTCACCTGCCAAGGCTTGTATCTGTATCTTGCTCAGTGTGTTAAAGAACAAAGTTGTGACGGAAAACAAAACTGCGAGTTGCTGCTGGGAAGCCCGCAGTCCACTAGTCTGCATCCAGTGATCTCTCACTTGCTGACCCCCAATACAGTCTCATTTTCTTCATGTGCTCCTTTTTGCCTTGGCAATGCCAATGTTCATCATTTCCCTCATGACAGTACGATGTGCTAAATATCCTGCTATGGGATAGGCTTGGAGAGAGAACTTCAAACAGTGAGAAACGTAATAGGAGTTGGCTTGTTAACTAGATTCAAGAATATTATAAGTACTTTCTATTTCTAGTACTCTATCTCCTGTGTGATTCAAAGAATTAATTTAGATAGCATTTAACCAGATGGAAGTTGAAATTTATTTCTGAGAATAGAGTAGGTTTAATAGATTTTTCCATTGTTATTTTTGTATAACCTTTTTATAAGTCTCTTTCATTTCAGCTGTCATCTCCTTTCCCGTGTTCTGTCTTCACCTTCAGGATTTCAGTGGACTTTACTATCATCCCAGTTTCAAAATTTAACTCTTTAATCCTTATCATTGTTTAGCCACTGTGATATTTTTATACTAACCTTTTGCCTACGAATACTTATATACAGATATTTTTGTATGCTCAACTAATGAACATTTATTAAAATATAATCAAAGTGAACACACTTAAAATCTGTTACAAAAAAATGGAGAAAGAGAGAAGGAAATTCAGCTTCTTCCCTTATACCACTCTTATTGCACTGAGAGCTGTTAGACGCCTAATCTTCTCAAGTAGTGGTTCTATGCTTTTAAGAGGATTATATTATTAATAGTTTAATTATTCATTATGCACTCTTTTTCCAAATGTTACAAAGGTTTTTGTCACTTGGTTTTAAAAAATATAGTGCAATGTTTTAATTTTTTAATCATCATGACTCATGACTTGCTCTGGTTTCGCCGGTACTTTCGTGGAAAGTTGCTTCAAGAAGGACACAAGGAGATGTCTGTAGGAGAGGAAGATAGATCCCCTGCCAGTGCAGTGATTCAAGCCACTGGGAGAGTAGCATACACTAGCTGTACTCCAGAGTCTATGGCTTGATTACTGTCACTACCAGTCAGATCATTAATCACAACAGTGGTAGTGACAGCAGATTTCTTGACCTCATCATGAAAGGCAGAGAGGACATCCACCAGAGCAATTCATCCTCCAGGCATAAGAAAACTGTAGGGAGGATGTCTTTTTTTATATAGTGTGTTTGTTTTATCCATTAATTATGTCTGTAATCTTGGCAAAATATGATAGCTACAGGAAGGCAAGATCTTGCATTTCTCTCCTCTTGGAGAAACATCTTTTGTTTCTGATGACATAAAATACATGTTCATTTTCTCACCATTCTGCATCCCTGAGGATATAGTAGCTTGGCACTGAAAGCCAGAAATGTGAGTAAGTTTCTGCAGCTGTCTATAACAACAGTGGTGTGACCCTCTTTTGTTATATGGAGGTTGGCTGCATGGAAAATTGCTATGGGTCCCCTTCTGAACAGCAAAGTGTATATTCCTTACAGAATAGTTATTCTCTAGTGGCTGAGGAGTATTTACAGTCTCTTCCTGCCAAAGTACTTAACCCTGAAAACCCAGAGATATTTATTCTAAAAGCTCAAGACTACAAGACAGAAAATGTCCAATTGCTGATGAAACTGACATCATTGCAACCCACTGTACAGTCCAGTCTTTGTCTTCAATATCTGTGCCATTTTGTTGACAGCATCTGCTGTTTATTGTGCTTTTTCATTTCCTCATGGAAACTTCTCTCATTTTCCCAGTTATTTGAATACAACCAGTCTTCAGAGAAATGATCTTGATCAACCTTGACAATTAAAGCCCATTTGATACTAATTTTCCAGCAAGATTATTTGCAAATCTATTAATTTTGTCAAGGGAGGATTGTAAAAGTGTGTTTTAAATATTTTTTCAATATAAGCAAAGTGAAATTGCAAGGAATTTCTGTTCTGAGACTGGGAAAATGATTAGGAATATCTTCAATGAATAGCTTCAAAGACATGATGAAATACAGTAACGTAGTAATTGCAAGTCAAATGAAGAATTGCAAAGTATCTATGCAAATAAATACTCAGAAGGGAGGGTAACTGACATGGGTGTGTCAATGAGGTCTCTTTATGGCTTCATTTTTTTGTCTTCTTCACTTGCCACATAAAGTAGGCAATGCAATATCATTGGATGATTAACTAGAAACACACACTTTCCAAGACCAGAGAGAACCCTTCATTGGGCTGAGTGTTTTCTGCAATTATCTAATTTATATACTGCACTGAGAGATAATGGGTACTTAAATAGTTTTAAAAGCAGTTTTCAAAATGAAATTTTATCAGAAATAGCCATAATAAAACTCTAGTCATGAAACATCCCTTTGCACACAGAAGTATGCCTCTTTTGGATGGCAATATGTGAAGTGAAAAGCAACTCTGGTTCATACACACATAACTTGGGAGCAGGCACTGGTCATGACTTCCAGTCATAGTAGACACCTTGAGAATATTAGCCAAAGGCAATGTATATAATAATATTCCTATTTTAGTTACACAATTGGTGCTAAATTGTAACTAAAAATAATTAATCAAATCCTCATAGAGGTGTACCAACTCAATTATTTGGTATTTCAGATAAAGTATTTCAAGTACATCATTTCAAATGTCAACTCCAGGCAGTGCCATGAAAATGGGCATGAAGCTGTGAGTCCCAATTTTCACTGTGTTTACTTAAAATATCAACATTGCACTTAAGAGCTTACAATTCCAGCTTCCATGTTTCCTCTCTGTGTAGGAAAAAGTGCCAAAAATATTGTTTTACTTCTTGTTTTATCTATATAATTCATACTTATATCTCATATCTCCAGTTGATCAGTTTCCCCTGGAAATAGTCACTTCATGTTAGATTTGTTTGAACTCTTGTTTAAAGCCTATCCTTTTGTTTTACAGCTGCTGACACCCAGACATCTTAAATTGTTGCTTACCTTTATCATCAGGATTCTCACTTCTCCAGTTCTGTACCAGTTTGGATCTTCATATTTCAGGAAATTAGAATTATCTGCTTTAATTGGGCCTTGTTAATCTTTTACCTGTGACTGGATATTCAGTTAGTGCTTTATTTATCACTTTTCTTTCTGATTCTTCACTTTCTCTCTCTTTTTTTTATCATATATTTTCACACAAGCAGTTCACAACATTAACGTATGATCATGTAAAATTATTTGGCAAATGCCAGTACTCATGCAAGTAGGTCACAGTTAAATCTCAGCTAGTCCCAAGTGCTAGCACTATGCAAACTTCCCATATAATTCACTAAAACACCTTAGTCTTAACCTCTGTCTCATCCACTTAAGTGATGTGGGCTTTATATTACAGAGAGTTTGTAAAGTGTACAGAAGTGACAAGCAATTATTTATTTTGCGCTCTCTCTTAATATACAGAGAAGCCAACATGCCAGACTTTGAAATCAAGCCCAACGAAAAAATTTCAACAACAACACCAATAATAATAATAATTTTAGAAAGAAACATACATCCTATTTATCAGCCTGGAGGAGTCATAGATGAATTCATAATTTAGGGTCAATAGTTGACTATAGTCACCTACAGTTTGGGAGTTTTGTTAGCAATTTGAATTAATATTTTGGGAAAATTAAAAAAAAATCTGTCCACAAACCCTCATAAAAATTGTGTACTAAAGTAAAAGGAATTAAAAAAAAAAATCCAGTGACTATAAATCCCTGAGATTTTCACAAATTTAGTATCTGTTCCAATAAAATTTACTGGTGAACTAATTTCATGCACTAATACAAAATTAATGAAAATGTAAATGTTCATCAGGCTGGGAACACTACGTCAGTGTTCTTGTTTCTAGTTTCCAGTATGTTTTCAGGTGCATATAGCAATATGAGGGATTATGGAGAAGGCATAATACTGTCGAGTGTTAAAAAGAGAAGGAAAAAAGGGGACACTAAATGTAACTGGGGAAAAAAACCCAGTAAATTGAATTATGACTCTTACCTACTAGGGTAGAAATCTTGCTTTTATGCATTCAACGGCTTTGTGATGATAATGTGGGGTTTGTGCTCCATGCTAAGTGGACTAACTGAACAATCATGTTCCATAATGTATTGCTTTGTTTTGTACGTAAAATCCTCCGGTGAAACCTACTTTAAACATGGAACTTTCCTAGCAATTATCCTCCAACAGTTTTGGAATAGGTAACTAGATTGACATTTTGTTTAATTATCCCTATTAAAATTCAAGCTTGTGGTATATTATTGTAATAAATTCTAGCAATAAATGAAATGTGCTAGTGTTCCCACAAAGAAGAAACACCTTTCTTTTTAGGTGAAAATTTACATCATAAACATTAAAAACCTACGTCATTTGGGTCTGTAATAGTAATAATAATAATAGTAATAGTAATAGTAATAGTAATAATAATAATAATAATAATGGCAATATAAATTATATGATTATCATCTCCTTATTAAAAATTTTACTTGCTCGCACCTGAAAAGGGTATGAATTAGCATAGCCTAAAGTGTTATTTGTATCCTTGTTTCCACTGAGCGCTGTCTTAGAATACAAAGTTAAAGCTCTGTCATTTTTCAAGTTAAGCCACTCCTAGCTGCCAGAAGCAGATTATGCTACTTTTTTCTATGCATCCTACTGGGCTTTTATCTGATCTGAAGTTTACCAATATGGATTGTGTTTTGCAACATGGTTATAGCAGCCTTTTCCAAACACATTAAAAACTGCAAGAGACTCATCAGCTCCTGTATTCATTTTACCATCCTGGTCCAGTATTTTGCTTGGTTTTGCATGTGTTTTGTTACAGGTAAAGTACTGCAAGATGAAATCCAGAAGCAGAATAATTTGTGGAAGTTCTTAAGTGCTATTTGGAAATGAATCTTGTAAAACTGAAATTATTCCTGAGGACTTTCTTTCTAAAATTATTTTTTACAAAGGGCTGTATCTAAAATTATGAATTTCTTGTGGACATAACTTTTTTACTTTGACCTGAAGTGGCTTTGTTCTGGAAGAATGCACTTAGAATTTCTTTTTAAATAGTGCTGCACAAAGAGTGATTGCTTCTCCCCTTTATCCAACAGCTCCACAGGTATCCAAGACACTCTTCTAAATGGAGCTGAATCAAGTTCTGGCCCTGCCCTGGCAAGGAGAGCCTGAGGATATCTCTTTTGCCTACTCTTATCACTGAGTTCATGCGGGTGTTTTTTGGCAAGGTTCTTCTGATGTCCTGCTTTTAAAGTTCCACCTTGAGTAGAGTAATTAAGCATTCACAGGGCTAGAGCAAGCAAGGCAGAGCAACTGTAAGACGCTACAGGCAGGATTAGTGTGCTTAAAAAGGTGAAACTCTACTTTCTCCTCCAAATAATGTGTTGGAGAAACAAATAATGTTTCTCCATCATGTGGTTAGGTCTTTAGGAGGTTTTTGACTTTCAGGTTCTGTAATAAATTACACGCACCCAAAAGCTTTAGTCTATGTGCAATATCTAATGTTTTAGATTAAAAGAACAAAAAAAGGCAGGATTTAAGGTATCAACATTAGGTAAGTAAACATACAAACTGACTGACTTAAGGGAGTTTCTAATGGATGATTTTACTTATACTTCAGAAAATACATAGATTTAGCAAAAAAAAATCTCGCCTTCATTTCAGTGCATAACTTTTCTTGCCAGTCATCAGTGTTGGTTGGATTGGGGTCATAACTTTTAGACTGAAAATCTTGATATCATGCACTTTTAGTAACCCAGAGAAATCCTCATTCTCTGCACACTTTCTTTAACTTGCATTGATTTTAAAACTAAATTAGATATGACCTCTTCCCTCATACCTGAGCACACAAAATCTCATGATCTATTTCCTTCTACTTGTCAGGCAACTTCGGTATTCTTTTCAATCAGCTTCTCATCCTTCTTACTCTATCCCATCCCATCACATCTTGTCCTGTCTCCTACCATAAGTTTTTTTTCAGAGAAGCACAAAAGCATCTTTCGCTTTTACTCAATTTTCAAAATATATTCCATGTTCACTTATTAATATTTTTCTACAGTCTCTCACTTGGATGGATGCATACTGGGAGCCTTTTCAGCAAAGGTGAATATACCCAGGTATTTTATGATATAGTCTAAACCAGAAAATCCATCATGGGCAAATTCCCAAACTCTTTCATTTTCCTCAGTCTTAGTTCCAGTACAGGCAGTTGTAAATCCTGCTTTCCCTAGTACAGATGAGTGGTGCTTTTAGGATCAAAACTCTTTATGAGTAAATAAGCAAATTTCTTTTTTTAAAGAATCTCTGTTTGTTTTATCCTGCTAATTAGCATTCACATCTTAAAATTTGCTAATTTAAAAGAATGTCCTGTCACAGATACAAGAGGTGAACATATATTTTAAAATAAATGCTTAAGTTTTTATATATCCTGCATGAAAACTGCAGTAAAGTAAAAAGTTTTCCTTATAGCATACTCTTTTTGCTTGAGTATACTTTCTGTATCCTTTATTTTGAGGGATCAGCAGAATTAAAGTGTTGCTAAAACAAATCAGCATACTTCTCCATCTCTATTTCTATATCTTTTCAACTTTAAACATGAGGCCTAGGGAGGTTAGTAGTGTCACTGTGCTATCTTCTTTGCAAAATCTGTATAGTGATATATGACATGCAAGGAAGTAGGCAGCCAAAGATACAGAAAAAGATTGGGAAATTACTTTCTATATTGAACTATGCTATGCAGTGAACACTGATTTTCTGTTATATCCTGCAGCTATCTTGTTATAATAATTTTTTTTGTTAGTCCTTTCCTTTTGTTTCTAGATTTTCGAAGTCTTAGCAGCCTGCCTGAAAGAAATAAAAGGAAAGTCTGAAATTTTTTGGTACAGTATGAATACCGATTAATTTTCTGATGTATTTTTAGTCATGTTCCATTAAATATGTAAAATGATGAGTTGCTAGTATTGGTGAGAGTGGGAAGTGGAATATAATTAATAGATGAAAGAATGCCCCTTCAAAATGTAGCTTCTATAAGTACACTTCGCTGATCATGAAATTTCTAATTTCAGCACTCATATCTATATTTTAGATTGACTATGCCCTGGGGCCTCAGAAGTGATCTCCATTTACTGAAAAGTCATGGGAAGTCATGTTTATTGTCTCAGCAGGTAGCTACACTTTAGACTTAATACTGAAAAACAGGAGAATACGGAGGCTGGTTTATGTTATTTGGTGCACGTAGAAGCTTTCTGACTGATGTGCGTGGCAGAAAATAAAAAAGAAAAAAAAAAGTAAAAGAAAAAATAATAGCACACGCATCAGGTTCTATCAAGCTTTAAATATCCCTGTTTTAAATGTGTCAACCTAAGTTCTTCAGTGTTCGCAAATACATTTGCAAGTGAGAACAGTCTTTCTGTTGAATTGTTTCTGCACTTTCTCCTGTGGAAGGAAATGTGACCAATTTAACACATAAGAAACTCTGAGCTTTTGTGTAGGCTGTAAGTATTTCAGCAATATCCTTTAGACTCCTATCAGTGCTCTAACCATACAAGTGGAAGGATTTGTGTGTTAAAATTGACTACAGTAATGAAATATTTGTTTATTCAGTTTCAGACAGGATACTTATCTCTCTGGGGCTTCAAAGCAAAACATTATGCTAACATATTTCATATATGTAGGCAGCAACGAGGCAGCCCCAGACAGTCTGCTCTCTTTTTGTCACATAGTGTTCTCAGTGCCTAATAACACTGTGATGAAGGGGCTGTTCTGTATCTGTGTAGCCATGTTTATTGCCATATGGTGGTTCCCAAATTACACTGCACTCCTATGTGTCGGGATCAGCCAGAATGGTCTGGCTGGCTCCCAGCATCAAGCACTTGCTGACAGGGCTGGTGCAACTCATGGTGCAATACAGTTGGTGATACTGCAGTTTCATCAAGTTACCTTTCCTGCCAGCTATTATTTTCTACAGTTACAGAAGGACTTCTCTAGTTTACCTTTTTTATTAATTATTATATATCCCTAAAACACATCACTCATTCTTCTGCTAATAATACCTTCCCTGGGGTATAATATTAGCTAATTATTCCATTAAGTAATTAATCCAAATCCTTGAAAAAGTTCATTTGAGGTGTCCCATTAAGAGTGTCAGTCATATTGGTTACTCTAACCCTTTGACTCCCAGGTTTTTTGCTAGTATTTGTGGAAGAAGTAGCATATTTAATTTTTTGAACATAAGCCTCACATCATTGAGTGGGCTGAACCAGGAAAACCTGCTAAGCTTGGGCCAGCACTCCAAATGATGTATGTGTTTGTTATGATTCTTAACCTCCTGCCCTAAAATAAACAATAAGCTGCACCACAGTTTTTCTGATAATTTCATAGACTTTACTGAATCTTTTTTTGACATAACTAAATTGCTGTATCTTTATCTAAATAGACGTAATCCAATCCTGAAGTGATCTAACAATTTTTATCAGCCCAGCCAAACAGTCCCATGATGTCAATATGTTCATATTGCAGATTTTAGTGCAAGGTAACGGTATCTAAGCAAGCTCTAATAAATTATCTCATATACTAAAAGTAGTTTTCTCATGATGTTGAAAGTTTCTTTACAGGCTAACCTGATTTTTTTGCAAATTAATGAGTTTACATTTATTCTTTGATATGTAGGTAGCTAAAGTATAGTGCTATCAGTGATGTTGACATACCCTCTGTTATGGCACATTTCTGTGCTCATAATAAACACTGAATCTGTGCGAGTAAGGAATGTCTAAGTCTGTAAAAAGAAGCACTTGCATTTTGGAATTATTTAATTGTACACAGAAAACCATAATTGCATCTCTTCATATTCAATTACATCCTGTTATCCCATACTGGATTAGCACTAATATAATTCAAAAAGTGTTTCCAGAACTGAAACGTACCAGAAAAGTCAGAAAGCTTATATTAGGTCTTGAATTCACAAGGGAATCTTAGTCTGTTATTATACCTAGCATTTCATAAGCTTTTGTTTCTTAAGACGAGAACTGCAAATAATTTTGTGAAACAGAAAGATGTTAAGATTTTATAGATGTTGAAAGTTATTTAATAGTGTTCATGAAACATCTTTATGTCTTAACTAGAGCTTTATGAATAACCGATTTTTAGCTGAACATAAAAGTCTGGACAAAATCATGAGACAGTCCTCTGCTCTTTGTAGTGGTAAAAATCTAGGAAAAAAATGTCACTCTGAGCAGGGGATTTCTGTAGTCTTAAGTCAATTTTATTTTTTCTTAGAATTGTCTTTTTATTTAAAAATATATATTTAGCAACATTTCTGGATGAATAATTATAAGAAAAAACCTTGAAAAAATGTGATGGAATTTAAAGATTTTTCTTTGCAAAAAGGTTTTCTTACATTTTCAAGAGGAAAAGTATTAGTCAAATGCTATTTAAATTCATTAAAGGTTTCTAAGTTCTTCCTGGAATACATCTATTCACACAAAACATTCCTGCAGTTGCATATTGTTATAAAATACTTATGATTACAGCCAAATCTACTTATTTATTGTCCTATTCATGCAAGTAAGCTCTTAGCTTCAGAAAGGTTTTCACTAGATGAAATGCACAACTTCTTTTCAGTAGAATCAATGAAAACCCATGAAAAGACTTGTTTTGTCTGCAGTGATTTTTTTTCAACAATGATGTGCCGTGAACATTACTCTCCATATCCTCTGCTTTGTTTTTGTGTTCTCTAGCTCTGTGCATCCTCTTGAGACTTACTTTGACATAAACACCTCTTTCCATCCTTAGGATCTCTTATGACCTTCATTTGGTCCCTTACATGTAAGTGTTTGGTCTCTACATGTAAGTGTTGGAGACAATGGATTTTTTCTAAAAGGTATTTGAAAGGAAGGCTCCTAGCCAGTTGTGATGTGGTGCAACTCTGACCTTGAGTCAGACTGTTGGGAAAAGAGCTGAGTCCTGGCTTCTCTTTGCTCAGGTGGGGTGTTACACCTCAGTCATTGCATGAGTTGTTGTGCCTGCCATGCACATCACTGATCCTGGCCCTGACCTGATGACTTGAACTCCTGCCCTCACCCTGAATTCATCTCATCACCATGGACTTGCTTGGCTCCCAGATGCTGACTAAACTGGCTTGCTGTCGTGGGACTTGCTCTGCTCACCTCATTCAGGGTCTGTGTCCTTTGCCAGCCAGGTCCCTGCCCTGCTATCCTTGCTGCAGCTCCTGGCCCTCCCTCCGTGGCAGAGCACAGCCCCACTCCCGTCTCTCCCTGACAGTAGGTCTCACTTTACAAGACCCTACTTCTGTATTGCTGCTCTGTATCAATTAACATGACTGTATCAGAAGACATATACTTTGCAGAAATAAGTAGCAATAAAGAAAATTACAAAGAAATTTCTGTTTAGGAGTGGAGCCGCAAAGAGAGCTCTAGACAGCTACTTTGGTGTGTTCAAATGGCTAACCCTCCCGTGGTCAAGACGTCCTTTTCGGGAGTGAGAGATGGTTGCTGTAAAGAACCTATAGGTTACAACCCTCACAGATACATGTTGCTGAGGGGAATTGAAATACTGGCAGAAAATTACTTGGCATAATGAAAACATCACTTGATTATCATTCGTTCAGTAATATTATTTTCATTAAGTAAATGGAGATTTCAAGAGCTTTCATGCCTCAGTCTCTCAGAAAAGAACACTGAAAAGCTGACCCTCAGCATGAATGTGAGCTAATAAAAGCTTTCCCAAATTGGAGGTAGGCAGTGGTGCCTACCAAGGTGATGTTTGTCACTGTTTGAATCGACCTTTCTGTGAAGCTTGAAAACCAATTCACATGTAATTGCAAAAGCTGCCTTTTGGTAATATCCTATTTTATTGACAAAAGGGGATGAGGTCAACTCATTTTCATAACAATCTGCTTGAAGAAATCCTTAACCACTCTATCATTTATAGTTGTTTTGCAATACAGCCTATAAAAGTATTACTGAGCTTAGAACAGGCAATAAGAAGGGTGAAAATGACAAATTTTGTATTAGTTTTGCTGGGTTTTTTTTAATAACTGTTTTAAGAAGCAGCCTAAAAGCCTGCCATTAATGAGCAAAAAAAAGATAAGCAACATAATTTTTTTCTCTGTTCATTAATCTATTCTAACTTTGAAATATTGCTTCCTTTAAAATCAAATTGTTCTTCTTGAATCCTTTCACAAATGCAACAAATGGAAAAAGAAAAAAATATACAATGCAAAGGAAGGAAGTGGTTTTCAAAATCAGACACATTTGAAAGGTTCCTTTTTTTTTGTAGCAATAGCTACAAACGTCAGCAGTGGCTAGTGACAATAGGTGATAAGTGGTTGTCAGACCTGGTTCTGGTTTTAGTTCACTACTTACAATTATGGTTTCAGCGAACTTATTCTTTTATCTGATTTCAGATTATCCTAGTTTGAGTCATAGTTTTCACTGATTAGTGAATCAGTCATTTTCTTGGACAAATTGCTGCTTATCAATTGTTCCTAAACAGTTCACTACAAGTTATTTGTAATTTTGTCCCTCAGTTGCATGGATGATTACCCATCTCAGATAGCAATGGTTCTGGTCCTTGCTGGGATGAAACAAGCTTTCTGAGCTAATGTGCCTGAAAACAAAAGCCCACAGTTTTGATTCTTGTTATTGAGGCTGATTACAGTAGATTGTTCTTTGAGCATAGGGAATGATGGATAAAGGTGGTATAAAGACATAGGATACTTTAGGATATTTGAAATATTTTGGTGACTTCCCTTAGCCTAACAAAATACATCCTTTTTTATGGATCTCATATTTAGAAAATATCTGATGAAATTCATAAACAGATTTATCAGTGGCTGCATAATAATTAATTCTATTTTCTTTTTTCATATTCAAATTCACAGCAAGAATATTTCTAATATAAGAAAGCTGAAGCTAGCTGTGTGTTTTCTTCACCTGCTTTATTCTGTAGCAGAACTGAAACACCACACTCTTTAGGAAGCTGCTGTGTCATTTCTCCCTTTTATAAACAGTAGATGACTTTTGTATAGCAGCTGAAGAAGGGCATGGATTGAATATTCTGCTCTTAGTGCCATGCTGTCACCAGTTACTCTCTATTCCTAGCAGCATAAACGCATGCAGTGGCCTTTGTCTCTTATCAACTGTGTTAGTGCCAGGTCTGTTCTTTACGCTTTTAGAGAACATCTCACTGCTCCGTTAAGTATTCCAAGTTAAATAAAACCAAAAGGTCACCTATTCTGCCCATACTTAGTTGTGTTTAGGCAATCAGCAGAACTACCAGATGCATCCTTGGTCCTTAGGGTCTTCCAGGATGTGGGGCCCTCTTGAAATCTTGCAGTGGAGTCACTTCAATCCATGACTCGTGTCTTCCGCTACTGCTGTTCATTGTTTATTTTGGCCTCCTTTGCTTAGATAGGAGCCTTTCCCTTTCCTTTCCCTTTCCTCAGTTTTTGAAAGCAGAGTACCTATTTTCATATGCTCACTTGCACATTTGTGCCTGCACCAATCTTGTCTATGTTTTTGGGTTTTGAATTTTGAATAAAATCTTACCCTCTTCAGTGCTTGCAAGAACAAGCCCAGTAACTACAAGCAAAATCAACTGTCAAAGTGTTGTTATGTGCAAACATGATTTGCAAGTTTTCTTTTGCTGTATGTCCCTGGTCCAGTGTAACTCCCTCAATAAACGGGTCATGAGGACTTCAGGGACAGTGCTGCAGAAAAGGAAACTGGCTCTATTCCAAAATTGAAAAGTGCTTTATTCCTGCTGAGGAACTAGGCATCTATTTTTAATTACCAGTTTTGTGATTACTCCTTCAATAATGCTACTACCAAAGAGAGTTATTTCATTAAAACAGTGTTAGCCAATTCAGCTACTTAAAAAATAACAAACACCCCCAAAAATATTTGTTTTAATTAATTATAAAGGGCAAAACACAGAAAACAAGTAAATATTAATAAAATATGGCAGTCTTGAAAAGGGCAAAAGGGAAATAAATACATGTATGTACTATTGTATAGAAAGAAGCACTTTAAATAGAACTGTGTGCAGAGTCAGACACAACAGAATATCCATTCTTGCAAATTGTTCTTAGTAAATCTATCTAATCTATTTATTTATCCTCAGATCATGCACATTTAGATCTGAGTTCTGCCAGCTGAGTTAATAATTCTTATCTGAAAGTAATTACGTTGGTCCATAAGTTTTCGCCACTGTGTTGTTCCACATCATATCAAACTGCGTGACATCTCATCACATTAGCATAAAATGCATTGTGGTGGTGCACAGCATGGTGCAGTGGCAGACTAGAAATGATGCAGCATTCCTAGAGGTAGTGAACAAGGAAGTGTCACTGGTATTTAGAAACTTGTGCCTACTGCAGTTTGATTACTCGCTAGAGGATTTGGGTTTTTCTTCTTTCCTTTATATTTAAAGGGCTTGAACTGGATATTAACTTTTATGACCCAGATTTGGTGCTCTGGAGAAGCACTGTTAGAACCCCAAAAGACTTCAAACCTACCTTTTAGTTATAAAAATGTGTCAGTTCTGAATTTATTGACCATCTGTCAGACTTCACTCACTACGAGCTAGCTGTCATTGTTTGTTATTTGATGCACTTCTATGATGACTCGCTGCAGGGAGCTACCAGTATCTCCATCACAGCAATTAATGAGGTCACTGTCTGTCTGCAAACATCTCAGTCTATAATTATTTTTAGTTGCTATTAGCTAGTGTGCCAGATCACAAGAAAGTAATGTGTCTATATATAATATTTGGCACTATTAATAATATTTACCTGTTGTGGAGATATTTGGCTGATTGTTTCTATTAGTATTTTTCTTTAATTTTATATGAGATGTCTCTTAAACTAGCCCCATCAAAATCAAATTCTCATGAGCAGTAGAAACAGCTGCCACAAATGAGCTCCAATACTCTATTCTATTTCTCCTTCTCAAAATATCTACCATATTTCATATGCATATTTGGTATGAATATTTCCTTTGTGCTTGTGGTAGATAAATGTAATTTATGTAATTCTTTCATTATTACTACTGCCACTGTTGTAGTTTTAAGATAGTGGTCCTACAGCAAGCCAGCACAGGGTGGTAGGTTTTCCTGTCTTGAAAAATATTATGAAATTTCCCTAATATTGTTTTCAGAACAGTAGTTCCCCAGGAACTCCATGAGTATTTCCACTCCATTGTGCAATGGATAGGAAGACATATGTACAAGAAGACATAATTCCCATCCTGAGGAGTTTAAAATCAAAAGAGGCAAGCTTTGTTATATATGGGGCCAAAAAGAAGGATAAAATATTTCAGAACATTTAAAGAAGAAGGATTTTCCTGTCATTCAAGTATCATAGTAAGAGAAACATCAGGGCTTATCTGCAGAAAATTATTTCAGACTGTGCAAAATGTCCCTTCTGAACTGATAGATTTATTTTGGGTCCTTTTTTTGGAATTAAGACAAAAATGGTCCAGATTCAGAAAGGAGAAGTAACAGCATGGATTCCTGGATTTTTCCCTACCTAGTGCACTTTTCCTGTGGTGACACAGCAAAGAGGGGACTTATCCAACACACAGGAACTGTCAGGTTCAAATCTTTTCTATTCCAAAGTGATTTAACACAAGCCTACAAAAACAGAATGACAAAAAGGATTTGTAAGATGTATCGGAACACCTTTTTGTCATGATCGATTTGTGTAAATTATTGGAAAAATTTGAGTAAATCTGCAAATAATTTTGCCTGCCCTAATTTCCACACTTATTGGGCTCACACAAGATTTGCCAATTTACACTTTTAATTGGATCATTGAACCTCTAGTCACTATTCAGAAAATAATTTCTAAGTATGAATGTGGCAACATTGTGATGCAGTAAAATACTACAATGGTGTAGATGATGTACATAAAAGGAGGCAATAAGAATCTTATAGATGACATGCAGCAATGTTTTAATGTTTTATGTCAAACAGAGTTTTGTTCATGAATATTCTGATCACTCATTAGTCAGTGAAAAATGCTATGAAAAAGAAGTAAGTATATGCAAAATATATGTTTTACCACATTTTTTTTAAGGTCTTGAAAATAAAATTCTTCTTCAACTGTTTCCTTTTATGTTGACCGTTATCTTCTGCTTTAATTTATTCTTTTTACCAGAATACCTTGCTGTAACTATTATTCATTATTAAATTAATTGTCTTTTCTATTAAGATATGATAATCAAATTCCTTTCTTTTCTAAAGCCCAATCACAGGTCCACACTAAAACCCATGTCATTTTACTGAAGTTATAATTTCTTTTCTCACCACCAGTTCTGTTAATTTGCCCTTTCTGCAGTGAAAAACCTTCACTGCACTGAATAAACTGTTTGCCCAAGGAGCCCAGTGAGGCCTGGAGTGAAATCCCTGGTAAGATACAGGATACAGCAAGATATCCGGGCAGAACTGAAAATAGGAGCAGACCTGTTTGCCTACAGACAATTCAGAGATAAAGATGGTGAAAGCTGGGCAAACAGCACACTTCCCATGATATGTGGTAGGAGCTTAGGAATAGGAGAAGGGTTGAGGTAGGAGAGCAGCAGAAACCTTTTTCAGGGCTTAATCAGAAGAAAAGAAGGAGTGAAAGCTAAGACAACAGTCTTACACTCTGGTTACTCCGTGCTGAAGAGCCAAGGATGGAGACCGCAAAACATGTGGCAAAGTTTTTCAAGTGGCAAGAAACTGAGGGGTTACTGGCAGCTAGCAAGCATGATGAGAGTAGGAGATGATGATTGTGGAAAGCATCTGAGGATGCCTTGATCAGAAATCTGCAGAGAATGGCCTGAGAAGTTAGCTTAGTAAACCAAGCATTAACTATACTGTCTGTGTAACATTGTACCTGGGACTTCTAAAATCCGATTCCTTATGTGACAAAAAGTTTTTATGATGATATTTTGAAGGGTATTCAAAATTCTCTATTCTATATGGAGGAAATTCTCCATATAGAAGTCACTCTATGGTTGCAAAGAGCAATTTATTATCAGGATTCACTATTTTTAGGCAAGTACAGTACTTCTTGGTTGCTTCCATACCTTGATGGGAAGAGTAGTCAAGATTTTAATTTCTTCCTTGGTTTTTCAGATGTAACTTTGGAAAATGGAAGGGAGAGATAAATTGCTTTTCCCTCAAAAAGGAAAAAAAGGTAACAGAAAAAGGCTGATGGAGATAATGCGTTCTTTCCCTCCTCTTTCTCTGAAATGCTGCTTTGGGAGAGATGGATGAATAACTTCCAGAGGAAAAGTTAAAAAAGAAAGAAGTTAAAATGGAGAAATTTAGTGTGAATATTTAATTGCTCCGGTGGGTTGAGCTGATGATTTGAACAGATATTGGTGCTTCAGGATTATAATTCATATGGGTAGGCTGGGCAGGATATAACCTTGTAGTTCCTTTTGATGGCTTGGGTGATGCTTCACAATATGATGCAATGAAAATTGTTCAGTGAATATTTAACTCTCCTTAACATATAAATTTGCGAGAGTGAGCAAGACTGGTTTCCAGATGCTTTGAAGGTGGCCCAGGCTTATTTTGAAAAAGCTAGTCAGGGAAATGTGTACTTAAGAAAAGCCTTAAGAAAAACCTATTAACTGGGAGGGTGACAGTATATTTCACTCCACCTTCTTGTACTTAGAAAATCTGCAAACAGCTCTAGTAGATTGTACATTCCCACTTAGCTAAAATAATTTTAGAAGGTAGCATATGTAATACTGAATCAGTCAAACACAAAGGAAAATCCCGATCTCAAGTGCTACTGCTTTTCTTAATTCTTTTTATTTAACAGCATATTTGCTAGTTAAATGCCATTTATTTAGGTTCATAATACCACAGAATTAGCATTTTTGTTCTAAAGAATAAAATTCTTGTTTCATCAAAAGCTTTACTGTGTAGATCTCTAGGAAAATTGTGCAATCTTTTTCTCACATTAGCTATTTTTATTTTCCTTTCAGTTTGGTATTGTTTTCCACACACAGCTTTGTCTCCTGCAGATTGTCAAATTTGTCAGGATTCCTTATTTGTTGGAAACTTTTCAAGCATAAGGGTTATTCTTTTACTAGCAGCTCTAAAAATATATCCCCAGAAGGTATGACTTGTATGATGATAACCTGGGCTGTGAGAGGGGACACAACTGAATAACAGTTGAACTGAATACTAAATAAATAAAACTGACTTTTCTTTCATCTGCACAATTCAGCTGGGAGTACTTCCTCTACACGAGGTGTTGAATTTGAGTGGATCCAGTCATTTGTTATGACAGGTTGCAATTAGTCAACATGCTGCTTATGTTTGCTTAAGATTCTGCTTGCTGGAATACTGAAAATGTTTGAACAAAAGAAAGTCATAGGACTTTTGACTGACCTAACCACTGGTCTGTCTGGAGATACTAGTTGGTTTAATGTTTACATGAATAACAGGTTTCAGGAAAAATGCTATAAAACATAGATTTGCTCTGACTACTGTCACTTTCTTTGCTTTGCTTATGTAATTTTTTGAAATCTAATTTTATGTTATAAGATTATTGGAGGTGGTTTTTTTTTTAATTATTATGTAGCCTGCAATTTCTAGCACAAAGGGAGCCTGAAATGGAGACTTGTATCTCTACTATTACACAAATAATAACAGCATTTAACAGCCTTTTGTCTCTGAGGCATTAAGACTGCAAATTGAGCTGCATTAATGAGTAATTAGTGTTTTCAGCATCTTCCCTGTGTATGAGTCAAGAAAAAGATAATTTTCTTGACTTCTAAAAATGTATCCCCCCTAAATATGAATATCTTCTTAAATTGAATCTTTATATTCTTAATGGGAAAATGTAAAATTTTATTTTAAAATTTGAGAACACATCACATTTAACTTGAGAAATTTCCAGCTATGGGAAGTTGTAATTTCTTTTCTCTGTATTGTGGAAAATCTCTTATGACAAATGATGTTAATGTAAAGCATATAATGAAGAAAAAAAGGTTAAACATTTTATATGACATTGTCCATAGATGGAAACATTGCATTACCTATATTGAGTCATTATAGGGCCCACACAGTTTTAAACATGTAGTTTTTCAAGTGAATGTTCTGAATTCCAGCAGGCTAGCTTTTGAGGTTTGTAGCAAGTAGAAAAAAGTGAAAGAAAATTTTGATTCAATTTGGTGAAGAAAATATAAAAGAAGAAAGGGGTCTGGAGGATATAATGAAGCCATCTGAATTGTTTGGAAGAGATGGGTGAATAAACTCCAGAGTAAAAAAATCCCCATCACACCATGGGTATACTTACATTCTTGAATTTTAAAAAAATCATTTCAGTCCACTGTCTTCTTGACCATAATATGAATGTTTTTCCCCCGGATTTTAATCACATAAATGAACTTAGAATTAACAAACTACAGCATGGTCTTAATAGTATTTTTAAATTATTAAAAAAAGGGTTATTATGAAATGAAAGAACCCTTTTTCTTCCTCAGATTCATTGCAGATTTCTACCTCTATCCTGCCTGCTCTGGAAATTTGTTCTCAAATCTTTGTTGCTCATCCTAACAGCTATGGATCACATACAGCCACCTAGAGTCTTTAAAGATCAAATTTAGATTAAATTTTTCCCAAAAATAAAGAATAGGCACTTAGGAAAACTATGGAGTTTATTTAAGCAGATGGATAAGTCTTTTTGACAGATCAGAAATCTTCTGAAGGACAATAATATTTTTAATGAAGTTTCCAGAGAATGAATATACTGCTTTTGCTTTCCTGTATTCCAAATGAACTTAAGTCATTCATGTAATGCAAACAAATGGATAACAAAATATTTTTATTTTTAAGGACTAATTTTTACCTAAATCTTGAACTCCTGACAGGAGAAAATTGAACTCTCTCCAGGTTGCAGGTCTGCTGTCATTTTAAAAGAACAACATATTTTTTGCCTCTTATTTCCTGCATGCTTTTTAACCCTTGAATAAAGTCTGCATTTTCCTATCTTCCTAATGGTTTGCTGACATTTTTCCTCAAATAAATAGATATGATAGTTAAAATTATTTTTTAAAAACATTCAGTGCTCCATCAAATATCAGTGGTCAAAGTCTCCTCAATTTCAGTGGATAGAGATTCAAAAAAAACTTCATTATAAATATGAACCTCTGCTTTTTATTTTTTTAATATATAATTTTTTATTTTTCATGGGTCCCACAGGTTCTTCTGTTCATGCTCTGAAGAGACCATCAATTGTTAGAGTTTAAATTCACAACATAATTCTGATATGTCTGTCTGTAACATGGCTTCAAGGAGAATGTGAGATAATACATCTGGTATAGCTCTCATCCTATCAGGATGATCAGGACATTTTGTATAGGTCCTGGTTATATCCAGTTTCAACTGCCTAATGCTGAGCAGGGTGATAAACCTGAATTTTCCACCTACTACAGTGTTCCATCTACTAAGCTATAACAGTATATGTAGACACTACTTGATCTTTCTCTCTAAATAACATTGGCAACATTTTATGAGCTATTTCTCCAAATGTTTGTGTGTTATAGGAATACAGATTGAGTTTGTTCTCTATTAGGAATGAAGCATTTGTAATGGGACTGAAAGGCAGAAAGGGGCAGCTCTGAGATGAGCAGAAGCAAAACCAGGAGTTCAGATAGCTTTTCATTCAAACTGAAGCACGTTTAATTTAATACTCTGCAGAAGAGAATAGGGATGTTAGACTGAAGTCTTATCATTACCACAGTCTTGCTTATGTTCCACCTTGTGATATTCTCTCTCCTCTTTTTCTATGCTTCCAAATCCATTGAGATAATAGTGATTTACTGCTGCTCTGACTCATAAAGATGCACTAAGAGTCTAATCCAGGAAGTCAGTAGCATTTTTGCCACAATGAATCAGTACAACCCATGTTGCATAAAATGAGCAGATATAAAGTGCATTTCAGGACATGATATGGCCTTGTACTGTCTCCTGTGATGGTGCATGGAATTCCTCTGAAGAAAGCAACTACAGTCTTCTTTTTACACTATGGGACAGAAACATTCCACCTAGAAACTGTAATTTCTCCTTCAATTTCTATTGTTGATTCTCCATATCTACCGGTCTCTGTGAAGTCAGTATAAGCCACATGACTGCCTGAGTTATTCTTTTTGAAGCCATACCAACTAAGCCTGTGAATCTGTCTGCCTTTTTAATGTCTGTCTTTAAGAACTATTAAATCCCACACAGCTTGCAGATTTTTAGATTGCTCATTTCTCAGGTGTATCATCCTATATAAACTGCACCCCAAAAGACATACAGAAAGCAAAAAAGATGAGACAACTCAATACAATATAAGGACAGATAATCAGTCAGAACTTGCAAAATCAGGAGCAGATGTAGCCCAATTAAACTCAACAGTTTCACAGGTGTTCATAGGAATGACTTAAACATGAAACACACTTCTCTCCAGTGCTCCTTAATTTTTTTTCCTAGAGCTCCTTAAATTTTATATACTTCACCTAACTAAACTAGAAAATGTATATGGAAAAGGCAATTGGAGCTTAGTTGGATATAATTGAGTTAAAATTCAACATGCTGTTTGATTTTGGAATCATGGTGAACCATATTTATTGAAGGGATGAGGGTTAAGTGGTATCACATAATCATGTGGTTTTGAACTCCTGGCAAAAGGCGTCCACAATTAAAATTGGTATACCCAAGATCTGAAGGTTGCTAGAAAATGTTGGGACGGTAGCCCTATTTGGCTTCAATGTGTACAATTCTTTCTCAGCAGCATGTGCTGGAATTTGTCATTGTCTCACTACCTGAACATTGTGCTATCAGCCAGAAACACTGCATATATGCCATTCATTCTTTTCAAGCTGGTGCTTTCCTGACTGCAGTTTCAGGAGTTTATTGAAGGGAATGGACAGAGTGATAATGCACACATTTTTCATGCATATCTGTTGTTATGGTATTAGCATTAATCCTTTGACTTCCTATCATATTGCAGAATGAAAAGGTTTTCTTCTGCTCAGGTTCTATAACATCTGGAAGACAGAATCCATCTAGTTTTGTATTTTATATAATATTTGGATTAATTTTTTTCCTGGAAATTATATAACACATGCTCTTCTGCAGCAGAGCTCCTTAGATGATGTGTACTTTCTTGGTAAGTTAGACCTTACTAAAGTCCTTCCTTGCAATCAGGGGGAGCTGTACCTGCAAGATCAAAGAACAGACTGGAAAGTATGCACGACATCGTCATCTTGAACTACCTTTACAATGCAAACTTTATATTATTTGGCTTTATTTAACCTACTTTTCAGTGCCATATTTTTTTCTTCTACCAGTGCACAGTTTACTTAAGCAAATGAGTTCTATCTGTTAGAATTTGTCAAAATCCTCTGGAGAGTTTGGTGGCTTGACCTTGGCCAGCAGCCAGACACCTGCCCAGTTGCCCTCTCACTCCCCTTCTTCAATAAGGCAGGGGAGAAAATAGGATGAAAGAGCTCATAGGTGTGGCATGGGCTCCTGCATGGTCTGCAGATGGATATCTGCTCACCCGTGGACCTCTATGGGCTGTTTCACCAAGGCCTGCACCACGGGCTGCAGCGGAATCTGCTCCAGTGTCTGGAACACCTTGTCCTACTTCACCAGCCTGGGTGTCTGCAGGGCTGAAGCTCTTGTGTATTCTCGCTTCGAAATATCACAGGATCAGTTAGGTTGGAAAAGATCCCTGGGATCACCGAATTCAACCTATGACCCAACACCTCCCTGTCAACTAGACCATGCCACCATCTGCCATGTTAAGTCTTAAACACCTCCAGGGACTCCATCACCTCCCTGGGCAGCTCATTCCAATGTCTAATCACCCATTCTGTGAAGAAATTCCTCCTAATATCCAACCTAAACCTCCCTTGATATAGCTTAAGACTGTGTCTATTTATCCTGTTGTCGTCTACGAGAAGAGACTGACGCTCACAGTGCCACATCATCCTTTGAGGTGCCTGAGCCTCCTTCTTTCCAGGCTAAACAACCCCAGCTCCCTCAGCTCTTACTCACAGGACTTACTCTCTAACTTCTCTCTTTCACAGCTGCTGTGCAGCAGTTTTCACCATTTTATGTTTAACCCAAGGCTCCAGTCCTTGGCTGTGGGACCCTGATGTGGGTCAGTTGGAGACAGCTGGAACCAGCTATGCCCAGCATGGGACAGCCCAAACTGCTGCTCACAGAGGTCCCTGCAGCTCTCCCCACCCCTGCAGTATTCACATCCTCCATGACATTTGTGATCGTATCGCCCATTAGCATTTTTATCCCTCTCAATTTATCCCTCTTCCAAGATGAATAAAACTAACTACCTCATTTTAGCCCAAGAAGAAAGAGGATGATATTGACGGTGTTAGCGTAGAAACACACAACCACAGACAGGTTATATGCCAGGTGCTTTTTTTTATCTGAGGCGCCGGGAAAGAGGGGTACAAACCCAAATCAATCCCCGCTCATCGATTACCAATGCTTACATTATATACCCTCCCCATTACATCAGTGTATATTAATCATTTACCCAAGCATGATTCTCAAAACCTCCGAAGTAATCATCTTATTCATTATTGTTTCCATTCAAGCATAAGTTTCAGCCCCCTTTCCAGGTACAGCTACACAATCAACCCATCTATCCTAGTCTTCTACACAAGTTTGGATTTGCCCCTTACCGCCTCAGGCAGACACACAGGTTCAGGCTTGCCTGAACAGAATGTTTGCCTTGCCCTCAGGGCCTACTCTAGCTACTACAATTTAGAAACATTTTAACCCTATGCTATCAATGGTCCTTGTTTCCTTGCCCTGTAGGTTTCCCAGGACCCTGCCTTTGCAATGGGAGCTGGGCAGTGTCCGTGGAGAGGGTGGCTGAATGAGGGCTGAGGCAGAAATGTTCTCCAAATGACATTCAAGGCACCAAGCTTTCCCATGGAAAGAAGATAAAGTTTCTAGCTTTTTGCTTTGTTCTTGCCTGTAGGCACCCTTGAGTCCTGGGTGTTCGTAGGGCCACTGCTCTCACATATTCTCACTTCACAAAATCACAGAATCAATTACCTTGGAAAAGACCTCTGAGATCACTGGGTTCATCCTATAAAGCGTTGGACTATATACAGAGTTAAGAGTTCCACTCTCTGTTTTTCCAAGTTAAGGCTATTAGTTGACATCACCATGTTAGTTTTCACCATCTGTAGTAAAATAAACTGTAACTTAAATATTAGGATATAATGCAAAATAATATTTGATACTTGAACAATGATTAAAATTTGAGGTTTATGGAGTAATATGTATTTTTATACATATGTTATCATCCTCTGCTTTGAGTTCATGACAGCTGACTTTAACATTTAACATTTAGACATTTCTCAACCACAGGTGGTTTTTTTAAAAAGTTAAAAGCTATTTCACAGCATGAAACTACTGTGAGTTTCTTATACTTTTTGAAATGTAAAGTAAAACAATTACTCAGTTAAGGAATTAAATTATTAAATAGCAAGTCGAATTTGTTACTCTTTCAAGTAATTTTTTAAAATTAATAAAACATTACTTAAGTAAATTTAGTGCTTATGTCTCAAATACAATGTAATAAATTTCACATAAATGAATAAGTCATTATTTAATTTAAGTGTTAATGCTAGATCTTCTGAGAATGAGATCATTTTTACCCTGAGAGTCTGTGGCTCCTCGTGCAGTAGACACTGAGTATAGGATGAAACCAGTCTTATCAGTTGGCTTCCTGAACTAGTCTAGGTGACAAGAGAGCAGGGGCTGATACCATTAATACCTGTAGGGCTTAGTGAAGAAGGGAGAGTTGATGGAACTGATGGATCTCATCAGTCTGCTTCAGTGTACTTCTTATTTTAGCCACAGCACCATCCTTGCTGGAGTTACACATCTTGCAGAGCTTTCTGTGGGTTATGTTGTTCAAAATGAGTTCTGTTAGAACAGTGGTCACACTGCAGAGTAGAAACATGCTGCAGACCACATCAGGAAACCATTATGCTGTTTGGAAGGCCCCTGTAATGCATCCACATCCCAGCTGAAAATTTGGCAGATCCCAAAAACCTGACCTTGGGCCAACCTGGGAGGATGTAGGTGAAATTCCAGAACTGAAAAGGGACATGCTTCTGAGATTAGGAGCCTCCCTAGTGTGAGCCATCTGACGCAAGCTTGGAGAGCTCTGCAAGCCAAAAGAGCATTGTGATACATCATGGACTCCAAGGCAGAATTTTGACTACCTGCTTTTTTAAAAATTCCCTTTCTTGCAGATTTTGATATATTGACTTCCACTTCCGAGTAGGTGATTTTCCAAACTGCTTTTCTACCCCATTGTCCCTCTGTGTTCTTCTCCCCTAAAGTACTGGCTTGATGCATGATTACAAATACTTTGTGCTTTCCTCCTACTCTGTAGCCCTAGATGTTTCCTCTGGAAGCCCCAGCTTGAGCTGTCAATCTTGGCTCTTCAGGAGTTTCAGAGCAGGCAAGAAGTCTAATCATCATAGGATTTTTTAAATTCAAAGGCTTCTGTACATGGAGACTGAAGAACAACTACCTTAATTCTAAATACTCTTAATTAAAGTGCTGCAATTAATGTGAAAACCTTGCTTTTTTCTTTTTTTTCCTAGTGCCCAGTGTGTAGTCAGTTAATAGCTGAGTTTTACAGGGGATGCTTAAATTATATTTAATACAGTAGGTTTTTAAATTACATTAAAAAATACTATTTAGTATGGTATGATGTGCTAATAATTTCTATGAAAAGCAATTGAGAATTTCCAAAAATTGATAATTAAACTCAACTTAAATTCATTCTGTCTGCTGACATACAAACTGCCTATCACAAACCATAGGCATCTCCACTCTGGTTTTGTGTTCCTGTCTACATTTAATTACATAAATGATTGCATTTTATTTCACCTTTCAAAACTCCATATGTAACAAGACTACGGTGTATTATTCATGACAAGTGATACAGGGTATTTTCATCTAATCCAACAATACTCGTTCATAATTACTTTTTAATCATGTAAATGGCTTAATAGCATTAGATGACAGTAACTTTATATCCTCCTGCTGAAAAATACATTATGGGAAAGAAACTATTCAAGTGAGTGAGAACTTGAGGAGTTCTTGACTCCTGCTTCTCCTAGGGCTGGGAGTTTTGCAATTCTGGTAAAGGGGTAGTGTCAAAGCTCATCAGTTCCTTGGAGACAGAAAGCCAGAAGGAAATTAAATTATTAATCTGTGACTAGTACACTAGGTCTAACAAAACCCTTCAGCTGTGCTTCTTGCTCATTTCCATCTATCTCTAAGTGAGCCATGTCATGACTGATTCTCACCTTCAGGCAGTTAATTGGCAGAGTTTGGTGAGCTAGCCAGCAGTCTTTCCTTTATACGGATTTTTTATTAGGACTGGGCAGTCCACCGAATCTGGAATATTTACTGAAACTCTTTTATTTTACCTTTCACCACCAAAATAGTGACATTTCCATTGGAAGCTTTAACGTGGGGCTTCTTTGGAGACCTCAGGCCATGAATGATCTCTTGCTGCAGGGCAATGTTGCTGTGCAGTGTGCCCTACAGTATAGAAGCTGCAGAACTTGGGGAGCTACAGCTTGACACATCTCTTTGTATTTTTATTTTCAAGCTCCTTTGATAGGGAATTTTTCTTGACTTTTATGGACTCCTAAGTGTATAAGGAGGCTTTCCTCCAGACCTCAGGAGGAGTTTTATTGTCATACTCGGGAAATGGAATAACTATTTCATCTTACAAAGTTTTTTACAGAAATATATTTCTCCTTGCATGTGTTTAATAGTGTTTTAACTGTGCAAGATGCTGATGTTTGTAATTAACCTTTCAAATCAAGAAATCCTCTTCCCAATTTTTCAATTTCATCCAGCAAAAATGTTTGGAATTTTTATTACTTATGATCACAGGGTTGGAGCATCTCTTCTATGAGGACAGGCTGGGAGAATTGGGGTTGTTCAGCCTTGAGGAGAGAAGGCTCCCTGGAGACCTTGCAGCACCTTCCAGTACCTAAAGAGATTACAGGAGAGATGGGGAGGGATTTTTGACAAGGGCACATAGGGGTAAAACAAGGGAAAATTGCTTTAAACTGAAAAAGGGTGGGGTTTAGATTAGAAATTAGGAAGAAATTCTTTACTGTGAGGGTGATGAGGCACTGGAACATGTTGCCCAGAGAAGCTGTGGATGCCCCATCCCTGTGTTCAAGGCTGGGTTGGGTAGGGCTTTGAGTAACCTGGTCTAGTAGAGGGTGTCCCTGACTTTTGGATCTAGATGATCTTAAAAATTCCTTCCAACACAAGCCATTCTATGATTCTATGATTACCTGCAGTTGTCTTTGCCCAAGGAAGAATACAAAGTCAGAGGTCTTGATCCAGCGTGCATTTCTTGAATTACTTAATTGAAAAAATCAACAATTCATGTGAACATATTCTTGTTTTTGAAAGAATTTCATTAAGGTGTCGAAGTCCTTAATTTCAATAAAATTAAGAATTATATTTCAAAGAGACAAAGAATTATTTTTCTAAAACTGACTTTATTTTGATTTCATTTTTTTTTCTGGCTATGTCATATATCAATAAGTCCCACCTTGAGAACATTATGAATTATGACTGGGGAAAAGACCCCAAAAAATAAACACTTCTTATGAGTTTGCAACCTCTAGTGCCAATGAGTCTTTTTGCATTGAATTTTCTGAAGCAGAAGAACTGAGAAGAGTACCAAAAAAGTGAGCAGCTGATAATAAAACAGTGCAATATTGCTGGAAATTCCAGCAGAGCTCATGGACAAAAGGAGTCACTTTGAGGGTCAATTGTTGGGCAAGGAATGATGTCAACTTTTATTTTTTCATAATGCAGAGACTTCAATTTACCTAAAGAGAATTAAGGATAGAATTGAAATGAAAGTTTTTAAAAATAAATATATTTGACTCACTAACTCCCAGGATGTTTCAGTGTTTTGTCCTCATTTTGGCTCTGACTTTATTTCAGAATGTCAACATTTTTTACTGGATGGAAATTCCACTTCTCCAAAAGAAATTCTTATTTCTGACTGCTTTTGTTAGTCTGCTGTCTCTTTGATCTGTGACTTGAATGTCCTTTAAATCAACACAGCATATTTTGGCTAAACACTCACTGTTTTATCATGATTGTATAGCAATCACTTAGATGTGATAGTGTAAATACAAATGTATAAAGGTATACATGTTACAGTTTTCTACTTTCTTACTTCCTGAATATGAAAAAAAAGTATGAAATTGGAATGCTCAACACTCCTTCCCTGAAAACAGCTACTTAATTTTCTGGCAGATAAAGCTTTGTGAAGAAATCCTGCTTGGCAGAGACAAAAATCATGGATTCTCTTCTGCCTTACTGAGATTCATAATAAATACTCATTATCCCATGGGAAAAAAGAAACATTAAACAATGGAGTGGGTGAATGTTATTGATAAAACTGAGTCTTGATGGAAAACAGCTAGAAGAAAATGGAAGAACACACGAAGAAAAAATCAGGAAGAGAGAAGAGAATGGACAGAGTGAAGTAATCTTAAAATGAGTTGCCATGAATAATTGTACTTCTTACTGCTTCATTCATAGAATCATATAATGGCTTTGTTTGGAAGGGGCCTTGAAGACCACCATGTTCCATCCCCCCCAACCTGACAGCAACATCTAAGGCCAGAATAAAAGACTGACACATTTTGCTTGTCACCAGCTCAGCAATATGGCACAGGACATTATACTCAATCTCATTCTTTTAATGTTGGCTCAGGAGATGAAGGAAATAGGTTAGTACCAAACATGTAAAGGGGTATTTGGAGACTGGAATTCTTTCATGGTTTTGAGAGAGTACCTCTAAGTAAAGTCCTAAAGTAGCTTCTTTTCCTGGGTAGTAATTTGTGTTAAATCTGTTCTATCAGAAAGCCAGTGTCATGTGGAAAGCATTATTAACCTTTGTAAAACAAGCCAGAAGAGCTACTAAAACTGGAGGTATAATGATTATTTTTGCAGTGGCTTACCAAATCAAGGTTAGCACAGTCTTAGGAGAAGTCACAGACCCCATGGTTTTACTTTTAAGTGAGTGCTTATTTTTGTCCCTGTGAAAAGTTACCACGGACACATTTATGACATTTTTGTCCACTTCTCTGGATAATGTAAGGATTTTCTATACTGTTCTTTGCCATGGTGAGAAACTAAAGCCTTAGCTGTATGGGACACATTGAATCATCTTTATTTTTTTGTACCACTTAGTGACATCCTTTCCAGAAGGAGTGGAATCTCTTTCTGGCTTTATTTTCCTTACCTTTTCTTCCGGGATTTAGGAATGGTGTGCTTACTCAAAAGCACTCATGCTCTGCTGTCATTTGGTTTGGGTCCAATGCCTGAGGCACAAAAGTTGCCCATTTCCGAGGCTTGGAAGATACTGGAGGTTAGCACCTTTGGCAATGCATCTTTTTTTAGGAATAACCTGTATTTCACTACTAAAATAAATTTCCAATTTGTTTTTAGCACACTAATTATGCAGCTACCAATTCCTTTTCTGGACAGACAACAGATTACTTATTATGTAATGAATTGTGGGCAAATTTTATCTTCTTCTCTTCTGTGGTAGTGGGATAAATACCAACACCATTTTTGACTGAAATTTTGAAGGACATTTACTCTTTTCCAAATTGGCCATGGAACCAGAGGCTCAGATTAGCCTCTGGTTCCAGATCAGCCAGGGCTCCACCACTGACTCTCTCTCCAGACAGCTTTACACAACATGCCAGTGTTAAAACTATAGAAAATATTTGTGAGTAGTAATTTATTACAAAAGGGTTTTGCCTTTTTTCTTTGCTGAAGATCTATACCTGTTGGGAAGTTTCAGAAGATTCTTGGAAGAGCAATGGGTATTGTTTTTTTTTCCTTACTAGTGAATAATCATTTATGGTTGATGGAACCCAAAATTTCTGAGCTATGTATTGTATTGTTGTATTGTATTGTATAAATATCAAATACAAAAACTATTTTCAAGAAGAAAATACATGTTCAAAACATGGGGCAGAGCTACGAAACACCAAGAAGGAGTATGATATACATATTAGTGAGACCTATTTTATACTCCTGTGCTCCAGATGTGGCATGGAATATGGATTTTGCTGCATAATCATCTAGTAATGTCAAGGTATTTTGTTAAGTATTCTGTGACATAGAAGAAGTCATTCTATAACTTGCCTTTTGCCATATTACATTCATGGCATGCAAGTAAAATATGCACTCATAATAGGTAAGACAATAGTCTGGCATAAAACTTTCTGAACTGTAGTGTGATTTGGAAGTCTTATTTTATATTTAGGTTTAAAAACATTCATTACTACAATGTGCCTTTAAAAATGCTCTGAAAGCAGGAGTCACAAATTTAATGCTACATTTTTGAAGATCTTTGGTTTGTCAGAAATCATGTGAAATGAAAATTAGCTCAAATATTTGGCTTAATTTTTTTTGTTTCACCCATAAGGCTGAAATCTCACACATGCATGCATTTTTTCGTTTTGATTCCTGCTTTTCTAAAAATTAGTTGAATCATTAACTGCAGTCTACATAATTTCGATTAAATATTGGTCATTGGTCCTACAGTAAGTGTTCACATTTTCCTTTTAAAAATACTTTGATTTAATAGATTCCAACGGCATTATAACCATTACCTAAAAATGAACTTCTTTCATAAGCATACCAATTTATACTTTAGGAAAAATCATGTTGACATGAAAAAGGCAGGTGTTTTATTGTGTAAATCACTTTTAAAATATATGTTCCTTGATTTGAAATATAAGGTATTTCAAAAGTATTGTGAAGTTGGAGACATAATACATCAGCTCAACTCTGGAGGCTTCAGATTTTTTTTCTTTACCCCACTTAGATTTGTGCAATACATAATGGAAAATGCCTTTTCATTTGTGCAGTTGATAAAGTTAAAACTCCTTGATTAATACTCTTTTGCAGAAATCAGGTACTGCTATTGATATGTCTCAGTGTTTGTAATTTCTTTTGCAATAAAGATGCATCTGATAAAAATTTTATTTAATAAGGGTAATTGTAGTTCAAGGGTTTGGGTGTTTAATATTCCTTAGGTATCTGTACTGACAAATCTGAAAAATGTGAGAATCTCTGATACTTGACGATGACCTTCAGTGATATTACAAGAATTTATGCAAGTCTTATTCAGGTAAATGGTGCAAGGAATATGGTTATTCATTGTTCTCCTGTTGATGTAACATATAAAGATAAGGCCTGTAGGTGGTGGGTACAGTGGGCAATTGTATGAATCTAAGTTTTCTTTTTGGTTCTGCTAATGATTAACACTGTTTTGAAATGGCATCTTTTAAAATCCGTATAAATCTTAATTCAAAGTATTCTGGAAGCATTTCAATATTCTGATTATATCCCAAGTCAATTTAGAATAATCAGCTAATTGTCCTACCAGTTAAAATTAATGTAACAGTAACAAGCACTGCACATGCATCAGCTGCAGGACACACTGACCATATCAATACAAGTTAAACATGACTGGGAACTTTCCTAGGCACTGAGATCAGCTGGTAAGAAATGGCACCTGCTGATGCCAGTCTTAGCTTGCAGAAGGGAGAATGAATGCAGCCTGCTGCATGAATGCAGTCTGCTGGGAATGGTTCTCAGAACACGTTAAATGTCAATCCATGTTCAGGATTTATTTGGCAGAGTGATCCCAGTCTAGAATTGTGCCAGGGTCTTATTAAAAAAAAAAAAAAATTGGGAAGTGATAGTCTCCCAGTACCAGGAGATGTTCTACAACACTCTCTATAATTTTTCAAAGTATGTGACATTTCTTTGCCAATTACTCCTGGACAGATTGCTGATTGTAGCAGGATGTCTATGATTATTAGTGAGAGAGGAACACATTCAAGGTTCTCTGAAAAGGAAAAGAAAACCCATATGAGGTGGGAGTTGGTCTCTTCTCCCAGGTAATAAGCCACAGGACGAGAGGAAGTGGCCACAAGTTGCTCCATGGGGAAGATTTAGATTTAATTAGGAAAAATGTCTTCCCCAGAAGGGTTGTCAAGCTCTGGAACTGGCTACCCAGGGAAGTGGTGGAGTGTTATCACTGGAGGTATTTATTTAAAAGAAATGTAGATTTAGGGGACATAGCTTTGTGGTAGACTTGACAGTGTTATGTTTAAGGTTGGAGTGGATGATGTTAGCGGTCTTTTCCAACTTAAAAATTCTGTTCTTCTATGATTCATGAAATTCAAGAACTCAGGAGGAGAGACTAGAGTGACAAAGGAGAAGAAGGTCAGTCAGAGGACTTATATCTGGACTTACACAGGTATATAAATATTTGTGTATGTTAACACACTGTTTCTGAGTACTGGAGGGCAAAAGTTCTGCTGATGCAAAGGGAGATCTTCAACTCAATAACTTCCTTGTTTTTATGCATTTTAGTAGTTTCTTTAACTTCAGAATGTGGGATCTGAAGACCAGCTCTGTTCTCTATTGGTGATTGACTCCTTCACTCCTGGTGACAAATTATTTACAAGCACAGGGAATATTTTAAAAATGTGAAGACATTTTCATGCTCACAGAAACCCTATGAATTCAGTTGAGTTTACAAACTACTTAAAAAGCCAGCTGTGTTCTGTGTACTGGCTTCCTCAGACAAGGCAGGAAGAAGGAATCCTTGTGCATGAACCACCAGTGTCAAAGTTAATGGAAAACACACATTTTCTCTGAAAATTTTACTTTGCTGTTTTCTCAAATGGACATGAAAGATCCACTGGGGATGGTTGCCTGGCTACTGTAAGGTATTGAAAGACAATTTAAATCAATGGGAAATTTTAAGCATAAAGAACTTGCTGAAAATCTCTGTGCTGCTATTTCCACTAATATTTTGTAGCAAGTGTAAGACACTCACAGGACTTTAAAGGTTGGCACTTAGCAGCTATACATATTCATCATATTGTGTATTCCTCTCCCATCCCTCCACCCTCTTCATTGTCTTTCTCATGGGTATCTGAAATCTTTAGGTACTGTTTTGTATTAAAGGACATTAATTCTGTTTTAATTCCACAGTGGTTGTGTCCTCCACTAAGTTCATGTTTAGGTTTTTTTCTCTCCAGGTGTCATTTCACTGGTGAGTAAAATTTGGTTAATGGTAGGGGTGAGATGCATTAGCTGATTCAGGGACACATTTATATTTTTTAAACTGTTTTATTTTTTTTAAAATAATTTCTTTGTAGTATTTAAGACAGAGTAATCCATCGTGGGCTGATCAGGACTTTGATCCTGGTCTCATCCCTGATCACTTTGGCATTTATTTAACATTATTTTTGCCTTACCAGGCCGACTAGGGTAAAACCTGTCATGTGCATTCATCTTTGTTAAAAGATGAATGAATAAGACAGGCTCTAAAAGCATTTTAAAGAGCAAGTTGCTGGAACTGCATTCTTAATCTGCATTCCTTCCTGCTGTCTTATGGGTTGTTCTGAAACTGTGCCTTTTAGAGGTCAGATCACTTTTCTTCAGGTTTGTAAAAAGGATGAAAGCCATAAATTAAATGGCCTATGGGATAAGTTCAAGAGCTAGTCCACTTCAGCTACAAACACCCTATTCCCTTGAAAATTATGACTCATCAAAAACAAGAATTATATCTCATTTCTAGAACTCCAACTAGTTTAACTCTTATCCATTTGTGGATTGGACTTTGCCATTTGTAATAAAATAAAAAAAAAACCCAACCCCAAACACCAACAGAAAACTTCAACCCTCCCCCTCACAACCCTTTTTTGTTCCATTAATTCCGGATAGAGAAGTGCAACCTGCTGAAATAGAAAATTCTTAAAGGATGTCTTGATTGTGTTATCTTCAAGGCCTTCGTGATATACCATCATCTTTTATTCTACTCTAAATTAGGAGTCAAAGGATCATTGACATAGTGTGACATATTGTAATTAGCTGTCCAGAGTCATCTCTAAGTGAGAAAAAAATAGGAAAGTAATGAATTCCTTCGAAGTTCTGTGAAAAATACACAAGAACAGGGAAGAATTCTCGACATGGTCAGGCAAGCTTGTCCAGTGTGACAAAAAATGAAGTGCTCATTGACATACTAGATCTGAAAATTTCCTGGCTTTGTGGAAACTACCTCTTTGCCAGTATTCTTGTTCTCAGGTGAAGAAAAGAGATTCAATGATATGTGCCTCACACTCCATCTTCTTTGTAAGTGTCAGTCTGACACTATTTTTCTAAATGCATTAGAAACAATCCTGCGTTTCTGTTGCTAAAATTAATTTAACAGAAACAGATAGGTTAGATTTAAAATCACTTCTTTGTGGACATTAAGTAATGCTAGAGAAACAGTGAGTTTATGCTAAATAACATTGTCTAAGTAGCCTGTCACTACCTTTTCCTTCTGCTACACAAGCTGTTTTTCCAGCAGACAGTCTTGTACAATATGTATAGAATGGGGATTTGAGTTACAGTGTAATGTAAGATTACATTTGGCACTTGGATTAGGGCCCTTACTTCCAATTCTCCTCTGGTTTGCTGCAAAAAACTAATAAGCATGTGTCAGATCCTTTTCTCTTTTACAGAGGCTTGTGACAGGGATAAACCATAGTCTCCTGTTATTCTTGTTAGCTGAAGGCTCAGCGATCAGGTGCTGTACTCTTTCACTCATTTATTCAGCACTGCTTTACCTTCAGTCGTGAGTTGATTGATTTGAAGTTACTTTAACATTTGTACTCCACAGAGAAGATTAGAACATTTCCATCCTTTGAAGACTTTCTCTTAGGATTTTGAGTATGGCAGAACAGTCATAGCATTCCAGCTCTGGAAGAAAAGTCAGTAACTGACTCATTAAATAGAACTTCAGCAGAAAATAGAACCCAGAACCCAGAACCAGGAAACTCGTGGTCGCTTATGGCCTGGGACTTGTGACATGTCAATTTTATATATACATGGTTTCATTATCTTTGACACTGAGCAGACACTGAGTCCATGCCTTTGCATGTGCCTAACAGTACAGAGTACTACCTGAATGGGGTTTAGAAAACATAAAAAGGTTTAGGTTCAATTAGCTTTAGTTATCCCTAGTGCAGAGTCAGATTCTGAACTAATCATAGTAGATTCTCCAGATGATCAGTAAAATAATGTAAGCATTTCTAGGGTGGGATTCATCTCATCCTAACCTAAACTCAACCAAGATAGAACACATGAATCATGCTACAGAAGTGTTTCTTTCTCTTCATTAACTGTAGAGGGAATCTAAACAAATATGTCAGATAATGACATCAAAAGTTTGTTGTGGTTCTTCCTTCTAGCTCTCTGGGGGATTAAACATTGGGTGCCTTCTCAAAGCATGTACAACAGACTGAAAAGATTGGCCATTGCATAAATGTAACAAAGGCTGCCTCTTTCTTTAGAAGTCTTGTTAGTGTCTTTGTCTCACATTTCTTAACAACCTAATAGCCATGATAACCAACAGTGAGCAGTTGACTGGGATGACCACAGTGATGCCTGGATGGTCAGTGATGCCAGCATGCCTCCTCCTAATGTGTTTCTGTGCAGCATCATGAGGCGAGGAAGAAATGGACAGGGAAGACAGCAAGACTGTCTCATACCAGTGAAAGCGAGGGATGCTTGCAGCCCTTGTATGGTAGATGATCCCTCTTTCCCTCTGCTGACACCTGATATATCATATACTCAGTGGTGAATGACTTAGGATTTTCATGGCTGATGGTTTTAATTTGAAATCCATCATTGATTATTTTAAGGAATGTTTGCTGTTCATCAGCTCCACGTGTGCTGAAACAATTCTTTTGCACTACTGAAAACTGTAATTGTTCCATTCCTATTATTTCTATTAAGCTTAAAAAGGTGTTCTGAACTACTTATGGCATATGGTGAATCAAATTTTCTCTTTGCTGAATTATGGAAAATTATTATTTCCTATAAGAAGCTAAAGCAGGTTACATTTTTAGAGTGAAAATGTGAATAATTAAGGTTTGAACGACATGATGCTAACTGCTTTGGTCTGTCCCACTTGCAGTTCAGAAGAACTGTTGAGTGAGTTCAACTTCATGGTTTGTGGTATCATCACACATCTCGTTGTTTGCTCTTCTGCTATTATATGTCAATAGAACATTGTTCTCTTCTCTTTTCCCTGAGTAATGACATACTGAAAGTGGGATAACGTATAATAGTTAATTTCATGATGCCTGTACAGTTTCTTGAAGTATTTTTTATCTTGTAATTTTCAGAGAAGTTAACAATTTTGGCAAAGAAGTCCCTTATGATATTATCCTTTCCATACCCAGTTTTTAAATCAACAGATTTTCAGAGACAATGGAGGATTTGGATCCATGGGTTTACCTGATGAAAGCACATGAAAAATAAAGGAAGAAGCATCAGAATGTTTTTAAGAAAAAATAAAGGACAGAAACTCCTTCCATCCGCTGTTTTTGATCTGCTGGATTGGGTGTTGTTAGCAGTTTGATTCTACGAGTAGCAGCAGTTTGCAATGACATACTCAGCAGTGGAAGGTACCTATGGGTAGGTCAGCACTGATGGGTATAAACTGGTGTCGTTCTTTACATCTACCACATTGCAAAGTGACATCTGCTGCTTTATTGCCTGTCTTTGAATATTCTATTGCTGGTAATGTTTTCTGCTTTTTCCGACCCAATTCTGGGTTTGGCTAAACTCAGCTGTGGTGGCAAGTAGATAGATATCACAAACTGTTACTCATTCTCAGCAGTAATATTAATTTAAGACTGATCTTACCTAATTTTTGTTATCTAAATCAGAGACAACTACCGAGCCTATCGCTACTTGATGACACCAAGCTCTGTTGTGGGGTCAAGACAGGCTTGAGAGATGGGCCTGTGCAAACCATAAAAAGTTCAAGGAGTCCAAGTGCAGAGTCCTGCACCTGGGTCAGGGAAATCCCAATTACAAGTATAGGCAGGGTGGAGAATGGATTGAGAGCAGCCCTGGGAAGGATTTGTGGGTGTTGGCTGAAGAGAAGCTCAACATGAGATAGCACTGGGCACTTGCAACCCTGAAAGCCAACTGTATCCGGGGTTGCATCGAAAAGAAGCTTGGCCAACAGGCCATGCTATGATTCTACGATTCTGAAGCTTTCTGGAGATTTAACTTCAAATTTTGTGTACCATAGAATCATTCTGTATTCATTGAAATTAGAATGATTTTATTTTTTTTTTTTTTCTGTCCTTTGCCTGTTACCCGAACTGCTAAAAGATTTTCCTGTGCACACTGAGGTAAAAAAAATACATATCAAATTCAGCACTGGTTTGTAATGAATACACTTTTTGCTGATAGGAAAAGCTGCATGAACAGAAAGCATTTGTGTTGCTCTGGTTACATGGGGTTTCTTACATGTTGTAGCATGAGCTACTGTTTCTCCTACTTCCTGTCATTCTTTTGCACAGGCTGATTTCTGAGTCCCTCATGCCTTAAAGTCTCCCTTTAACAAAAAAGGAATCTGAGTCCTTTACATTCACAAATCTGTCAAAATTCATTACCACTGAACCTATGAAAATGCAGCCTTTGGGACATTATTTAAAAAAAATTTAGAAAGAAATATCATGACAGTTAGCAATATCCGATCACAAATAAGATTCAATGTCATGATGCATGATTTCATAACACAGAAATCTCTCAGGTAACGCTCATTTGTGAGAGGTAGGGCTTCTATGAGCAATTATTGGTGACCCTTTCTTGAATACACCAATCAAATTAGCCTTTCTCAGGACAAAAGAAGTACGGCACTTTAACATTAAAAAGAAAAAGGAAGTAGTCTCAGAATAGAAAACCATAATGAGTGTCAGTAGTTCTTCCAGTGGGAATTATTCATCATTATGTCAACATTTCTTAGACAAATTCTAGTTCTAAGAGAGAAAAATGAGACCCACACAACTAGGATTCTAATTCTGATTCTAATGTTAATTCTGTGAGAGAGAGAGAGAATGAGAGCCACAGGACTAGGAGCAGAAATTTTCCAGTCCATTTCTGAAAAATAAATGTATTGTATTGTTCTGAAAATAAAGTTTGAAGATTTGACCTAGGAGTGGTAGACATCTCTTTCTAATGTCTAGTTATATCCAATGATATATCTGCTGGAACAAAACCCCAAAGGAGGTGGGTGAAGCATTAAACATCTAGTATTAAAAATAATGAATCCATTGTCTCCTGAAATACATTGTTTTTTCCGCTTCAGAATTTAGTAGACGCTTATAGTTTTTATACTCTTCCTTTGTTTGTCTTCACCCAGTTAAATGGCACAGTAAGGAGAACAGAACTTAATCCTTGTTGGAGTCTCCCTGTAATTCAGAAGCCTTCTTATAATTAAGGATATTAGAGATTTCATACTCTCAGTGTGAATGCTACAAATCCCAGCACTGTCTGCAGTTGTACCTTCTACATTAAATACACATAGGTTAAAATACAGACCCAGTTCAGGAAGCAAGGATTAGAACCCATGACTCTCCTCCCAGCTTAGTGCACTAATAATAGGCTGAAGTCTGTTACTCCCTCTTTGTAGGACAGCTTCAATAATCAGAGCATAAAATTAATTTCCTCACTGCAAGCAATCTGTGAACCTGTGGAAAGGCAAAAGATACCAGTGTGTACTTTACCAAGCCAAAAAGCGCACATAACCAGTCTCATGTTTTTTAAACTTCTTTTCTGTAGAAAAGAGGAGTTACCATGACTGCCTCTTTCCTCTGTGTTTTGTTTTTTTTTGCTTCCGTCTACTTGGTTTTAAATAGCATGACCAAAGCAAGTATTCCAAAATGCGAATTATGAGTAGACAGGGGTGTTCTCCAGACCCTTTCTTGTCCACTGACACTCCAGAAAATGGATTTGATTTGAATATGCACTTCTCATGGTGTTTAAAACCAGGAAATATTCTAAGTTTGTGTTTACAAGTCATGGGTTTTCATAGATTCGTAGAATGGTTTGGGTAGGAAGGGATCTTAAAGGTCATCTGCTCCAACTCCCCTATCATGGGCAGGGACACCTTCCCCTAGAACAGATTGCTCATAGCTCCATCCACCCTGTCCCTAAACACTTCCAGGGATGGGCCATCCCCACCTTCTCCAGGCAATCTGTTCCAGTGACTCATCACCCTCACAGTAAATAATTTCTTCTTAACATCTAAATCTCTCCTCTCCGTTTAAAACTCTTTTGCCTTGTTATATCACTTCATGCTCTTGTGAAGATGCCCTTCTTCTTTTCTATAAACTCCCTTTAAGTAACAAAAGGTCTCAATGAGATCTCCCCTGAGCCTTTTTCAGGCTGAACAACCCCAACTCTGTCAGTGTGTCTTCATAAGAGACATCATCTGATCGTCTTTGTGGGCCTCCTCTGAACCCAGTTTAATAGGTCCACATCTTGTGCTGAGGGCACCAGATCTGGAAGCAGTACTCCAGGTGGGATCTCATGAGAGTCCACTTTCTGAGAGAAGGGGCAGACCCACTTCTCTCACCCTGCTGGCCGTGCTAATTTGGATGTTCTCTGGGCTGCAAATGCACACTGTTGGGTCATGTTCAGCTTTTCATCCACAAGAATGCCTAAGTCCTTCCCTGCAGGAAGGACTTCCCTGCTCTCAATGACTTCTCTCAGTCTGTACTCATGCCTGGTACTGACCCAGGTGCACTTGTTGAACATCATGAGATTCCCGTGGACATCCTTCTCATCCAGTCCCCCTGGATGGCATCCCTTCCTTCTGTTGTGTTGACTGCACTACTCAGCATGGTGTCATCTGCAAACCTGATGAGAGTGCACTCGATCCCACTGTCTGCATCATTGATGAGGGTATTGAAGAGCACCAGCCTGAAGACAGAGCCGTGAAAGACACCACTCATCATCTGCCTCCACCTGGACATACAGGCATTAACCACATCTGTCTGGATGCATTCAACAAGTCAATTTCTTATCCACTTATTAGTCCATCCCTGTTTGTGACTGTGTCAAAGGCCTTAAAGAAATCTAGGTGGATGACATCCATTGATCTTTCCTTGTAATTCCATCGTAGAAAGCCACCTGCTTGGTCAGGCACAGTTTTCCCTTAGCAACATCACACTGGCTTTCTTGGATCATCTTCTTGTCTTGCATATATGTGCCTTAACCTTGCTTCCCTAAGGATCTGCTCCGTGATCTTCCCGGGCACAGAAGTGAGGCTCACCAGTTTGTAGTTCCCTGGATCTTCCTTTCTCCCCTTTTTAAAAAATGAGAGATGCTCCAAGTTTTCAAGTTAATGACTTCACCTGACCACTATGACTTTTCAAATATGATAGAGTGTGGCTTGGCAACTACATCAGCCAGCTCCCTCAGGACCCTGGGATGTGTGTCATCAGGCCCCATAAACCTGTGCTTGTTTAGTTTAATCACGTAGTCTCAAATCTGCTCTTCGCTTACAGTGGGTGGTAATTTGCTTTCCCAGTGCCCAGCTGGAATTTCAGGAACTTGAGAGATGTGGGAAGCCTGACTGTCAGTGAAGACTGGGGCATAGAACTTGATGAGTACCCCAGCATTCTCCAGATATGTCACCATTTCTCCCTTCTTGTTTATTAGTGGGTTACAGTCTTCTTGACCTTTCTTTTCTGACCTATGAATTTATAGAATAACTTCTTGTTTCTGTTTTGTGTATTCCAGTAAAAGGTCCCTAATTTGTCTTTTGAACTTTGTTAGAAGGCAACATGTGGCGATGTTCATTATCATGTTACCTGCCACTTGCTTTGTATCACTATGAATCATTTTTCTCTAATAAGAACAACCCTAGAGGTAGCAGACTCAGAGTACTGCTGTTTGAGTATGATTCTGTGTTTAAAACTAAAAGTATTGGTTCTCATTTTGATTATATTTATTTAATTTCACGTGAATTTAATTTTTCATTAACTGAAGTTGTAGGATTGTTGAGATTTGTTACATTAATCAGCATAATTTTTATCCTTTTTCTGTTAGCAAAAATTGAATGGTGTGAGTTATAATCCCTCCTTCCTGCTATTTCTCTAGGCAAGGTAGGGCTTGTACTTAGAAGAGAACCAGTGTAACAGTTCAGAGCTTTGTCTCAGTATGGAGTCACTGACAAGATGGTGAAGATGATAAGATTATAGGATGTGATCACTAGTGTGACAGCAACTCATACAGACAAGATCAGCCTTTTCGCAGCCTAGCTCTCACCCATGCTGCCAGTGGGATAACTGTGATAGTGCAGAACTCAGAAAAGGGATGCAGAACACAGACTGTGCATGGGACAAGTGCTGGGGTGTCCCTTGAACTGTCTGGCCACAGTTAGACATTAATGCCAAATGTAGAAATTGTAAACACAAATAGAATGCATCTATGTAATGTACAGCCACATTTATATTTGTAGACAGTTTCTATTCAGAATATAAATACTTATCGCAGTATGTTCAGTTCTCAGTCTTAACACCCAGCACTATAATATGACTGCCTACCTCTGTCATTAGTTTTTCCAAGTTTATGGCAACCTCACTGCCCTTAACCTGGTCCCCAGTCTTAAAGAAATAAAATAACATGGTGATGTTGATGAGGATCATTCAAAAAAGAGAGGGAAGAAATGTGTATTTATCATGAACTTGAAGCACCAGGAAAACTGTTCTGTTCTGTGTCTTACCTCTCTGCCTCTCTAGGTCTGCAATAGTACTTCACGGAGTTGATGTGTGATACAGTTTGATAATGCCTTTAGTGTTTAGTATAGTGCACCCAGAGAGATAAAGGAAGAGTCATACAAACAGACATGAGGGCAAGACAGGTGTCATAATTCTTAATGTGAACTTTGTCAAAGTGTATAGGTAAAAAAACTACTTTTTCGTGGGTGTCTTAATGATTTTTTTTATTTTTTCCACATGTATTCTTGACTATTTCATCAGTAGTGCTAAAAGTGATTTTTAGTTTGCAAGTAGTTTAGCACCGTATGAATTGTATTGTTTTTGTCCCTCTCTTCTTGCTCTTCATTTATCTCAGTTCCTTTAATCTCAGTTTTCCAAAACTGGTTAAAAGTATCTACATCTGTTAATGGAGTCTGAAGGGACTGTCCAAGGGACTAAGCACTTGGTTGGACAAATTTATGCAACAGACTTGAAGTGCATTATTATGGTCTGAAAGCAAAGGGATTCCTTCCTCTCAGTTTGCTGTTATTTCTTTTTCTCTTTGTTGGCAGAACCAAATACCCCTGAATGATGCATCAGTTAAAAAGAAAAACAACCTAAGCAAGGGTCACAGACACTCAGTTCCCTGTCAGTTCGAGTAAAGCCTATCCCTTGTTCTGACCTGTTTCTCAGGAGAATTGAACAGATGGATATCTCCCAAAATAGAGACAAGTATAAAAGCCCCTTTGCCAAGAAAATGGTGCAAAGCACATTCTAAGAATTTAAAATTTCTGATAGTTCTGAAAATGGACAATGAAGGGGACAAAGCTGGGCAGAGAAGAAATCACAAATGTAATACAGAAAGATAAAATATAGACAATTCACCAATGAACAGGGTGAAAAGGAATGTGAAAAGGAAGGAAAAGCATAGCAAACATTTTGAGGGACAGCAGCCCTTCTTGATGTGAAAGAAAACGTTTGTCTGGAGAGTCATAAAGTCTCTGAAAGGCAGAAATTACATAAGTGGTGCACACTGAGCAAGCAATGTGAATGGGGGAGTGCAAAGCATTCTTGTCTGCAATGAGATGGGGCAATGGACACAAGGCAAGTAAGGCTTATTGATATGTATCACAGAGGTGCACGGGATTTCACAGCCTTGAAGAGGACTGCTCGCCAGTGGGAACGGTTATAGCACGGAGATCATCGGATGATTAGCCTCACTCATTTTTTTGCTAGTTTAAGTATAATTAAGAGTTTGCTTATTCATTGTTTTACCTTCTGTTCTAGGACAGTTTTTAGAAGAAAATTCATGGATGTAAAGAACAGTGACTGGCCTATAAGATGAAGTTTAGGTAGGATACAGATCAGAATGTATTGGTTGTGGGTCTCTGCCAAAACATTTTAGCATTTCAGGTGAAGCACTTCATTGAGGTTGCTTTAATCATCTGCAGGCTTCCTTCCACCACAATATCTGATGTTTTCCAAGGTTATATTTTCATCTCCAAGTTCCTCTTCTGAACAGGGGAACTGCATAGAGAGCTTTCAAGTCTGGATTCTCATGTTCATGTCTGAGCATCCAATCATGTTTGTAGTATCCCTTAAGATATTTAAATTTTTTATATATATATATATACACATATATATACACACATACATACATACAAACACATTTTGTGGTCTTACAAAAAGCCGGATAAATACTTTTATATTATCTTGGGTACCTTAATGTTAACTTGGATATCATGATTAAGACTTTTACTATTTTCTGAAATGTCTAACACAAAGAGCCCATAAATGCTATCCATACTTCTTTTTTGTTGAAAATCCTAAACACACTTTCTTGGATTCATGAGACAGAGAAGACTAAGAACAATTTTTTTTCTGTATTTCCCAACTGGACCTTTTTTCATGAGTGAAGGGGGAGGAATGAAGAGACAAGACAATAAGATTTTATCCATTTCGTCCCAAAAACTTATGAGTCTCTTGGCCTGTTTTGAACAGATTTTAGAAGAAAAAAAAAGAGTTTTTTTACAAACAATTGAATTGAGGAAAGAGTCTCTAATTAGGCTGTTCCTGCGGGAAACAATACAAGATTTCATCTCCCCTTAAAACATATTTAGCCCAAGGAGAGAGACACTGCAACTGTCCTAATCTATGGGAAACTAGTTAATCAAAGATTGTGCATTAATAAGCATCAAAAATTCCACTTTTTGATTAAAGTCTCTCTAGTGAAGAAGTCTGATAAGACTAACAAAAATCAGGTTTAGGCCCTATAGATGTAGTAGAAACTAAAAGTTCAAAAGGAAATCAAGACACAAATTCATGAAAGGCCAGGGTTCCTTAGTTCTTCTGTTTAGGAAACTACTTGTTGTCTCAATAAAGCAGCTGGTGATGGATTAGATCATATCACATCACGTTCTGCTCTATATTAGGAAAGCTGTGAAAAGTTTAATTCTCAGAACTTTGATAATGGGTCATAATCTTCCTGATAGTATTTTAAAATATCCAATACTGTTCTAACTCTCTGCTTACTGTAAAAAAAAAAAAAAAATCAGTTTCATGAACTCGTTTATTCTTAGTGCTTATCACTAAGCAGTTCGTGGTAGGACTGTGGTTTGAATTTGGACTAGTAGTGAATTAGACTAATTTCCATCTGACACACAATTTTTAGATTACTTTGATAAACTAAGATCTATTTTCAGAAAAAAAGGGCCAGAAGTCCACCTGCCGCCAGGAATCATTGCCCACTGTGACAGCAGGAAGCCCAAGAGGAGACATGGCCTACAACTACAATATTAAAACCATTAGTCTCAAGGAGTGACTCTCTACTCCTCTATCAAATGATACTCGGTTATGCACCCACTCTGCTCACACCTCACCTTTTCTTGAGCGGACTGATGTGCCCTTTCTGGGAAGCACTTGGTCCCTGGCATCTTTGAACCTCAGATAAAAATTTCTTGTGTATGTGTGTGTGTATGTGTGTGTGCAGAGGTGAGTACGAGGCATAGTGGTGATGCTTCAGCTTGCAGAATGTGTCTTTTATGTCATGAAACTGATGCAAGTAATTCAAACCCTATCATATGGCACATGAAAAATGAGATTATTTGAGGGTATAAACCTTCTGGCATAGTGATAGATGACTTTTTGGTGGGGAGCAATTCAGAGCTTGTTCCGCTGTACTTTCAAGAAGATGTTCCTGGAAGTCTCTCAGGTCCCATCCCAATCCTGCTCCAAAGGGAACTAGATGGTTTGGTAAGTGGTGACTGGATGAATTAACATTTGTGTAGTGAGGATGACAGGAGAGTAGGGACCAGTATCTGCTTTTGGCTGTGCAGGAGCACTTATTGCCTCTTCGTAAGTAAAACAAGGACTGAATGAAAAGGCACTGCTTATGCTACTTATATCCACAAGGCAAAACAGAGGTCCTATCCAGATCCACAAAAAAAACCCCACTACTGCCAGGAGCTGTTCCCTTTTCTTTGCCTGAACATTGACCGGGAGAGTCAGCATAGCCAGGAGGATACTTAGAATTAAAGAATAAAAAGATCTGAAGGCCACTGTTTGAACTAATGCACTGACACAGTTTTTCTTATTAAGATGGATACAGCCAAAAATCCCATGTTTTTTACAGATGCTTATTCAGCATTTCTAGTAAGGGAAGGGTTTTGTTGTTTGTTTTTTTTTAAGGAATAAATATTTAGGAAATACATAATTTTAATCTAAATAAATAGGTGCATTCAAATCAATTACATGGGTATACTTACCTCTTCTCTTAAACTGTAGATATTGAACATTTGTTTTTGGTAACCATTTCAAAATGAAAATAATTTCAATTCCCTTTCAAATGTCTTTCCATTTAATTCTTCTCATTAAAAAGAGTAAGTAGACTCCCTGTACCAAGTAATTTTTTGGAGGTAAAAAGTATAAAGCTGTATTTCAAAGGCCAAGAGTAGGGTGCAGAGAACAGATATCAGAGTACGGTTTAAAACCCCTTTAAATTTAGGTTAATTAAAATAAAGAAAAAGGAGTAAGAAAAAGAGAGGAAAGTCTCTCACATTCAATTCATCACAAAGATTCTGGATACACAGTTTCTGGATATACAAATATTTTCTATTAAATGAATAAAAGCCAATTTTCTTGTGGTTATTTCCGGCAGGTTTGTATGTATCCAGGTACTTAAGGAGTTAATATTTTTCAGCATGTCAACTTGTTGCTTCCACATTTGCTGTTTGAACAGCAAAATTCCTAGTCTCTGATGAGACTCTGGGCTTAGTTATGCTAGATGCTCTCTGAACACAGAGCAGCATCTTTAGTCTCACTGGTATAGGATATGGCAGGAATTAATGCTGCCTGGAATAAAAGCTGCTAGTTTCATATGTCAAGACAGTTGTTCTAAAAAATAAAATGTATATCAGAAAGAGGATGTTATGGGACAATCCCAACTCTTATGTCAAGTTATAGCCTTGTTCAAAAACACACGACCAACAAGTTGCCTCAGGTTAAATATCCAGCTGAGTGGAATCTAATAAATCCTTAGATTCGGTTTATTATTTTTCTCCCTGAAGTTACTGTTAGTACTTCAGAGGGAGAAAAAAAAAAGAGAGAAAGAAAAACATGCCTGTATTTTTCAGCCTTGTTGGTAGCCTGCTGATTTTCCATACTCTGCTCTGCTCCCTGGGTTATCTTCTATCCTACTTCAGCGGTTTTGACAGGTGTATGTGGAACATAGGGTTCATTGCTTTCCATGTGTTTTGGTCCTGCTTAAGAAGCTGCTGTGCTATCTACAACATTTTGTTTTCTACTGCAGAAATAGAATTGTATTTTCCATTAAAAATCTTTGACTTTAGGAAGATTCACCTAGAAAGCAACGTCAAAAGAACTCTACTGGCTGGCCTCAAATTACCAAAGTATGAAACTTCAGGGTTAGGGTAAAACCTGTGAAACTTCAGTTCATCGGTACTCCCTGTGGGTAGTCTTAAGGCAATGAAAAAGCATAAGTAGGCAACTGGGCTTTGATTTTTAGCTGTGCTGTCTAGTTTGTTTCAGTCAGCAAAGTAATATTCTTTTCATTAAATATTTAATTTGAATTTTCCATGTTTAACTCGAATTTTTTTCTACTTGATAAAAAATCCTAACCGCTTGGGGCCATTATGGTTACATTATCATTTTGTGCTAAGTCTGCCTGCTGTCTCTTTCTCTCTTTTTCTCCTGCTTTTTCCTTCTCTCTCTTTTCTTCTTCTTTGTTCATTCCTTTCTTTGTGTTTCTTTTCCTTTCCCTCCCTCCTTTCTTTCCTTTCTTTCTTACCTTCTTTGACCCAGCACTCCTTCTCTCTTTCTCATTCTCTCCCTCGTCCTTCATTTGCTGCCCATGCCTCTTAATAGGCCACTGTATGTCCAAACAGGGTTTAAAATAAAGTAGTAAAGAAGTGCATTTCTTAGGAAGGTGTGTTCCCCTTTTTGTTCTTCTCTATTTTATTTTCTTTTTACCTCCAATAAAGTTACTTGGCACCTGGCTTGGACCTTATTGATAAAGACTATTTGAAGGGAAGAGAGGTAAGGAGAAAAGACTCAAGAAAACACTTGATGACAAGTCTGTTGATGCCAACAGTTCTTTGTTACACTAGAAAAATAGACAAGACTGGAGCCCAGCAGGATATTAGGACTAACCTAATTTATTTTTCAGAGCTTGACTTTCTTTCCTCATAACCTGCTAATTTGTTCTGTTTCCAGCAACATCAGTAATGCACAGAAGAAAGAAGATACAAAGGTGATTTTTATTAGTCATCTGGTAAATCTGTGAATGACTGTGCCTGTCAAAGGCTCCTTTTCATTCAGACTAGCAGTAATTTCTTCTGCATTAAGTAGTCCATTTGTATAAGTGGAGGTCATTAAAGCTCCTATGAGAGCCTCATGGAGTAGATTTGGATGAGTTTCACTTGGATCTGTTGCTATTCCCCATGTCAGATGCGTAATATTATTTCTGAAAAATGTTTACAGCACTGAAGATAAGGGAAGAAGGATGGTATTGTCATACTCTCTCCAAGGTTTTACATAACTCTGATAAGGATTTACTTTATACGCTGTATTTCACATTAATAAAAAAAAATCCCTCTATATTTATCTTCACACAATTTTCAGATAAAATTCAGTGCAATGCTTGTATGAAGTTCCTTAAAATACTCAGCCTAAAGCTGAAAGAAGAAACAAATATGTTTGAGGTTATTGTTATTTTTTTGTACTTCGGAGCTGAAAAGACCTCCAGTACCAATTATGTAGTTTTGAAGTACCTATCTTATCACAAATTCTTCAGTTTTTGAGGGATGATATCTCAGATCCTGTAACTTGGAGATCCTTCCCAGATGGATATTGAGAATTCTGCATGGTAAAAGATATCCTTGATATCTGTGCTGGCATAAGGATGGTTTGAAGCAGCACCAGCCATGATCATCCTTTTTCTGGGTGTAAATGACAGTTAGTTTAACTGATACGTAACTGGGAACTAAAAAAAAATTTTTTTTCATGTGTCTGAAATCTTCCCAGCTAATTAAGGATGAGAGCTCTACAATAAATACATGTATTTTTAAAGAGTGTCTTCTGTGTTTAATATTTAATCATACCAATACCATTTCGTTGTCCTGAAAAGCTCATGTATGAAAACATTTTTATTCATGTTCCTAATAGTTTTGCCTAAAGACAATGTCAGTTCCAAAGAGCTTGCCAACTAAGTAAATAAGAGAGATACACAGAACAGGGTATAATAAATACTAGCCCAGCCATCTCATACTCCTATAAAACTGTGCTTCATCGGTTGCTGCAGATGACTTGCTAATTAAGGCTCTCTACACTTCAGATAGACTCTAGCATAACACTGAGCCTTCTAATCTCATAGTTTGATTCATCTTCATCTACACCCACTGATTTCTCCTTCCTTTTTTCTATATACTCTTCCTCAAAGAGGTGTGGGGACAAAATCCACTTTTATCTTTTCTATTGCCAAATTGAATGACCTAGCAGTCTAAGAACAATTGACTTTCAGTATGTCTCAATCTCATAAACATCTTTTAACAAGTCCTTCTTGGCTATTCTTCAGTCTTATTCTGCCTGAATAGTATGCCTTAATATCCCCTTTGGGGCTGAGTCAAACAATTTCAGAAATCTAGGTTTACTGATGAAACCTAAAGATTTTTTTCAAATTATAGAAGAAACAGTCTGCTGTCCAGGAAAATGATTCAAACAGCCCACTTTTAAATGCAAAAATAACAGCTCATAAAATTACTTTTAGGAACAACCCAATTGCACAAAAGCCAACGTTTCTTCATTTTACAACAAAAATTTTCTTTGGGTTGTGTTGATAATAACATGTGAGCACAATATATTTGTTTAAATTACTTAGTAATATTTAATTATTATTGTTTAAAAGAAATGGTACCTCAAATATATTAAATTATCACTCTCCCATACAACTCCCAGGCTTGTTTAAGAGTTAAGAAAGGCTACGTATCTTTCATAAAAGTAAGTCTGCATTCAAGCATTCTCTTTCAAGATGGTAAGGATATTACCTACTATTCCTCTGCTTGTTGCACCCAGTGTCAGAGAACAGTTCTGGCCTCATTTATTTGGCTAATATAAGTATGACCCATGTGAACTAACCTGTGGTTTCCATGTGTACAGAGGTGCATTGTTAGGTGGAACTGCATGTTTAGCTTCCTTCTGAGATCTACTGTTATACATTCTTTTTGTTAAAGCAGATACCAAAACTTGCTAAGTTCTAGCAGCAGGTCTGGTGGACAAACAAGCCTTGCATAAAAAGACATCACAGTTGTCCAGTTTCTCAAAACCAAGCTGGCAGCGGAGCAGCTTCTTACTTCTGCCTAATTTCTGCATATCAGACAAATATCTGGGGCAGTCACCACTGAGCAAGAAAGATGAGTTCTAGACCTCCTTAAGCTTGTATTTCCACTCCATTAAATATTTCCAATTGTGTGTATGGGAAATCTCTGAATGAGTCTGCTGAGGACGAGCTATTGTGAATGTAAAAATGTTTTTTAGAGTCCAGAAAAATCCTAAAGTCTATAGCTTGAAGGAAAGTATAACCCAAGTCTAATAAAGATTATTAGAATAAGTTTTTTGTATCCCTCAAAAGGGCAGGTGTTCAAACATGACTTGTTCCTAAATGATTGTTTCTGGACATTTTCTGATCAGCATAACTGTGAGATCTATCTTCCTCTTATTATGCACTACAAGGCTAAGTACCTAATTCTAACATTTGTTATGATCCTGTAGAGATGAAGATTTTAGTTTTCATTGCATTGTGGTACTCACCTCATCTTGGCCGGTCATCTTAGGATCTCTGTAGAGTCAAAGGAGAGAATTAGCTTCAAGGTACATTTATCTTAGCTTATCTGCGTTTGGTCAGAAGATTCACACCTCAGAAATTACAATTCCCTTTACTACTTCTAAGGAAAATCTAGCTTAGATTTAACCATTTAGATTTTGCATATTTTTAGTAATTCCAGTCCCTTTTTCTGAATATGGCTACAGATATCTTAAATGTACAGAATAAAATCTATTTCTTGAATCTTCTGTGGCTCTTTGGAAGATATATGCTCTGAACATGCTGGATAAACTGGCACATTCATTTTCTGCAACTATGGGTATTCCTTCAGCCTTCAAGAATGGTTCAGATTCTTTATTTGGTCAGAATCAAGAAACTAAAAGAGTAGGAAATCCTGTTAGGTTTAGTTGCTAAAGTTTAGAAGATCTGTGGTTGTTTTGTGATATGAAAGTTGACTTCCTAAGACTGTGCAACACTGTACCTTAACTCAGTAATAGCTTGTTGGCAAACACCTGTGATTCTATAATTTTCATCACATTCATTAATAGAGCTTCTGTTGCTTAAATGCACCCTTAATTCACAAAAAATAACCTCTTATATTTTTTTAACTGCCAGATGAGAGAGAAAAAAATTCTAACCTCCCCATTCCTATTGCCATGTATTTTCATGGCAATAAAAGCTGCAGATCATGGTAACAGAAGAACTTTTAAGGAAAAAAAAAGGCAGTAACAATTTATTTGCAGAGGAGGCTCTTCAAAGTCATCGGTTTCATATATCAGATCTTAAGACTGTAAACACAAATGTCCTGGTTCTAGCCAGGACAGGGTTAATTTTTGCAGTAGTCAGTTTGGGGCAAGGCTGGGGCCCAGATGCTATTCAATACCATCATATGTCATTGCTGGGGCTGGTGAAAAGGGACTCTCTTCCGGGAAAAAGGGGTTCTTTCTGGTTGAGTAAGCATGGCACTGGTCCTGAGCCAGAGGAAGTGGTTGGGGATGGTGTGGCTGGAGTCGGGTCATGGGCTCTTCAGTGAGCATTTTTGCATGTGAATCACTCTCTCTTTTGTACAACTCTGTTATTAATATAATTGCTGTTACTGCTTGTTTTCTTCTCTCCAGTAAATTGTTCCTATCTCCACCTGTGATATTTGCCTTTTGTGCCTCCAATTCTCCTGCCACCCACAACGGGGAGAGAGGAGGGGGAGTGAGATAGTGGAGGTGTGGTTTTAGTGGGAGCACTAAATTAGAGAATACCATTCCTAAACCAGGACAACAATGCTTACTTCAAAATATTGTAACATGAATATTCAGCATAATAACCAACAGAGGACAACAATAGCATTAATTAAATGAGTAGCTGAAATTTCTTGTCATTGGTTTTGCCTTCTACTTGTCGAGCTACACAAAATTGTAGAAGTATGGAAAAGTGACAGAAGCACAGCAAGGTTCCCAAAGGTGGAAGCTTTTCCTCTCATTACCACTTTGCTCCACTCTTTACAATTACACTTTGTCCAATGAGTTGGCATGTAAGCCTATCTGTTTTGATAGCCTTATATCAAACTTGAGTTACTGGTGATTTTACTAGCCAATTCTCTCAAGCCCTACAGAGCGATAAGACTAATAGGAGAGAATGATGAATGAGTGTAGAGGCAAGACTCTAGACTAATTATAATTTAAAAAAAAAGACTGTGAAAGGAAAGTATTTCTTTGCCATCAGGGAAGGAAAGAAATATGAACATCTTTGGATCATGCAGTTCAGATGACTTCAGGCAATTCATAACCAACTACTAAAATAGAATATACTGTCAGCAAACAGAAGAAGTACAAGGTATGGTAACTGGAAACAGGTTTGTCAATGTATCATCCACAATTTAGGAGAGTAATAAAATGAATGTGTTAAACTGTATAGTATTCAGAAATATGGGTAAAGCAAAGTTGAGAGCATGCTACTACTGTAAAGTAATCCTGCACAGAAATGTAGGTCTCTCAAGTGAAGCTGTGTTTACCAGATTAACTCCCTGCTCTTTTGTTTTTTAAAGAAAGAGCTCCAAGAACAAATGCATCTGGGCTTGACACTGAAAGCCAGAAAGGAAGGGCCTGACATGTCTTGGTGTTTTGTCTTTATGGAATCACAACATTTTCACTGCCTGGTGTTCCTCCAGTCCTGTCATAATGTTCAGTCATCAAATATCTGTGGATCAAGTCATCCCTTCTGAACTAGCTTGTTTCGATGCAGATCTTCCATAGCTATGCTTGTTCGTACAGTGAGGGACTTCATAAGTTTGACTGTATCAGTGGTTTTTCAAGGGTCGTCCCGAAAATAAACTGACCCTGTTGACCAAAAAGAAACTGTATTCCAATTAGGTTTTGATTAAAACTCTTGGTGCCAGGAAACACAATTGTTTCCTAACTGTTTCACAGTTGTCTAAGTCCAATGAAGCACAAATGGGATCTGGTGTTGAACCAAGTGCAAAAACATAAAATATGGGGAGACGCAAGGTCAAATTACCCTTTATAAGAGAAGAGATTACATTTAAAAAATTGTCTTGTTTCTAGCACTAAAAGTAATATTTATCCACTTAAAGATACTTCACAATACTGCTTGGGCAAAGAGTACTTCATTTCTCTTCCAAATTTCAGTTTGCAGCATTGCTGTCAGCTTGGAAAGTTTTCCATTTTTTTTCTTCCAGTCCAAAAATCACTCAGCAGAAGAAGAGATTAGTTCTATGTAAGTGTTTCAAAGTATCTGGAACGTGAAATAACTAGTCCTGCCTTGGTGATAGATTTAAGAATAACTAATCTAAGGCTAACAGATTTACAGCTACAATACCTAAGGATAGAAAAGGATTGTGTATATGTGGGATGCAGACATACTAGGAAAGCATCTTTCTTGAATACAGTGTCACTGTAGGTTTTAAGTATTAATAGTATGATGTAGATGTCAGCAGCTTGGACTTAGTCTGTATTTGATATTGGCCCTTTTTGGTCTGTGTTCAGTGAGAGGAATAGTCCTTGGTGAGTTACCATGGTAATAGGTAGAGTAGGCAAGTCTCAAGTAGAGAAATGAAAGCAGAGCCAGGCTGTGATTCACCTGACTCACTATAATAATCTAGAGCCATCCTAGATATATAGGATACTCCTCCTAATCTCCATGCACCAGAAAGGCATGGGATTTTCATGTCTTCTGGCTCTCAGCTCCACATTTAGACCTCAGGTACATTAGAGTAACTCAGATAATATGAAATAACCTATATTTAGGCAAATAATCATTCTATCAGACTCCTTCACTACTTTTATCTTACAGATTTAGGTGTGTCTGTTTCTGTATGCCTCAGCTTCTTTTTTCACTGTGAATGCCTTTCTAAAATGTTGTGTTTCCTCCAGCATCTCCTATTGCTTTTCAGTTGAAACACTTGCACTTCTGTGCAGATTGAAGATTCTGAACTCTTTTGCACCCACCCTAATATGCTGTGGACATTACTATCAGGCAATGTCTCAGAGCTCTGCTATCTTTGCGGAAATCAGTCCACCAATTCGGTGCCATCAGGGCAAATATAGAAAATAAACTAGTATTCCGAGTAAATATGGCATAACAATGCTTTTGTACAGCTGATCAACTTTAAATATGTTTAATATATGCTTTCTTGGTGATCCTATTTTGGATTTAAGTGTGTAACATACTTCCTTTTCTCCTCTTTTCAATTCTTGCTACCACTCCTCCTAATCTATCAGCTGTCAGTGTAGTGTGTAGGATGTTTCATTGGTTAAGCACACTAACATGAATCCCATACATTTTCATGTCTTTGATGGAAGGAAAGTAAAACATGAGTATTCCTATTCTGAAGAGACCATAGGGGAGAAGAAACCCCCACAACATTTCTGTAATTCTGAATCAAAAAGCACAAAAAGTTATGGTTTCTTGTCAGCTTTAATTGAACCTGTAATTTTATTGAGTTTTACTCATGATTTACAGATGAAATTCAGGCTCTGATTTAGTTACTTAACACATGAGATCTCAGGGAGCCGCTCTAACAGTTTTGATAATGCATGAATGACAGGATTCTATCACTGGCAGCTGTTCTATATGGGTCTTGTTATACATGGATGTGGCATTACATCCATGTCTAACAATTTGTCCTGACAGTCAAAAGTCTTGTCAGATATTGATCTGACATCAGATTCATGTATAACAAGATTTTTGATTGACAGATGAACAACTGTCCAGAATGAAACCAAAACCCCAGTGTTTTTAAAATCTAACACTGCCAGTCAGTAATCTGTCTTTTCTGTAGTATTTAACTACATTTACAGTGTCTTGTACCTTTAATTTTATATAAAACCCCTTTCAAATTGGTAAGATTACAAAGATTGGATTTAGGTTCTTAATGAAATTTTAAAGATAAGAACTGGTATAACCATGTTAACAAATGCTATAGAAAACCATGCTTGGCAGCTTCAATTTCAGCGCAGACATATGCGATATCAAAACAGCAGGGAGAAAGTGAAAAGGCTAAGGGGAATTAAGGTGATGTGTGTGAGAGAAACACATTAGACATGAGGTTTTAGAGCCTGGGTATTATCATTAAAAATCCCCAGCAGAAACCACCACTGGGATTTTTGTATTTTATGGAAACTTGACCAGAATAAGTGTCTTATAATTTCTGCTTGCTTATCTCTTACAATATTTATGCTATTCTGAAGAAGCTTTCTGGATTCTGGCGATTAGTAAGGGGAAAAGGAGTGAAAAGGAGTGTCAGCTTCACTAAGCTTTTGGCAGGCCTGTGCAAAGGACATTGTTGCAGCCATGAGACAGAGAGGGAATAAGAAAGTACATAAACTAGAGTGAAGAGATTAGGCATTCATCATTGAAACTACCACAACACCCAAACCTTTCAAGGTGTATCATCAGTAATAGAGAATTACTCAGGCATTGAAAGCAAACAAAAATATGGCTCAGAATTTTATTGCAGAAATGCTATCTACAGCATAACCATAGTTCTGTATGTACCTTTAAAAATCACTGTAGCTAATGCTGTGTGTTTTAAACCACACTGAAGTCCCTGGTTGCTATTTAGAAAAAAAGGGCTATCAAACAATTTTTCAGGCCAACACTAGAGTGCAGGGGAAATGGCTGATGCAATCCATTAAGTTAGACTAATTATGATCAGCAGTTTAAGACAAATGGGAGTCTTACTATTGATGTCAATTGGCTGGGGATCAAGCTCTAAGGGATCTCACCTACTTCAAAGGTTGCCTTCCCTCCTTTACTCCAACTGCTTTGAATTAATCTGTTGACCCAAGGCATCCACTACAAGGATACAAAGTGCCTGTTAATGTAGCTTAACTGGCTGGTTAAGTCAGTTTTATGGCTCCTTTGTGTTACTCAACTAGTGCAACGCATCCAGAACATATAAAGCCTAAAAGCTATAGAGACCGATTTTAAACACATATAAACATGTATGCACCATTTCTCCTGTGCTTATTTTCATTTTATTCAGTATCCTAAGCCACTTAAAAACCATTAATTGAAACTTACAATAGCTCTGCACGCATTTTACTTGGAAGGGCTTTATGTCTGCTTTATGCCTCAATGAGCAGTTGGACAAGGACAGGACAGCTTGCTTGGTTAATTCCGTATTTGCAGTTATATTTCTATAATGTTCATTTCCAATTACTGTCACTACTCAAATAAACAGCTAAGTAGACAGAATGACTGGTAAAGAGAGATGTCCACAAGCACAGGCAAATAGAAATGGATGTGTTTATGCATGTACACATTTTCCTTTCAAAATATCACATTCAGTGCTGGAATCTGAGGAAGTCCAAAGTCAGAAAATTATAGAACTGCAGAGCTTGGAGCAAAATCCAGTTTAAACTACTGAAAGCCAACTTTCAGCTTTACTAACAAGGTTTGATGCTGTTATGAAACACTAATTCATTGGTGGTAATATGCATTACATTTGTCTGCCTCATCTCCATGTGCCCCAGGATAGGGAAAAAGTAGGAAAAAACTCTTTGTCAGTGTGAGGATTTTTATGTGCTGTTTGTGTTTTATTCAGTGCAATCCATTATTAAATTCTATATTCCTAAAACCTCCAGCAATGTTGAAGCCAACACTTTCAACTGCAGCCTGAGTCGTGGTATCTATTAAGTGAGATCTTTGAAATTGCTACATTTGAAACCACACTCAAATCAGAGAATCTGGTAAATCTCTCCAGCCTGTGTATATATATATGAAAAGGATTATTTTCAAATAAATGCTTTTTTTTTTTTTCCAGTAGGTTGAGGGTGGCTTCAGCCTGAGAGCTGAAACTTCAGAAGTTTCCAACTACTGTCTGATGTGACTGAGGCTGAATTCCAGATCATAGTTGTAACAAAGAATGAAGCTTTCAGTGTCTGAGAACTTCAGTTATTTGAAATTATTAATTTTAATTAACTATCAATTGTTAGTTTATATCACAATATGTTCTCAATACAGTGCGTGGAAAAGTATACATTTTTATTTTGGATGTTGAGTGTAACTAAGCTATTTCAAAGTATAGTACACTATTTCAAAAATCAAAATCAGACTTTTTTAAAAAAAACTAACCCAAAACATAAGACACAATAATAAGGAGACTTATACAGAACTGATGTATTACAAATAGAAAGAAACTTCTATTGCACATCCCAAACAAGTGTTTGGGGATTTTCTGCTGCTCCTTGCAGTACCCTGATCTAGCAAGGACAGCAATTGCAGTAACTTTTTTTTATATACCTTTTATGCTTTCTGAATCCTGAAATACAAGTAGGTGTATTCCAGAAGGTTGTCACAGTCTTACTTTATTTGGAATTTCTTTAGTTCTTCTGTATTGTGGGTTTTTCTCTTTCATTTTCTTGGGTTATAACATCTGTCAGTTCTGTTTTATGGGTTTGTTTGTCTACAGAAAATGGAAAAAGTAATGATTGTGCCAAGAGACCTCTGTATCATTTTATATGACCATGAAGAATGGCCATTCATGACTTGCTTACAACACAGACAGTGGGTCTGATGCTGATATCAGTTGCACTGATGTAAATGAAAAGGAGTTCCTCTGTATTTCACCAGTGTAAAATTAAAATAAGATATGAGGAAAAACTTTTCAAAATCAGACAGGATATAAAAGAAAAGTTTGTGAAAGGTCAAATATTGCTTTCAATAAATAATTTAAAATTAGTTCTAAATCTCTCTTTTCTCCTCTTAAAATATTCTAGTTGGCCATAAGGGGAATAACACACTCTAGGCCTTTCACTGTCTTTGGCAATACCAGATTTCTCATGCCTCACTATCTATCCAAGCTGTGTAGTTCTCTCACAACAGCTGCACATGCTGTCTCGAGTTATTAACCCCAGTAGGAAGCCTGAGGAGCTGCTGAGTATCTTCCTCTCCTACAGGGTTTCTACACTGGTTTGTTGGGCTCCTGCGTGGAAAGTGGACGGTTTAGAAGAAGCCATCCTCTTAATAAGGACTCTTGAGAAGCTTGATTCAGATACCAAAAAATGACTACGCTTCTCATCCTGTTCCAGGCTGTGTTTGGGGAACAGAGAGATAATAAAGTTGAGGGTGAAAAAAATGTTCGTCAAAACGTCTTCTGTTTTGGCCACTCCAGCACAGAGCGGGTTTTCTGTGAAATTTCTCTCTGTGTACTGTATGTCAGTGTAACAGTGGCAGTATTACTTCTATAGATCAGGTCGATAACTTCAGAGAATAAATAATTACTTTTGGGGTATTTAGATACTACAGTGATGGGTGTTTACGTGAACTGATATGCATGTTCAGTAAGTAAAATCTGCTAATTGAGCTGTACATCTGGCCAGCAAGTTGTACTGTCTATTACCTGTTTTTCAGGTACTGCTTGAAGCAGAGTACAAAGAAAACATTGGAGTGATAAATTTTCTTATGAGACAGTGATAAAACTTTAAATTGATAAAGAAGCCAATGAAGTAACTTATAAGAGCTTAGTTTCCTCACTACCTCTGCATGACAAAATTTACATTCAGTCAGTTTTGTAAAGGATCTGGGTTCTTTGCAACCGATGGAAAAAAAAAGAAATACAATAGATGTAATGGCTTCCTTGAGTATTTTGCAAGCAGCTGGTGGATGCCAAATTGCTGAAATCTGATATGTCTATTGCCAAAGTGCTTTATTTTTAATATTTTAGTCTAGATACAGGCCAAATGGGCACACAATCATGTCCATAACCAGGTATGTTGCCAAAACCATAGGTGTTTTCCAACATGAATTATAACCCCCAGTTCAGAGGGGTATATAGTTTACATCTTCCTCCACCATGTGTGAATTTCACAAATACCTATTTTCCTTATTGAACGAACCTGTTTTTTTTGTATTCTAAAATGCCCTCCCCTCTCCTTCACTTACTATTGCTCATGCAAGGTGCTCAGTTAATGGAATTTATAGGCACAATTAAAAATAGAACTTTCCTTCTCAATCCTCATTGTCTTTTTATGTCAAATAACTTCTGACATATGGATCGTTTTGGAGATGCAAACAAAGTGGCTGAATGAACACTTCTGGCTATTATCTTCAATCAGATGAAAAAACCCCAACACTTTTTCCCAAAAATATTTGTGCTGGAATTAATGCTCTTGGTAGTAATATTCTGAAAAGATAAATATAAGGGTCCTGGAATAAAATATATGCAGATATACACCTGTATCTTAAGGTGAGAGATGATAACTTTAAAAAAAACAGATAATCAAATCTCTGAAGAAAGTTGACCTGCATACTTAATGGATGTTCGTTAATCCTTTGCTGCTAAAGTGATGGCAAAATGTAATTGACAAAGTTCTGGTCTCAGGAAATTCAATGACTGGGCCATCACTGATTTCAGTGAGTTAAAATATTCAAACTGCATGTATATAGTGACTCTCTGTTTATTTGAATTTAGAAATAGTTTGCTGACTACTTAGTGATAGAGTACCTAAATTGGCAATTTCCTTAACTAAAAAATGGGAAGCAAAAGTACCTGCTGTATTTTGTTCTTCTCCAAAGCAATGGAGAGAGGTCTGGCTTTATTGACTTTTTGATTCTATTTTATGGATTGGTAAGAAGAACAGAAAGGGCCTCTACCTGTCTATTCAGCACTAAAAACTCTTTACTTACTGCCTTGGCTTGGGACATATGAAGAGTTAGAGAGCCCATAGAAACAACTGGAACTCAAAGGTGAAAAACTGCAAAAGTCAGCAACTACTACAGATGCTGATGAATCTACTTTTAGCTCCTGAGAAGGGAAGATTCTTTTATCTACTAAATCATCACAAATTAGTTTTATGTAGCCATCCCTATACTGTTTGGTGGTTCCTTGTCTAATTCTCTCAATAGAAAAAAGTATGTGTAGGAGTGAAATTTTGCTATATAACACAGGTGCTGTACTAATGGTGGTTAAAAGTGATGAGGAATGTCTGATGTTAAGTAAATGCGTTGAATTTTTTGATAGAGCATATGTACCTAAGCTTCAGTTGTATATTATGTAATATCCTGGGCAGTCCTTTTCAGGCTTTTAAAAGTCTTATAACTCACTGCTAAGATATAAATTTTGCTGACATTAATATGTCAATCAAGCCCTGTACAAAATGGAATGATGTTACTTAGTAAAATTATGTCAATTATTATAACTTCCACTATTTCATGCAAGTCCTCTTTAAAAACTGCAGAGAAAGGTCAGTAATAACAGAGGCAGACAGGAGCATTAATTCTATCAGATTTCAAACGGAGTCACTCCTTTACTAAGTTTTGGTGGTATACTTTAAGGACTATTACAAATCAATTATTCCTTTGTCTGGAAGGAAATAATGCCTGTAATGTGATTGCTATGTCAATACTAGTCATGAATTAGGTTTGGAAGCAGGAAGAAATGCAAATTACTACTACATGCTGAGTATTCATCCTGTAACTAATGAATATTCACTTGACTCTTGTAACCTAACCTAATTACCCATAAAGCCACAGAGAGATTTCACTTGACCCTAAACTTTAAACTGTTAGCTGCTCCTTTGCCTGATAACAAAGTGATAATGCAATTATTTGTGTACCAAAGGAGAAAGAGGCTGACCCCCAGTAACATGTCTGTGAGGTACACAACATGGAAAAAAAAGGAAGAGTTTTGGAAAACATCTATTGCATTTTTAAATTGTCTGCCTGAGAATTGTAGGAATCTTTTAAGAATGACACGGAAGTATCAGCTCTACGGGAAAGGAGAGAAAAAATAGATAAAATAATCATAAGGGAAAAAGAATAAAAGAGCACATTTACTTAGGCTTAAACCAAGATATTGCAGTTTTACTTTCATTCTCTGTGTAAAACAAAATCCTCAAACCAGTGGATATGGGCCTGCATAATAAAGGAGTCAAATGTGGTGAAAGGCGGTCTCTTAATTTGATTTTCTATTTTAACAGTGGGACAAAGGTCTGACAAGTAAAATGACCGAATGCTGCCAGCTCTAGCTGGAGATATACATGATAAATAGAGCCTGTATCATAGGAGCCCTTAGGAACACTGGAAATTGCATCTGTACTTTCTGTATTTTCATATCACGTCTGTATTTTCTAGGAAAGGATTATTTTCATCTCACTTGAAAAACTAGAATTTGTTTTGATATTAATACAAGTTCTCTATCTGGCCACATTCCCAATGACAGTAGACAACAATAGAGTTGCTTCAGCCTAGCGTTCTTCAAGTTGGTCTTGCAGATATACAAATATACACTTGTTTTTTACTTTGTGGACTTGATTGGAAGAAGTTTTGGGTTTTCTTAAGATGCAACTTCATGTTCTTCAGTAAGAATGTTTGTGGAAATTTTTCCCATCCCCTGCTTCAGTCTTTCCCTGCTTGATCTTTTTGTAGGGTTATTTTTCTACACAGGTTGGGGTGACTTTATGATGTGTATGGGTCAGGGTGTGTATGACAATGACATGTAATGCAAAGAGTACAAGGCACCTGAAATACTTTTGTGAGTTCTTACTCCAGTGAACAAACCTGCTATTTTGTGAGGGGTGTAAGTGTAAAAAATCCTTTTCTGGCTATTTACACTAGGAGGAATAGAAACAGTAAAGCTGGGGCTTGATAAAAACTAGGATGACACTGCCAACTTGTCTGTCATGATCAGTATTGCTGGATAAGGGGGCTGTTCACTTGTTCCCTAGAGGAAAGCTAAGGATTGTTGTCTTTCCCACTTTTCAAATTTGGAGACAAGTTTACAAAGCAAGTATTTATGCTTTCGCTTTTATAGCTGTGGCTCACAGATGCCATGATTCCAGGCACTGCAGTGAAACTACAGTACAGATTGCATGCAGCATCAGAAAGTAAAACCTAGTTAAACTTCTGGATTTGTACCAGAAGCTTCACATGAATAGCAAGAGGAAGAGATTTATAAAAAAACCCCATCCTTGTCAAAGCAGAGACGGTGTTCATCCATATTGGGAAGGCATGTATCAGTTCTTACCTCATAGAAAGACTGGCTTGTCCAGGAAATCCTCAGTTTCTCAACAACTCTGTAAAAACCTTGCCTATAGACCAGGGCTAATTAGAACTGACAGGAGATGAATTCATTACTAAATAAAGTATTCCCCTTTTTGCCCAGTTTAAGACCACTTCTACAGGTGAAAAAAAGGCTTAATTTTGACAAACTTTTGCTGAAAGAGCACATGAATGGTCATGTTGAAAAACATAAAAACATGAGACAGTTTGCTCAAACCAATACGTTTAAATAATACTGCATCTGTTGCTTTAAAAAAAGCAAATATAGGAATATAAGAGTCATGATTTGAGGATCTCTGGTTGCTGATGAGAATATTTTAAGAAATAATGGTACTAAATACTATGGGTCACATTCAACATCCACTGCCTTCAAGGAAAATTGCACTAATGTAAAGGTAATTGTTACCATATATGTCACTTTCCTTTACAACTGAGGATCTGGGAAATTATTCTAAAAGCAGAAAAGTTTTCAGATTACCTGCTGCTGATGTTGAAGAGATGCATATATTCTTGTCGGTAATTTATGGAGAAGTACTTTTGTGTTTAGTAGATTAGGGGTTTCAAAAAAGACTCTCTGACCTGCAGCTAAAACCTCTGTGAATCCTTCTTCTTGTAGATGACAAGATGAATCCTGAAATTATTTCTTTTGTAGTGTCTTCACAAAGTCATACTATTCTCTCTGCAGACAAACAAGAAAAAGGAAAGAAAAAAAGGAAAAAACTGAGTAATGTTTCAAGGCCAAAGAATTCACCTTTTTCCCAAAGTAGCAAAATCCCCTCTGCTTAGTCTATATAGGATTACGAGCTTAAAGACAGAATTTTTAGGGAAGGATACTAGGAGGACTTATTTTTTCTTATTCCAAAGAAATTAAGGAATAGAGGAGAAAAGATACCTTTTTTCACAATTGATGATGTCAACAGGTTGCTTGATATTCAATTTGGAGCGCATAACCTATCAAAGAGGACAGAGGACTCTCTGTCTCTCCAGATTGCACACCATGTGAATAAATCCCACTGGCTACTTCTGGACTCTGTTGTAAGGCAGAGGAAAGATAAAGATTCTACTATTTAATCAGCTTCTCTTTAATCAGAATTCTATAGGGTTACCCTAATAAAACCCACAACATGATGAGTTATGAATTAAGATAGAAATTAGCTAATATAACCTGCTATCATTCTGCAGTAATTTCCTAGGATGTGTGACCTCAGTCTGGATGGGACATTATAAAAAAAAAAATGGTGAGACTGGGAATAAAAATGATTTACATTGACTCTTTTCCATTCTCATGCAAGTCTGCTTAGAATTATTTCAGGATTGGGGAGCATCCGGATAGGTCAACATACTGCATGGCCAGTTTGTATAGGTAGGAGATACTGAAAGCAGCACATATTGTACCATTTTGTACCCTTTAGCACATTTGCAAAGCATTAGAGTTACTAACATCTGTAATTTCCTTCTTTTTATGAAAATCAAAGTAACCTAAATATATCAAATTGAAATAGCAGATAAATTGTAAATTTAGAAGGTCTTGTTTTGGCCAAGAACATTTTCTAGGTGTAGTATAAAAGCTTTCTTCCTTTAGTTGATCTATTGTGTTAGGTGGAATGCATATGCCTACTCTGATGATCCACCACTGTTTAATAAACACACAAATTTTCCCCAAAATATCATAAATATTATTTCACATATGAACATATGTAGCTCAAGAATTTTTGCTGAAATAAAAGAAAAAGGAAAAATTTGCTGAAAATATTGTGATTTAATGTTTTTTCCTGTTTGAAAAAATCAAAATGAAACATTTAATTTCGTGTTGTAGTCATACTATTTTATTTTTGTCTAAGATCATAGCGATAGTACTTTGTTCCCAGTAGGCTTTAAATTACTCCATGGCATAACTCCCAGCCTGGCCTACAATTCTCAAAATGCATTCTGGAGGGCTCTCCTACTGCATCAGCGAGTGCTTTAAGGAAGCTTGTCTGTGATGTGCACTAATGGTAAGGTGAGAAGGAATAAAGGAAATAGATATACAAGGTGCCACTGTGTTTTGGGCAGATGAAACTTACTTTACTTTTGGGTTGAGTTGCCAATGAAATTCATCTACTTGAAATGTACGAAGCACAAGGTGCTTTGTGTTTCACTTCCCTGTCTTTCAATATATTCCATCTAAATCTCATGGTCTGCCAAAAGTCAGTTTTAAATGTTTTTCTTTGGTTTTCATCTGTTCTCATTATGAAGAATTCTTGCCATCTTATTAAATATTTGGCAGAAGTTACTGGATTAAATGACTGGTTCATTTTTTGGGGGAGTAGGGGTGCATAGCAACTGCTATTAGTAAAGCATAAATTCTTTTTTTTTTTTAAGTTCAAGTGAGGACACAGATTTTGGACTGAAGAAAATCTAGGTAGGTTTATTTTTACTTCTGTAAACACAAGAAATGTTTTAATATTGACCATATTATTTTTTTTTAATACCTATAAGAAAGGTTAGATCTAAATGTGACTTCTGCAGGCACAGAGATGGCATCTGGAGAGACATTTGCAGATTGACAAGTGGGTCCATGAGAAGCTTGAAATTCGACAAGGCCGACTACAAGGTCCTGCACCTGGTCTGGGGCAATCCCCAGTACCTGTAAAGAGTGGGGGCTGCATGTATGGAGAGCAGCCCTGCAAAAAAGCACGTGGGGATACTGGTGGATGAAAAGCTGGTCATGAGCTGGCCATGTGTGCTTGCAGCCCGGAAAGCCAAACACATCTTGCATCTGCATCAAAAGAGCTACCAGTAGGTAATTCTGCCCCTTTAACTCCATGTTCATGAGACCCTACCTGGACCACTGCTTCCAGCTCAGGGGTCCTCAGCACAGGAAAGGTGTGGATCTATTGGAACCAGTCCAGAGAGGGAACATGAAAATGATCAGTGGGCTTGAGTACCTCTTCTGTGAAGATATGCTGAGAGAGTTGGGGTTGTTCAGTCTAGAGATGAGCAGGGTCCGGGGAGACCTTCCAGCACCTTCTAGTACTTACAGGGCCCTACAATAAAGCTTGAGAGAGACCTTTTTACCAGGGCCTGTAGTGACAGGACAGTGGTCAATGGTTTTAACTGAAAGAGAGTAGATTCAGAGTAGATATAAGAAAGAAATATTTTACAGTGAAGGTGGTGAGATACTCGAACAGGTCTCTCAGGGAAGTTGTGCATGTCCTATCCCTGGAAGTGTTCAAGGTCAGGTTGATATTAGAGAAATTTCATGAAAATTTTTGCTGCCATTATTTTTACTCCCTAAACAGTACGGATATATCTGTGATGCTCTGTTGCACTTCCCCCTGGAATTCAGGATCTAGCTCCCAGTCTTTAATGTCTGAGGCCACCAAAAGTACTTATTAAATACCCCATAACATTGTTACCTCAACTCAAATGGCTACCCTTTTCTTTCCAGAATTTCTTTGAGGTAAAAAAGCAGTTTTATTCAGTTAATGCAAATATACTTCTGTCTGGAGTATCTCTTCCTCTACCTGTAGCAATTTCTTTAAGACTAGTCCTTTCTCCATTTTATCTATACTATGCAGTTTAATTATTTTTCACTTCTGCAGCCTCTCACATCTTTTACCAAAAATCTAAAGAAAAAGTCTATCCTCCTGATCTGCTTCTAACTGCTGTCTTTTGGCCCAGTTGACTTTTGCTAGTGCACTAAAAATAGTTGATAACATTTGACAATTCTAAAACCCCATATTCTATCTCCCTTCTTACAAAGTCTTCAAGGACATTCACTGTATTATCCAATTTTAAGAAGACCTGACTAAACAGAAATAGAGGCAATTTCTGATTGGATTGCCAAATCAGCCAGATATTCTTGCATGATGAAACTAAGTGTTTTCATGGCTCAACCACTGTTGCCAATGGTTATCTTCTGTTGAGTCTGCTGGAGGGAATAATTTACAGTGTATTGAGCCACAGAAAGGAAAAGAATGAGCTACATCAAAAATAAGGATTTAATAAATTTCCGCTTAAACTTGTCTTCCTTGGGACATAGTGGGATTCAGAGTTTAGAGTTAGATATATGTTTTCTTCCTGCATAGGATCTAGAGTGAGCTGAGCAACTCAGAACTGAATCCAGGAGACTTCTGGGCTGCCTGAGGAGCTACCCTGATATAAGCACAGGAAGGAATCAGTGATGACAGGTGTATACCTAACAGCCTGACCACCTCTGCAGTTTGCTGGCTGACTGAAACCTCATTGGAAGATGCCTCCAGCCACTTATGATCTCTGACACTGTGCCCTGCCTAGAAGGTAAGTTGCTTACTTACAGCTCCTCTTCAAAGAATGAAACAAGATTCTCCCTAGTGATGATGAAAAAGGTGCTACAAGTGCCTAATTTGGTGGGGTTGCCTAACAGACATTTATAAAATAGGAATTCTCTAGGTACAGAAAGGTTTTTTTTCACTGGAAGGAGACAGACTCACATCTCTTCTCCTTCTCTGAAGACTTTTATATAGAGTTAATGTAATGAGATCCCCTCTCTGTCATATTAAACTGGCTTCAAGATGTATGGAGGCAGGAAGAGAAACATATGAGGAAAAATGCCAACCTGCTGGGTTCTTGTCTGGCAGGTTAAAATGTTTGCCAGTTGTGCCATGTAAATATATACAGAGAGACTACATTTGGGGTGGCCAAAACCAAAACCAAGTTATTACAAAATCCTACAATCCTCAGTGAACAAAATACTGTTAGCCTAGTCATGTCTGTTTCACCTAACCATTAGTCTGATGCTGACAAAATTATGGGCAAATTGCATGCTGCTGTACTACTTGGAAAAGGGTGACTATTCTGGGGATGTCTGCCTTACAGTTAATGGCTGCTTTGCTTTGGAGACACTGCTTGAGCAATGCCTGGCAGTGAAATTCAGCTGATTACATGCAGAAATGTGCAATATACAGTGAATCATCCAGGAGAAATAAGTGCTTCCAAGGAGAAGTTCAAAGTGCTCTCTTGAGTTAGATGTCTAAACCAGGTCTGTTGTACTGTATGCTAAACCTTTGTTTCTCTCTCATCAGCTAGAAAAGGAAATAGATATAGATACCTAAACTGTAGCATGCCTAAAGTAATAGGAAAATTCAGGTCATCATATTTACTCAAACAGCTACTAATTTATCATATCACTGTTCAGTCAAGATACCTGTATTTCTCTGGATTGCTAACTTTAATTACAATGTACTATCCACGTTATATGACTGGTCACTTGACATTAAAGTCTGTTCATTGAGGGGATGAAATGTACATTTCAAATTGAAAAAGAAAAGATAAATAGGAAAAAATATTAAAAATAAAAGATATTCAGTAGAAAATCGTGTTAAAATTCACAAGATTACCGGAATTTGCAAAGATATTTACTAAGTGCTGTTAACCATGTACTTATGCAAGGGATAATGTGCAATGAGAGAAAAAGCAAAAATAATTTTATACCTTTCTCTTCCTATTCCAATATAACTTTTTGATAGTACAAGATATGCTTGTTGACTTTGATATAAACTTTGAAACTCATCAGTAACTGCAACATCTGTAGCAGATTAGAGAAAAGTCCAAAACCAGTCTTTTTTTTTTTTTTTCTGTTTATCTACATTTGCATCCGGTATCAACTGAGAAAGCAACCTTATCTAACAGGAAATAAGCCACAACAAGGACAGAAGCTATTCCTAGGAGAACAGAATCTCCTCTTTTTACTACAGCTTAAATATTCTCCTCAATAAATAGCAGAGAAAATATGGTTCCTGAATTTGTATATACCGAGTGCAACAATCCAAATTTGACACAACAAAGGAGAATATCCGAAGGCGAATGTCAGCAACGCTTAAATGCTCTTTGCTCCTGGGGCTTCTAAGTTAATTTTGGATATAAAATAAGATAATTTTGGATATAAATTTTAATAGCAAAGAGACCGATGGATGTTTTACAAGTGAGAGCTTGCTTGTAGCCTCAGTTGGGTTTAATCAGCAGAGTTGACTACAATGCAAGGACACTACTGCTAATCTAAACCCAGTGACTGGAGTGCACTGGGATGCAAGGCAATGGGTTACTTAGGCTCCACATTATGCACCTGTTCAGATATTGCCACAGCTCCCATTTCTCCACTCACTTATTTTACATGTCCTGTGAAAATTAGAACTTGAAGTTCTCAGGCCAGTGAAGGGTAGTATATTGGAGGTGGAATCTGTAGGGTTTTCAAGCCATCAGAGTACTGGGAACAGCTCAGGTGAACATCCAGACCTGCAAATTCAGAACTGTCAGGTCCCCAAGTATATACATATACTGCACTTTAGCCTGAGTCTGATCATCAGCATGATTTATGGTCTGTTTGACTCACAAGTCAAAAAACAGGCATCCTAATTCTAGAGTATAGATTTTTCCAGACAGGTTCTCAAAGCTTCAGTTGTACAGGTTGACTTAGGCCTTCATTACTTATTTGATGTTATGGTGGAAGGCAGTAGAAAAGAAACTTCTACAGCTTGGTCAAACCTGTGAGATTGCAACTCTTGAGGCTGCAAGTCCAGCTCCTACAGGCACTCACTCAGTTGAGGGTGCTGCTGCTTATACACCAGGCTCATAAACGAGGTTCAGTAGGGTCCCCAAGTCAAAACCCATGGCTGATTTGGACAAGTGGCACCCACATGATATAGTCCCAATGAGCATTGTATACCCATTCTTTCAACCTTTCCATTGAAAGATCCCAGTGTATCACTTCATAGATCAGATGTTGGAATATATAAAATATTCTATAAAATATAGCTTTATCTCCTTGCAATAAATTTAATTTATATCATCAGCACTACACTGTGTAAAACACAGTACCTCTGGAAATAAAAACACATCTTTGAAACTCTCCAGTACAATTACCTTTGTACAATAGTTTTTTCAGGGAAGTACAGTAATTACCAAACAGAAATACGTGCTCTTTATTCTAATCCAATTACCTTTCAACAGCTGGAAAAATGATTTTTTCTGTCACTGATTTTCAGATTTTAACTTTACTTTAAAGTCAGTAAAAGCCATAAGACTTCCTTAATCACAGGTGCTTTTGGCTCTAGGACAGATGATAACCAAAAATTATAGCAGAAGTTTTTGAAAGTCTTACAGGATACATAACAGGGTTGTCTGGGTCATTGATTAAATGGTGAGATATGCTTTCTGCCTCTAAAGCAGCAAAATACCTCTAACTTATACCAACGTTACAAAAATTATCTGCAGCAGGCTAGCTTTTCCTAACAAGAATAGATAACCCTTTTCCGTTTTGAATATTCTTTTTAATGTTATATACTTACCGCAGGAAGAACTTACTATAAGTGATTGTACAAATGCACATATGTTTAAATTAAACATCACAATAAAAAATCACATCATTACTGTAATAGAAAAATAATTCAGATATGTAATACTACAATAGCATTATTCAGTTATAAATAAAAAAGCAAAAAAAAAGCATATATAAAAAATATAACACTATATATTATAATACAACCTGTAGGTATATACTATAATGGTTTCTATAAAATATCACTTCAGAGTTATGGATCTCAAAACTGTTGAGAATTACAAATTTTAATGAATATTACTTCTACTGAATTCTTCATAGAAAGCAGAAGACCCTGATTAATTAATTTATTTATATACCTTACTTTCTAATATGTCTCAATGCATTTTGTGAAATGAGGGATATTTTGGAATAGCTACATTTCTTGACTTAAAAACACTTCCTCTTCTAGCATTTTTCACTTCAGCCATAACTAGAAAGTCATCAGCCAAATACAATAAACCTCTATGCTGTTACAAACAGCTTCAGCAATTCTGCTCCACTTTGAGGAGGAGAAAATGTTTGTTATCTCAGGACATGGAAATGGAATTACTCAGTGTATATCACATTGAATTAAAGCCCAGAATCTGTGAACTGAAAGTGCAACTCTTAAGAAGGTTTTTTCCTGGGAGGAATGTATCCCTGGGTGAATCAGTTATTCATTTATCATAAATATAAATATTTACCTTTAGATGCAGAATCAAAACTTTTCTCAATATCTCAAACTGCCTGCCTATCACTACGATGCTGTAACTGAGTTTATTTTTTGAATTTTCTTCTCTCTTTATATAGTAATTTTTTTTATTCCATGATATTTTTCTACTGAAAATGCAAAATAAAGGGTTTGTTTAAACAAAGCAAACACCCTTCTCCACTAAACAACAATCTTCCACATAGAAACTAGAAAGAAAAGGATTTTTTTCCCATATTACCCAAAAGTTTAATCAAGTATAAAAATTACATGTCTTTCAAATGAAAGTGGAATGTCTCCTTTACATTGTGTGCTAATTGAACTGTGCAGTAGACAAAAGAAAACATCACTAATTACAGCAGTGATTGTAAAGTTATTCTATTGTATAGAATTATCTGGCAGACAATGACATAAGTTTAGGTCCAAGACTAATGTATTGATACTTATGTTTTATTTTGAGGAAACAGCGCAAAAAATCTCTTATTTTAATTTGACACTTCTGGGGTGAAGTTCAGGACAAAGTTACTCTGCTTGAAGCCAAAGTGCTAATAAAGTGCTTGAAGTATAGGGTTTTTGTGGACTTGTGCAGGTCATCAGTAGAAAAGGAGATTTTTAGCCCAAATGTTATTTATCTAGAGAGCCACAGTCTAGAAACACCACTAAATGATGTAACTGGTTGCCGTTATGGGAAAATTTTTGGTACTATGAATTCACTGGAGAGCTACAATTCACAAATAACTTCAGTTGTTCATGTTCATTAATTGTTAGTTATTGCTTATTAAACAAGTAATTGCCAAAAAGTACAATGGTACCCTCTTTCAAAACACATTTCAGAAGATCCTTGCAGGATATAATGCCTATATTTCATTTGTTCTTTACTTTGAAAAATGTGTTCCTGTGTTCTCCAGACATTTTAGCAGACTTTTATATGTAATTTCCTCTCTAGTCTGGACAGGTCTACTGCTTTTATTACCAGTTACAATTTACAGCAATGGGTCTGCAATATTTTTCTACTTGAACTCAGCGGACCACATCATGTCCTGGTTACATTCTTCCGACCCTGAGAATGTTGTTTCTTTAACTGAGTGGGAGATGTGATGTGAAAATCTAAAGAGCTACGTGGAATTTCATTCTATTTGTTATGACTTATAGTGTCATCTTTATTGTGATGAAATCTTGGCTTCTTCAAGAAGCACAATTTTCTTCATTGACTTCATGTCCCTCATTCAAATTTGTATCTGTTCTGTCTTTCTTCTTGTTGTCTGCATGTGATTCAGCCAGTTGAAAATTCTGCTTGGTTTGTTTCACACCATGACCTACTGTTAGATTCATTCAAAGATTCTGCAGAGCATTAGTCAGCTTTTGGTCTTCTGTTTTTACACAAGAAAAATCCTTGTATTGAAAGAATCCATAAATCAGGAAACATTTGAGAAAGAAGACAAGGCAGTATATTGGAAAAAGTTAATTTGAAAAAACATGGTTTTTTAAGGATCAGGTGTTTTGAAGAGAATGAATAGCCTGGAAATAGTCACTGTAAAATAATATTACTGCTCGTTGTTCATTGTTAACTTCTTAACTTTAGCCACTGTCTTTTCAGATCTTGAATTGGCCATAAATGATTCACTGTAAGCCATTGCTGACTTCCAACTCTGGTGTTCTGTAAACAATCGCTCTTGTGATCAGTATTATGCTACTTAGGATCTAGAAGGCGTTCAGGGGCTTTGTATACATAGTACTTCAAATACATGTGGAAATATATAAGCAGACGTACTGTGCTTAGTAATATTAAGAGGATTTTCATTATATTGTCTATGGATTTGGGGCATTATTCTTCTTGAATGACATGCTATTCTAGCTCTCTGTTGTGTGCTCAGTTTCTGTTTGTGACCAGAGGATAATGTTTGCTGCATTCTATACACAGTTCAGTAGACTGTTCTCACAAATATTTATGTACATATGTATAGAGATTTACTAAGAGAATGGCTCACATAAAGTTACATCTAAGTGTTTGTAGGAATAATTTATAGGAGAGACTGAGGCAGTGTAAAAATGGTCTTTCTATAACGAAAACAAAACTAGAAGAAACTATAAACTGGCTTTAGCATATTGGATTCAACTGTCTAAAAATTCATCCTGGAGAAGACTTCTTCTTAGCATTTGACACGTTCTATCTGCTCTACTGAGACAGCTAGTAAGTGTTATTTTGTTTCTTTGTGCTAGCTGACAAATCTAACTGCTGATGATTCTTTCTCTATTATGTGGTGTGGTTAATTATATTTCTATACAGTTTTCACAGGTACCAAAAGTGATGTTGTATACCTTTTGCTATTTACACAGTGCTAGAAAACAAGTGTTCATTTGGAGGCAGAAGGAGATGCTGTGTTGTAACTCTGCCATATATTTTCCCCCCTTTCTTAATTTTTTCTTTCTCCTTTTTTTTTTTTTCAAAATTAAAATTCAGATGAAAGTCTTTTCAACTAAAAATATAACCTTTTGAAGACATTCACTATTCCCTAGCAAAGTAGGAGAGTGTGAATATGATAAAAGCTCTCCAAAATGAAAGATAAAAAAGTATTCAGTTTCAAATTATAAAGCAGAATGTCTCTTTTGCATAAAGAATGTAGTTTCCTCATACACTGTGTATTTGATATGTATAACCATGATGATATATTTACTTTTCATATATGGTCTAGTCTGGTAATGGCTTTCTCTTTTGTAGAAGTGACTGAGCATCAAGGTTAAGCAGCCATATTTTTTAAATGCTGCCTCTTTCTCAAAATATTACTGTGAAAGAATAGGCTTGAAAAATGAACTGGGGATCATGGCATAAAACATTAAATTTATATCAAAGTATACCAATAATATCAGAGAGAAACAAATTGACTATATGAGTTTATACAGCTTAAGAATGTTTATAATGCTGTGTGTGTCTCCTATAGGCCTTTATACTGGATCTGTTTTAATTTTTGTTTGAGAATGCCTCATTTGCTACATGATATTCCTCCTCATACCGTATAAATTTTGACAGATCTCAAGCTTCAAGAAAGCGTGCACACTTGAAGGAAAGTCTTTAAAACTTTTAAGTTTACTTAGGTAACTATTTCATTTCAACGATATGCTCTGATGATGTCTTTTAAAGCCTTCTTAGAGAACTGAGTTGTGAAAAAAAAAAGAGAACGCATGCACTGAAGATACGGCCTTTTCAACCATCAAAGATACCCTTCACCAAATTACTTCTTATAGAAGGCGTTCTTCTTTTGAAATGAGGAATGGACGCAGTCCTCCTGGGCTACCTAAAGGAATTTTTGCCAGTGCGTGTGTTGCCTGTTCTTTCACAACTTAGCTGGTGTCTGTCTGGCTCTTTTGCAGATCAAAGTACCCCTTAACTGTCAGATGCTGATATCTGTGAGAATGATACACTCAGTCTGTAGCTGTCTTATCTCTTGGTGTATGCCTGTGTTCCACCTTTCTTCACAGACCTTAGCTTAACCAAAAAGTACAGGTCTCAGAAACAAGTGAAGATGTCTGGAACAATATCTTAAAGACAGAATGTGAGTACTAGTTTAGTCTAGTCATCTATTAATTAACTAGACAGGGCCAGTATGTGGGTCAAGCATTACCTCACTGAGAGCTAGGCAGTTAAAACTGGTTCTGTCAGTGTGTAAACTGTAACAGCTTAACCTTTTGTACATTTAGATTATATTTACATCTAGTTTTAAATACCTTGTATCAGGCTTACTTCAAGACACGTTCTCCTCTTTGTTTCTAGTTGAACTTAACAACAGTATCTCAGCAGTAAACATCTAATGTAGCATAATGCAAAATTTAAAATCTCTATGACCCAATTGTTAATTACAACTAAGTAGGAATGTGTGATTTAATCTTAGATATGCCCTGCATGCAGTCCTAGGACAATTCAGGAGTGGGGACAGTGTTTCCTGTGAGAAATAAGGATGACTGCTGTCAGAAAGCAGTAAGTCTATTAGTTCTGGTTTTGCCATATCCTGGGGCTCAGTTGTTTCAGCTGACTCCAGCTGTTTACCACAGCATGTGGAACATCATGTTCTGGCTTCAATAGATTCATACTTTGACCTCTGAATGCATTTCTGCATCAGGTGCTCTTTCTTGCAGTATTCTGGATTCTCTATCATGTCTGCAAGTCTCAGAGGACTGTCTGCAGACCATGACTTTGTCTGGTCTGTGTAGCTCTCTTTGCTAGACAAATTCTGATAACTGATCAAGAGTTAAATCTGAGTCTAACATTAATTTCTCCTTTAGGCTGTTTTGTTCCAGATTCCAATCGTGATCTGATATTATCAAGGTTTCAGTTTATCCCTGGATTGCTACATTAGCTCTTCACACATGAGCACTTCTATATTTTCAGATTTTTTGTGCTCTCTGCTTATAAATGCATTGCTGATGTGTTTCATTTTTATGTAATGAGCAGCACTTCTCAAATCTCTGTATTAAATCTCTGCAGTTAGTCTACTCTGCCTGAGCCTCATCTACCTGAATTAACTGCAAAATACTACGAACATTAAGTGATTCAAGACCAGCTGTTACCAGCAGTTTCCTCTGTCTCCTTTTCTGAGGGTAACCATGGCTTGCAGAAACAAAATTATTCATTACTTTTTGAACCTTTCTGTTTTCATCTCCCTTTTCAAGAGTGTCAGTTTTAACCCAGCTTTTAACTGCTCCATCAGAGACCAAGTGATCTTACAGAGATCTGTTGTTTCTATGCCACATGTAAATTGATCTTTGTAGCAGTAGTGTCTTATCATTGCAGGGTCCTGGTCCCCTAACAATCCACAACTGAAACTTTGTGCAACTGCAGTGTTTCACAAACACAACCCCTTTTTTTCTGAACACCTACATTTATTTTGTATGAAAAATGGATGGGGAGAGAGGTAGACATGTTAGGATATTTCAATGGCTCCCAGCCAAATGAGCTGTCAGGGCAGGGTTGGATGACACCATTAGTCCTGGGCATTACAGATACTCAAGGTCTTGCTGTGAGCCTCTGAGAAACATAAAAACAGCCACTTTCTAATGGTTCTGGCTATGTCATGACTCTGAACATCAGAAATATTCTATTAAAATGCAAGAATGACGCTTCTTTTATAATACCGTATCTGTGACAAACCTGTAACTTCTACAGCCCTCAGCTCCCTGCATTCTGTATAATTTCCTCCTTTTCATATGAGATTTGCCTTTCATAAGATTTTTTTCTCTGGGGATGCTTTCCTGACTGACTAATTTGGGCAGGGTCATGCTGCAGCAACCCTTCAGCAATCCCTTTAACAGTTGGCAGTGATTGGCTTTGTTCTTTTTTATTCCATGAGGTAAATACCTGTTTCATTTGAGTTCCTCCTTTCTTAGAATAGTGACAGATTCATATATCTTTCATCTGCTAGTTTTGTAATTCTGCTTTATATATAACTCTTTTCTTTCTCTGGCCATGAGACTTGCCTGGTATGAAGCAAAATATTATTTGACCCGAGTTTTATTTTTCTCCGTTCTCAAACCATCCCATGCTGTCAGTGAACTGCAGATGGAACAGGTCATCCTTTCAAGCTCGAGTTTGTATTCTATGTGTTATGAAGCTGTCTTCCACACAATGAAGTTCTTTTTCCCTCCTCTATTTCACGTTACCAAAGTAATTAAACTTATCCGTTACTCTAACATTCAACAGTCTCAAGAGTTCTTCTGGTACTGGCATGTACTTGTCAAATTCTGCTTTAAGTGGCAGATAGCCATTGCTGTTCCAGGACTAGATGATCTTGTGAAAGTTTTTCTTCCTCAGTTACTTTGGAATTTAAAAGTTTTCAGAAGTTTCAGGTAATAGGCTTTTAGGTGGCAAAGATTTTAACTATTCAGTTGGAATATGTGGGCTAGGGAATAAGGTAAAAGCTGATGAATTTCCTACTCTGACTCCATTTCTAATGATCATAAGATGCTAGATCCTGCTGACACAACCATTTTATTCACTGGGAATTATATACAGACGAAAAATGAAAACAGATTTTTCTTTCCGTTAGGAATTTTTTCCAATGGAAAAAAACCAGTACCTCTACAGAAAAATCTTGAATGTCTCGATTGTTTTTCTTCTGGGAAGAGAGAAAAAAATGAATCTATTTTGTCTACATTTTTCATGCATCTGTTGTCATTGTCCTATTGTAACATAAGGTTATATCCTTTTATTTTTTACTATTTAGGAATCGCTATGAATAAACCAGTCTTGAAGAATACTTACTGAGTTGCACTGTGGAGATAAGAGAGGCAGGAAAATGCCTAATTTGTGCTTAAGTACTAGTGTTGCTATCTGAAAAAAAAACCCACTTCACACATGAGGCTATATCTAGAACAGTATTAAACACCTTCTTTTCTATTTTTGAGGTCTCTGGAATCCATTTTTGTCAGATGGTTTGAAGGCGACCAAGGGGTGAATAATTAACAGAGGTTTGACCACTGGTGGGCCTGCACACTACTGTTGAGTCTCACACTTTATTGTGGAATGTTTTGAATCAAGGTTTTGGACATAGATTCCTAAAATGGTTCTGAACATTATTATCAACATCATAAATGAGGAGAACACAAAGGTTTTTAGAAGACAACCAGGCAATTTTTACCTCCAGCAACACCTACAAATGTTAGGTAATTCTGATACATTTCTTGTTATGGTGCTTTTTGTTATGTTGAACTTGATAATATTATTTTAGATTGAAAAATAACATGTAGGTCTAAAGATCAGAAAACCTACTTGATTTAGTTGTGTCACTGAAGTGATGACTATTTGATAACAAGATAAACAGTAGACAAAGAAAGATTTCTGTTCATTGGGTCGACAAAATTCACACAGCCTGTTTTACTGTAGGAGGTTGACATGGAAACAATTGCATCTAACATTCCATAACATGGGACATGAGCAGCTATGTGTCATTCATATAGTGATAGTAACTTAAATGATGTTGAGTACATAAATAACATAATCAGCTGAGTAAAAAGGCATGATAGATGCATGAAAATGATTTGTTAAGTAATTGGAAACCATGATTTTGATTTAAGCCACTGAAGAAATGACTGTATTGTGTGAGGCTTGTCACTACCACATAGAGTTATATATACGATGCACCATGCCGTGGACCTAATATTAAATGAAGTTTATGGTTAAAAGTTTTTGAATGTGTTGGGATATTTTATCTTAGAGGTGGTAGTATTTAAAACAGTCAACATAAATAATGGTTGAGCAGTCTACCTGAAACACTAAAGAGAATGTTTGGGTCTCAGAAACAAGAGCCGATAGACAGACCTTGGCTGAAATAGCCAGCCAGTTCCTGTGAATATTAGGCTGGTAGATTTGTAACTAACTTTGCAATCTGCTAAGTGTGAGCATGAGATCCATCTGTAAACTCTATTTTTGTGCTTGATACCCTAACTAGACTGTTTCTGTAGTATATGTAAAGAAAGATTCAATTTATCTCATTCTAATGTAGAGGTTTAAATCAGTTGTGACGAACAGCCTCCTAAAAGCATTATTTTTCACAATATCCCAAAGAAGAGTGTAAATAGGTAAGCATCTTGTGCAGGGAGAAACCATTCTGCCTCACTCATGATTAATAAGCAAAGACAAGATATTTGTCATCATTTTCCAGTAGCTGGAATTTATTTCAGAAATAACCAAAGAGAGCAGTCATCCCTGTTCCTGTAAGCCAGTGCAGGATAGGCAGAGCTGTGACTTTCTTCATCAAAGAAGCCAGTTGGCATGGCATGAAGAAGGGCAGAATAAAAGAAGAAATGGTCCTGTGATTAAATCACTGAAAACATCCTCAATAAATATGTTTGGCTCCAAAATATGTCACATGTTAGTGTCTTTAAGCAACCCTCAGACACGTTTTCCTATTTGTAGATTTTACTTGCCTTTTCTTCTCATAAGTTTTTCCTGTCTTCTCTCCTGTGACTTTTAACTTATTAAGGATGGGAGGGATTATCCCAAGGGTGTGTGTTCAGACAGAGCCTTGTTCCACAGAGCCTCTAGCTGCATGTGTACTGCAAATGTGTAGTAATAACTAATGGTACAGAAATACCTCTGGTGAACGTGGAGATCCAGGAAGCACAGGCTCAGCTGTGGGGCTGTGCATAAACTGCATAACTGGGAAGTTAATTAACAAAAATAATAAAGGACAAGTCATGCTGTGTTTTGTAGATCATCATTCTATTTTTGAAACTGATGAAGCTAGGGAGAAGCTTCAATCTAGATCCGGAAAAGTTGTTTTGTAGTATGGAAATATTGTGAAAAAGTTGGAGAACTGTGCAACTGAATTATTAGGTAATACAGCTGAAGGAAGAATACATTTTGATGAGAATGCTAGCAAAATGGCCATTTCAGCTGTTCTGAATGTTGATCCTCATACTTCATGAAAGCATAGAATATTTTAGGTTGGAAGGGACCTTTGTAGATTCTTTAGTCTAACTTCCTCTTCAGATTGATGCTGGTTTTGTAATTATATCAGCTTGCTCAGGACCTGGAACTATAGAGAGACATTAAAAAGCATCCCACAGCCACTTATTTCCTTCCTGTGCTTAAGCATTCTCAAAATGAAATTTGTTTTTCTTGTATTTAGTGAAAACAATTTTCTTCAACTCAGGATCATGATCTCTTTTTCTTCATGATGCATCTCTGTGAAGGGTCTGCCACAGCCTCTTCTGTAGCTCACTATTATATAAAGAGAGCAATTAGATCTCCCCTAAGCCTTTTCTATTTGAGAAACTATTGGATTAAATTTAATTTATTAAATTAAATATCTATTTCTCAACTTTTGCTGACCTATCATGTGCTCCGGTTCCCTACTCATTCCAGTGCTGCTTTGTTGCATTATCTTCATTTGGTCAACACCTCTTTTAAATCAAAGGGCTCAACAATAGATAAAGCCAGATACGGACTACAGGTGCTAAATAGATGGTAATAATCACTTCCCTTGACCTTCTGACGACTCAACCCACTATTAGGTGATGTTTCATCACTACAAAGATGTTTTTCACCACTTGTTTAATGCTAAATAATAGTCTTCATTTATTTAAATTATTACTAGGCATAAATAGTCATGATATTGAAAAATACAACAAGAGGAAGAATATGTATAACAAAAGTCCTTTGGCTGAGGCTTCAGAAATCACAGTATTCTCTGATGGTTAGAGTATAACTCTTACTGAGGTGAAGAGTGGGACATTCTTGTTGGTGTAGACAAAATCTTTTGTTCTTTCTTGCCTTCTGGGAGAGAATGGGCTCCTGATTTCTTACTGTAATGTTTCCTTGATAATTATAATTTCCTGAGGAATTCATAGTGATTCATGGAAAGGTCAAACTAGAGAATTCCCTTTCCCTACTACATGGTAGACTTTGCCCTGAAAGAAAAGTAGTATATAAGGAAAGATTCATGCCTTCCAGCAAAATGGGTTATAAATATCCCGTAATTCTTTGCAAAATAATGAAAAAACCTAGAGTCTGGGGCCATTATAAGTAACCAATGCGACATTACTTTACACCTTCTTTCTCTTTTTCCTTAGTACTGTGTAGAGGGACACAGATCATGCCCTCCAAAATAACCATTAATTCTTCAAAGAATGTATGTTTGATCTATGGCTCTTTTTTTTTCCTCATATTTTACCTTAATACATAACTTATGTAGTTTGGTACTTTTGGCTGGCTGGCACAATTTCTTACAAAAATGTATAAAAGTGAGAAATCTTATGTGTTGGAAAACAGTATTCCAAAAAAATACAATGAAGAACTAAATATCCAATGAGAACACCTTACTGTGAAGGATTTCTCAAGAAATCTCTTGATGATACAGGTGATCAGGTACAGGAAAGATTCTTACTGAATATATCTCTGATCACTGCCTCTTCCTCTGGGATCTTTTGTATGTGTCCCCTGCTTACATAGGTTTTTCTTGGTTCTTCTTGTTGCAGTGCTCTCGTCTTTTCCTGTTGGAAACTTACAAGACACAGATGCAAAAAAAACTCACAGAGCAGGAAAGACATGGGTGGCAAGGGTTCAAACATAAAACAATAAAAAGAGAGTTGAGGAAGCATTGCTTCATAGACCTAGGCCAGGGTCATAATTGATTTTCATCCTGTGTGGTTGGATTTGAAAGGACTTGCAAAAAAGATATAATTGTAGTGAAACATGCTCATTTTCAGCAGAAATGGAAATGCTGTGATAAAAGTTTCTGATTTATAGTTCAAAAGTATAGGTTGTTTTGTAATCCTGGTCATTGTGGTCCTTTTCAATAGGCTTTTGGGGAAATAATTCCTTGGTTATGTTCAAAGAAGTTCAAGATGATATTTTTGGTCAAATACAGATTAGAGAAGAACAAAGCTGAACTATTTGAATATTATCTACATACACACAATTTAATTTTTCTACTTGTTACGAAGAAAGAAGTAAGTACACATGTGGTTAAGGGAATTACAATAACAGGCAAAATTACCATGGGATTAATAGATTTATTACATAGTGAGTATGCATCACAGAGAATATGATTAGTCAATAGAATGTGATTACGTCTCATATAACTAAGAAAAAGAGTCACAGACAGGATTAGATGAGGTCTGAGATCAAGAAAAGACCCTTTTAATCCAATAAATGGCTCAGAACTAGAGTGACAATTGAGTGTTGAGGAAAACACAGAAGGCCAAATTCATCCCAGGTGTGACTCTGTGGAAATCAGCATAATTGCTCCTGGAATTATTGTCATCTAAAATATCTTGTAAAGGATAAAAAGATGATGAAAAAATATCAACAATACATGTAATTGTAAAGAGACATTTTATAAAGGAAGTCCCTTTGGGTCCATCACCTACATTCAGATATTACCCATTTTTCTTTTTGCTGCACGCAGAGCTGATGACAGAAAAAAAATTGTCAAAATTAAAAAAAACCCATCCTTTGCCAACTGAGGTCAGAGCAGAGAATTTGTGAAGTAACACAATAAACTTAGCCTGGTATGCTATATAAATTGGGCTATTAATGTAAATGGTACTTCATTAATTACTTCATTTTCATCATGACATCTCTATTTGTCTGGGTAGTGCAAGGCTGGATTTTTCATGATATTCAGTAGACTTCACCTGATATAATGACTTGTCTGAATAGAACATAGAAGAATATAAATTAAATTGTCTTTTAAATTCTGGGTTATCCATCTAAGATCAGTGTCAATTAGCAAATTCTGAACATACCTGCAGACCTGTGGGTAAAGAAGCATAATGCAGCCATATGTAATAGAAAACAGAAATATGATTGCTATATAAATGGTGCACAGTTGGGCAGATTGCACTATAATTCTGATTCTTCAGATTCTATAACAGAAAAAGGTTTTGGAAGTAAAATGTATATTTGAGAAACTAGCCTTCTTTTGCCCAATGTTGTTAATAAAATCATAATCCTTTGTCTGTTAGACAGTAGACATCAGCACTATTATTTTTACAAAAGGATATCTTCTTTTCTTCAGCCTTCCAATGAATATTACTATTTAAGAACATTCTTGGAAATCTCACCTGTAAGAATTGAGCAAACCTGAGCTCTTCTCACAAGTAAGATCATCAGAAAGAATATTCTTTTCCACTTAAAGCATTCTTCTAAATTGGATTATGAAAGCACTGTGATGGATATTGTTACTATATTTCATACGGCATCAACAAGTGAACCTATTCATTTAGGGCTATGTACCTTTCTCCAAAGCAACCAGCATTGAAAAATGTTTTAGTGAGAAGATTCAACATCTATGCCTTTTAGTAGGAAAATGTTGTCATTTACGTGCTCAGGTGTTGAAGGATTTTTTGGACTCTGTTTCCATCCTTCAGATTTAGTCTTAAATCCCGATTACCTGATAATTCATATTTTGTTTCTATGCCTCCAAACTCACACAAAATTATCATTTGTGGCCATAATTTCATCACCCTTTATATGCCCAAGGCTCTGAGATATGATTAAACCCTTGATAAATTTTTAAAATAAAAGAATGAAAAATAGAAATAAATGAGAACATTGATACAAGTCAAACAGTATTACTTGCCCTGCCAGACTCCTGTCTAACAGGTTTTAACCAAAGATTTACAATTAGAACACTAGGAACTGTTGGCTACACAGCATTTCTTTGTGAAATAGATGAAACCTTGGGGATTTGCAGACATTTTTGTAGGTACCTACCATTTGTCTGAATAATTACTATGATCCTACAAATCACAGTGAACAAAGCATAGTACTGCTTTAAATCATTTTCTGTCATTATTGCCCTTGATTTACCTTTTCTATTCCTTTTAGTGGTAGATGTAGGCAATGCAAAATGGACTGTGTAGTCTTTGTTTTTCAGAAATAATAAATAACATGAAGCAGATAGTTATATGTTCATGGTATTTGGCTTCTTTGTGGTTTTTTTTGTTTGGATTTTCTTTTAAAAGAAAATTGTAGTCCTGAAATCAGTTTTCAATACACATATCTTTTTTAATGAAGGGAAATATAGCAGGTTAGTCCTTTCTACGATTTTCCTCAGGAATTTTGTGCAATAGAAATTTTGTACAACAAGAAACTATTCAAGAGTAAACATAAGACAAAGCAGGTCTTTTCCATGAGAATATGAGTTCACTGGGAAAATGATAAGTGTATGTTCTGAGATCCTGTACATCACCCCCTTTCTTACATTTTTCCCTAGGCACTAAACAGGCAACAGACCTATCTCAGTGACAAGGCACTGGGCAAGATGAATTTTTGGCCTGACCTAAACTGGTCAAGCCTAAATTTTCCTTACATTTTGGGATGTCATAAATTTTGAATATGACCGCTATAAAAATTTTTAGCCACTGTAACAGTTTTCCTTTTTTTTTATGGCTGGGTTGACAAAGCAATAAATTGTAATAAAACACAGCAAAATGGTGGCTGCCTCTCCAATAGGGAAGGACAGTGTATGGGTGAAGTGCTGCAGAGCAGCTTGTTTGATTAGGAAACAAACTCTTTAATCTCTTACACATGATACAGTTTTGGTCATTTCAAGTTTATCAACAATTTTAAGAATCTTACCACTGAAGTTTGCCGTGTGACTCACATCTGCTGACAAGATCTATCAGTGTGTCAGCAGTATTGAAGTGCTGTTATTGTCTTGGAAGGCCAGAGTGCCATATTGTACAAACGAGTGGATGACCACAGCCTCTCCCTTGCTCCTGAGGCAAGAACAAATTCTTGATTTTTTTTTTTCTCCAGAATAATTAAGAGCTTCATTTATGCTTCATAACTACTTAGTGCACATCTTCATGTCATTTACAGTCTGTGATGTTTGCTGCAGCACTTACATCACATTCTGACATTGCTTTTGAAGGAGTATAGCTGGCTTGAAGTAGTTCTTGAGAAATGAAAGCCTCATGGCTGAAATAGTCCCTTCTGTGTTAGGTCTAGATGGAAAATGTCATCCTTTGTTGCGATCTCTGCAATCACTTGATATTGGTGAAATCTTTGAAATATTTTGGTGGATTCATAACTTAAATAGTCTGAATGGTTTCCTGGAGGGGTCAGTATCTTTACTGACTGATGAGGAGGGCAGACTAAGTACACTCTGTACCTACTGCACACAAAAATTTTGGTTTTTTAGCTGGAAATTAACAAGATGTTTTCACCTCAAGTCTAGAGGGAAACGCTTACTGCCTTCTACTTAATTGGTTATTCTTATGTAATAACTTGTTAATGAATAAACATTAAAAAAATTCTATAGCGTTGGTCAAGACCAGATTGGATGGGGCTCTGAACAACTCAGTCTAGTGGAAGGTGCCCCTGCCCATGGCAGGGGGGTTGGAAGTAGATGATCTTTAAGGTTCCTCCTATCTGAAACCATATCTATGATATGATGGAAATAACAATCCTTCTTTGATTCAGTTCAAAATATTTGTGCTTCATAGATTACTTCCTGTCTGGGTGAACTTCAATTCTGTTGAAGTCTTAATTTAAATCTATTTTATTTGGACCTTATAATCAATACAAAATATGTACATTACTCCTAAATCAGCTGTATTTTCCTGAAAAGTAGGACATCCTGGGGCAACTGTGGCAAGCGTAAAAGCATATTCCGAACAGGAAAAAGGAGGAACATCTATTTCTGATCCACTCATGCCAAATCATTGTTAGGAATATCTTGGTAAAATATAGCTTTGATTATGTGTATATGTGTATCTTCTGGTTATACTTGTTATTTTCTAATGTGAAGAATATATCCCTCTGTCTCTATATCTAACTTTCTCAATTTTCAAATTAAGGACTAGACATCATTAAATCTGGAATTCAGTGGAGTCATACTTACAAACAAACATTCCTTCTTCATAGAGGTTCCAATTCAGACAGAAGGTGGCAGCTCTCCCTTTACAGTCTTTTAAGCCTGGGGATTTTTTCCAGAAAAAAATCAGACTTCCTGGCTGTGGTTCTTGTTTACAAAGTGCTGTATACATTGACATTTAAGAATTTCTGTGTACTTTATGACTGACTATCTTACATCACGTCATAAAATTAAAGGCATTTTTGTTCCACACAATCCTGGGTGAGATCTAAATTGTTGTGCACTCTACTGGATGTTGTACAGTACTTCAAAATATGTATCCTCTAAAAATTACCTTTCTGATTCCCTCACTGCTTTGCTACCCATACTTCTGGTAATAATGATGGACTTTCTTGACTTTGGAGCAGGAATCCTGATTAAAATACAATTTAGCCATTTTACTCTTACATTTTTATGTTTGGTAACTAAAACTACAGGGTGATCTAATATGCTTTGAAGGTGAACTCTATATTCTACTGATTAGATATCTTTTGGGAGATACCTTCTAAAAACCTGTTTAGCAACCTTAAAAAAATTAAATAACCAACAATGAAGAACTTTTTAAAAAAGATAAGGAAATGAAAAATGACTTTGAAACCAGAAGTACTGAATGTATAAGACAGATGAAATCTTTGAAGATAAGCTGAAAGAAAATATGATTAACACTGATGAAGCAGAATAGTGCCAAATATATGTCATTTCTGAGCCAGATACATTATACAAGGTGGAAATTGAACTTTCAAGAGTCATGTTAACATTTTACTCTTATGCTTTATCAAGGTAAGTGAGACAATAAAAAAAACCCACCCAAAACCTGCATATTGGTAAGCCTATTTTAAATATGGTCTTGTCAACACTGATGAATGGCATCTTCAGGTAAAGTGGTTACAGGATTACATAATGATTCATTTCTAAAGGCTAGCAAATACTAATATGAAACAATTTTTGTGGGTTATATATTTTTAACCTCCATTTATTTTGGTAACTTTTATGGATGTCTGCACTCTACATTTGTAGAGATATTTTATGCTCTTGCACAATGCAAATCCTTTTCATTATTCACTGCTAACTGAAAAAAAATTCTCCACAGAGCCGTTCTTGATCTTACTTCAAAATGATAAATCTGTTTCCTTGTCATTGTTCTTTGTTGCAAGAGTAACAAACTTCCGTTCAGTCCATATGGTATAACCTCCTCACAGAATCTGTACAGCTATTTCTGCTAAGGACTATTGTTCTTGCTTGAGATATAAGCTATCATAAAATAAAGATTTGACTATTTTTGTGTATGTTCTGTCCAGCACATAATAAAACAAAGGCTTAGTGGTCATGTACTATAAGTAGCAAAAATCAACAATGAAAATTGTGTAGATAAATGGTCAATAAAGAAGTAATACTATCAAACAGGTGCAATCCTCACTGACCTTTGAAAATTTATACCAAAGTCTCTGATCATATCAACTTAGATTATGCACATGTATAATAATTAAAAGTCTGACTACTTTAAGTGCTGTAAATGTTTCCCACTCTCATGAGTTCACAACTCATACAATTAAATTAGAGGGAACAGGTCTAATGTTCAAACTTGTTGAAGTGCTTTGAGCCTTCTGAGTTTGCACATTTGAAATACTCACCCTAACCTCAGTGGCATATGTTTGTTGTTGGTTGATGAAATAGAAATACTCTGGTAAAATATCCATAACTTGGCCAACATATACCTGTAATCAGTTATTATAAATTAGGGATATATCTGATAATAAAAGTAGTAATAATAGTCATGTGCTTGACAAAACATAAATTACAGCATTAACTAAAGAGATAGGTCTTTCCCTAAGAAAGAAAAAGTCAGTAGCTGACAATGGGGCTTATGAAAAGTTTCTAAGCCACATTAGGTATTTGACCTAGGTCACATACAGTGTAGAAAAGACAGAATACCGAAGAAGAAATGTCTATATCTCCTAAGAATCTGGAATTTCTTCTTTACCTTTCTTTTCTAAAATAATCTAAATTTTACGGCCATCCAAAAATATTACAAGATCTATTTGTCTAATTGTTTCTTGGGAAAAGGATGAAATTTTGTCTATTGGTGAGATGAGTGAGAAGTGGAAACCTTCTTTGAAAAATACCTTTTTTTTCCATTTGGTAAGATGAGGAAAACCGTTGTCTGCATCTGAGCATTGCTATTGATTGGGAAGGTGTCTTGGTAACACAAGGTTATTGTGTTCTGAACAGTAATGTGTGTGTACTGCTACTAATAAGAGCAAAACTTTTGTCAAACATTCAAAAATGTATTTGGGTGCTCTTTAGTATTGACTCTGAAGAAAAATACAATTAAAATGTTTCAACTTTATAAATATATATGTACATATGGCTCTTCCTCTTTTGTTTGTTTGTTTGTTTTTGTTTTGGTTGTATTTAATGTGATTACATGATCATTATTTCCAAAACAGAATAACTAAGGTACTGATATATATGTGATCTATAAGTCAGGGATTTATTGGAGATTTATGGTTTACTAATTTAAAGGATGAGAATTTTGCTCAGGAGAAGAGAGAGATTTTTTTCCCTTAGAAGAGCATGCAGGCAAAAACCTATAGCCAATATCTCCTGTGTTCAGTTCCCTTATTCCCCCTGCGTGCTGCCATGCCTGAAAAAGGAGAAAAGAAAATAATTTGCTGAAGATAGTCATATATACAGACTGCTTTGCTGCCTCTGGAAGGTGGCTCCACTGACAGATATCTTCAACAGAGACTTCTTTGTTGCCTAAATTCTGTCACTGATATTTTTCTGGAGAAATTTGATGACTTGATTGTCTATCTTTTTCCTGTACAAAATCTAAACATTCACTGGGACAGAGACTGCAACTTAAGTGCCTCATTACCCAATATCTTACCAACTATCTTACTAAGTGGGTTGCAAGTACCATATCTATCACCTTTGAGAACTGAAAATATTTATATTTTCCTCTTATTCTTTAATTCGAAAAGATTTAAAGAATGTGAGCAATAAATACTAAAAGATATCCCTACATTCCTCAAATATAAATGTCTTAAATTATTTAAATAGTCTTTGTTGAATGCCTTACCTCTGGCCTATAGGCCAAAATATAGATATAATAGATATTTAAAGCAATATCTATTATATCTATTATATCTATTATATCTATTATATCTATTATATCTATTATATCTATTATATCTATTATCTGATAATAGCAAAAATTGTTATCAGCTCAGTGCTTGGAGTTCTCATTCCTCAGTTAAAATCACTCAGTGCTCTTTGAAATACAAAGTGAGAGAACCAGTGTTTATGCAAATAGCTAAGGTGTTCACATAAAATTTTGCCCCTTCTCTCTTAATTTTGCTTATCAGAATTGAACCGTGTCAAGAAGACACACTAAAAGCTTGTTTCAACCTACCCAAATATTCCATAGCTTGCTGGTTCTGACTCTGATCTTAGAGGTGTCTGTCAGGTATTCAAATACTTATTTAAGAAAAGTGGAAACCAAGTCTTGGTCTCCTATTGCTTGTGTAAGCCTGTAGTACCAAAGATAAGGAACCAAAGGCAGCTTAGTGAAAGTTTTTTGCTCAATTTCTCATTTACAGAACATACTCCATTCTCTATTTGAAATGATGAATGAACTTGTGTAAAAATATTATCTCATCACATAATTATGAACTGCGCCATAAAGTACAGTGTGAAGATAGATGAATGAAGATTCCAGCACTTCATAACTTCTGAATGCCTCATTCTGCTGCATGACCAGTGTATTTCTTTGCTAGTTTTTATGTTTGCAACATTGCAAATACAGGGATAGGTAGTGATAATTGGTTGCTGGGCCACATCCTACTTCTCCAGGTTCAGTATCAGATACACTGCGTGTTAGGGAGTTACAGCATGTCAAGAATTCCCCACATTTTAGGTAAATCATATCACTGAACTGAAAACCAGAGAGTTTTCATTTGTGATAACAATTATCAGACTCTGATGTGGAAAATTCCCAAGCATTACCTGCTATTGATCATTGTTGTGGTATTTTAAATCCCTAATAAACCAAAACTAATAAGTAACATTTATTTTTCTAGTTTCTTGTGGAAAAGGCTCTCTTGTCATCTCTTTCTATAGATATATATCAATAGACTATCATGGTTTCCAAAAACATTCTGGGGGTACATCTTTGTATATTCAGCTGAATTGTGAATTTTTATCTATAAAGACCATTCTCTCCCCACCTTTACTTAGGCAATGTTATTGGGAATATGCCACGGTCCCTGAAAAATCTGACATTACTTGATGTAATAATTGCCTCAGTAACTGACATTAGTAAGATGAACACTTAATAGCTCATAACAAATCAAGTTAAAACCAACAATTTTATTTATTGCAAGATGAAAAGCATCATCAGTGTTTGAAAATCTCAGGTAAATCTTCAGGCTCAGGAGTCTTGAAACTACTTTCTAATTGTAGTATTTTAAAATTTTATTTTTTTTCCCTTACCTTATTTTATTTTAGATTTTAACTAACAAGTCTTTGATAAGAGATAAAAGTAAACCTGCCACTATAGCTTAATGAGTATGAATCTAGAAAAAATTTTAGAAATCAGATTGATAGTATGGACAGAAGACAAGAACAATCATAAAGACTCGAGATTTATGTTTACAGGCCTGTGACAGTCCATCACTATAAAAAATGCAGATTATCCTTTTTATTTTATTTTATTTTATTCATAAAACAACAGTGATATAATAAATTACTATGTTTAACAAGTATTTAATTAACTTCTCTAAAAAGCTACAAGTCACATTTTGTTAGAAGTTCTTTCATATTCTTAGATGCAATTATCTAAAAACTATCAATCATTTTTATTAGTTAATACTTGAAACTGCATGCATATCCAATATAATTATTAACACCAATCCATTTACTGGTTCATTTGAGTCTGGCTATGCACAATTATGTGTGACATTTTGAAAGGAAGCACCATTTTCATAATGATACAATCATTATATTTTTTTCTGAAGATCAACAAAAGATTTATTCACTTTAATTCTATTGCTTATCTGTCTACTATACAACTTAATAAGAGAATCCAGAGGGTAATAGAAAATATAGCTGTTTCTATCTAAGTAATTGCCACTCACAAATTGTTTTTCCTTTTGTACTTTTGCTACAGTACAAAATTAGGACAAAATAAAACCACCTAAAAAAGATATTAAAGAGAATTACTTCTCAGAGGTGAGAAAGTTGATTTCCTGAGGCCTAGAGTGAGTAGACTAGGTTTTTGCAATGTCTCTGTTGATCAAAGAACAGTGTTGGTTATTCTTTTTCAAAAAAATCATGTTGAAAAACAGAAATTCATTAAAGAAATAGTTCTACAAGTATTTGGAACTTGGAAGAGGGTTTGATGAATCGATTGCTTACCCAGAATTTTGGGTAGAAGTTTTTTCCCTATTTAGCCTCAGATTTGGTTTAGATGTTGAAAGGTCACTCAGGCCAGATTCAAAAACCCATTGTAATTAGGTTCCTAGTGTGCTGTAGAAGTCCTCATATGTCTTAAATCCATTAAGAGATATAGACATCAAAATAGCCCACATAAAATTCCAAATTTATCTTTTGTCTAGTGCTAGCAAGATGTATGTGTGTCCTAAGGTGCTGTAGATGTTGTTAGATACACCCAGCATGCTTTATAATCCAAAATGCAGAAAAACAGACATTATAGTCTCAATTATTCTTCAATAATTATTTATGATGTGGTAAAAAGGAATCTAGCTTATTCTGCTCTCTATTTGTCACTTTGTCACTGTTCAATATATTGGACATCTTTACTTCTCTTTATTAATGCAAGTGAATAGGACTGGAAAAGGAGCAAGAACTGAAGAAAGGATTAAGCTGACATATGCATGAGGGGTGGACTTTTAGGAAGAAACTTATGAGTTAGAACTTTTATTAATCCTACACTCTCCTCATGGTCAATAGAAAGCAAGATGGTTTCTTCTTTTGAAGTGTACTTTTAGAATAGAGCACATATACCTTGAAGGTTGCTTTTAATGTTTTTCATTGAATCATGGAAAGGTTTGGGGTTGGAAGGCACCTTAAAGATCATGTAATACCAATCCCTCTGCCATGGGAAGGGAAGCAACTCACTAGATGACGTTACCCAGGGCCCGATCCAACCTGGCCTTGAACACTCCCAGAGATGGGGCATTCACAGCTTCTCTGGGCAACCTGTTCTAGTGCCTCACCACTCTCACAGTAATGAATTTCTCCCTACCATTTAATCTAAATTTCTCCTCTTTTAGTTTAAAACCATTACCCTGGTACTATTACTATCTGCCTACTCTTCATCATTTTTATAAGTTCCCTTTAAATTGTGAAAGGCTGCAATGAGGTCTCCCGAAAGCCTTCTCTTCTCTAGACTGAACAACCTCAGCTGTCTCAGGCTGACTTCATTGTTGTGCTCCAGCTGTTTGATCACCTTTGTGGCCCTCCTCTGAGCCCAAGCCAACAGGTCTTTGTCTTTCTTGTGCTGAGGACCCCAGAGCTGGATGCAGCACTCTGGGTAGAGCCTAACAAGGGCAGAACCACTTCTCTCAACCTGCTGGCCATGCTCCTTTAATGCAGATCAGATGTTGGCAGAGAAGGCCAACCTTCTGGGCTGTGAGTGCATATTGTTGGCTCAGGTCCACCTTTTCATCCTCCAGAACCTCCAAGTCCTTCCCTGCAGGAGTGGTCTCAGTGATTTCTTTCTTCTCCCAAGCTCTACTCATGCCCTGACCCAGATGCAGCACTTTGAACTTGGGTCTTGTTAAACTTTATGATGTTCTTGTGGGCCAACTTCTTAAGCTTGTCCTGGTCCCACAAGGACCCAATGGCATCCCTTCCTTCTGTCAACTGCACTGCTCTCCTTCATGTCATCTGCAAACCTGCTGAGGGTTCACTTGATCCCACTGTCTCCATGAATGATTAAGATATTAAAGGTCACCAGAGCTCTGGGGGACACCACTTGTGGCCTGCCTCCACCTGGACATAGAGGCATTGACCAAAACTCTCTGCATCCATCCAGCCAATTTCTTATCCATCAAATAGCCCACCTGTCAAGTCCATGTCTCTCCAATTTATAAGGATGTTATGTGGACTTGTGTCAATGGTATTAGAGAACTCTAGGTAGGTGAGAACATTCAGCTTTCCATTGTCAACTGTTGCAGTCACTCCATCATATCCCCAGTTTGGTCAGGCATGATATGTTCTTGGTGAAGCCATGCTGGTGGTTGTGGATCACCTCCTTCTTTTGTATGTTCCTTAACATAGTTCCAAGTACATAGGCAAAGCTTACCGGTCTGTAGTTCTCTGCATTTTCCCTTCTCCTGTTTTAAAAATAGGAGTGATATTTCCAGACAATGGTGGCTTTGCCTGAACACCATGACTTTTCAAATCTGACAGAGAATATCTTGGCAACAACATCAGCCAGTTCCCTCAGGACCCTGGGATGCACTTCATCAGGCCCCATAGATCTGTGCCAGTTCAGTTTCATCAGCTGGTCTTGAACCAGCTTTTTGCTTACAGTGAGAGGGCTATGCTCCTCAGCTGGAGCTTCAGGGACTTGAGAGATGTGGGAAGTCTGACTGCCAATAATGACTGAGGTGAAGAACTTTTTTAGTACCTCAGCCTTCTGCACATCCACTGTCACCAGTGTTCCCTTCTTGTTTATTGGGGGTGCACTCTCCTTGGTCTTTCTTTTCTGACCAATGTACTCACAGAATCCTTTCTTCTTATTCTGTATATATTTTATTTATTTTAAGTTGCTTTTTATTTTCAGTTGAGTTAAAGACAGTTTTGGGCTAGCAGTTCAGATACTGATGTCAAACTTAGTTCCCTTAAGGGAAGTGAGATCAGTACTACCTTTGGGATCTGAGAGTCTTCACTGGATACAAGTCAATTTGCTTCAGGGGGTCGTCTATATGGAGTTAAGTGGGATGGTGCATTTACAGCACTTCTTTAGATTTTATGCTTAAAACCAACCATGCTTCTTTTATATGGCTTTCTCTTTGTAGAAATAAATGAAATTTACATATAACTTTGATATGGTTATCAAGATTTGGAGAATAAATAATTTCCCTATAAATTTCAGTGGTTTCTAAGTGCCATCTATATCAAAATTTCTTTATAAAATATATGTATGATTTTTCCCGAAAGCATTATATCTCATTGTATCAAATTTAGTTGCTATTTGTTTATTTCAAATTACTGTCATATTACATCTTTTCTGCCTTTCAAAATAACTGTCGTCTGTGTTCGACTACATAATCCACAGGCAACAGTAATTGAGAAAAAAAACATTTTGTGTAGGTTCTTTGGTTCTTTTTCATTTCAGATTTTAGGAAGAATTTTTGTTTGTTTGCTTGCTTGCTTTTGTATTTTTTAGTATGATTTTCTGTTAAGGATTTTAAAAAGTAATAGAAATCTGCAGTGAATGTATTATGAAGAGAAACATCAGAGTGCTGTGAGCTCCATCATGTCAGTTCAGAGACTTGGACAAATGACTTCTATTTTACATTGCTAACTGCAGCTACAGTAATAAATCTTACTGTGCCTATGAACAGTTATGCTTTTTCAAAATTTTTTTATTATTTAATCATAAATTAGTAAAACAATGTGTGTGTATTTAGCTAGAATGCTGCAGAAATTAACTGAGTCATTCTATTTTTCCACACCTGTAAAATGGATAAATAAGTACTATTTCGGGTCTAAGCCAGAGAAGCAATTCCTATTTTAGGTCTAAGACAGAGAAGAAAAGTTAGAGAGAGATCTTAAGGACATCTGTTTTTTACTTCTGAATTCCATCCTTGTGTAACAGAAATGCAGAGGTTTCAGTGCCTGTGCTTAACAGCAGCTAGAAATTTTTCTATGTCTTGTCTCTTTTCTCCCACAAGTCATGCATTAGCCTTTGGAATAAAGGTTTGTTCTGGCTCATTTTGAGGGCAAACAAGCCTTGTACCCACCATGTCCATAAGGACTGCACTGCTCCTGTTTTGCCTTGGGGTTCAGTGCTGTCATCCCTCTTGTGTTTTAATGTTTCATTCTGAATTTAATGCTTCTGTGCAGCACCAGATGGACAGCTCTGCGGATAGAAGTTCACTTTTTAAATTATAGAAGTAACACAGGTAGAGAATGAGCAATAGCCAACAAGCTTCTCTCATGTAGCCTTTCCTACATGCTGGTACAAAGGTACATTTTAGCAAGGCAATGGTTCTGTATTCATATTCCTTCCATCCTTGGCTTTTGTGGTAAGTGTGCCAAAATGACAAGAAATTAGCTTGTTCAGGGATTGTCAGTCCTGCTGGGACTGGTTTGAGAACTGCAACTAGAGGAGAAAACTTAAAGTAACTCTAATAATTCCCCATCTATTCTTCTTGGAATTAAGTTTTTTTCTCTTTCTCTTTTCTTTTTTTCCCCTGTACTCTGATATCCCATTTGTATTTGACATCCACTTGGGATCTTACTCTTAGTAGTATGATGTGATGACTACTTAAAGCTATCACCATATGACAAATTTCTGAACTGATAACTGCTCTGTTCTGCATCATGTTCAAATTGGGACACTGAAAATATTATGTAGCAATGCCAGTGAGAGCTTATTAGAGGCTAATGAGTCTTTTATCAAAATTATCTTGAATTTTCTGGCCTCACAATGAAATATTCAGTTTCCTGTTCCCAAACACCTCAGATATCCAACCCCAATTTACCAAGATATAAACATCTCCCTTAATTTTAACTGAACAGTTATTACCTTGCAAGGGATCCTGACCAGGTTACCCTCTTGCTTAATGAGGAAATTATTCTAAAGCTGTTAACAACCAAACAGGTCTCCCCAAGTGAGAAGACATGAATTCTTTCCTTAAGAAGAGATTGAGCAACCAGATGGACACCTTCAAGGCATACACAGCTTCAAGGGGGATGCTTCAAGTGCCTCAGCTTGCCAGCAGCAGTGGTGCTTGTTTACCATGAAAGGATTTTCTATGTTAGCTTGTTTAAATTTTTAATTTGGGAATCATCAAATAGCAGGATAAAAACTTGTTAATTGAGGTGAATTGTGTTAAACTCTTCAGAGCATATACACATGAATATTTGACTGAAAAGAAATCAGTGGAAAAAGTCAAAACAAATTCAGGGCTGTGGGTATGTTTTTGCCTGTTTCTGTAGCATTTTTTTCTAATGTAGCATTTGTTTTCTACAAACGAAAAACCAACCATGTTCCAGCAGTAGTTGTGTATATAAGATACATTTTTTCACTGCTATTGTTGTATTAAACTGCTGGATTAACTCCAAAACATGTATTTTTAATGCTGGAATTTTCTAATATTAGAGAACAGGATATCTGTGACTAATGAAGACATTAGATTTCTAATCAAAATGCAAATAGGAGAAGATAACTGTCTTCTTACAAAATTTTATTTTTAATATTTGACTGTCAGCACTATCTAAGAATTATTCAGCTTTGATATTGCTGCATCAGTCATGTAAAATTCTGTCCTATTTTAGACTCAGTACCCAGGAAACTAATATTCACACTGCTTTAATATGTTGGTATTTTAATTATAAGTCTCAGAACATTAACTACTTTTGTGTATGTGCCTTAGGACAGTGCTGCATAACCTGCACTTTAACTCCTTACAGATAGTAACTCGATCTCTTCCCTGAGCAGCCTGTCCCAATAATAACCCTTTCAGGGATAACCCTTTCGGGGAAGAAATTTGTTTCTCATATCCTATCTAATGCTCCCTTGGCACAACTTGAGGGCATTTTCTTTTGTCCTATCACTTGTTGCTTCGGAGAATGGACCATATATATCCTCCTTCTAGGTAGCTGTAGAGAGCAGTGAGGTCTCCCCTCAGTCTCTTTTTCTGCAAGCTAAACTACCTCATCTCCCTCATAAAATATGTGCTCTAAATCCTTCACTAGCTTCATAGGTTTTCTTTGGATGCAGCCAAAACTTGGACCGTTTCTCTTCAGAGATTTCATGGTTTCAGTGTAGAGTACCACTGTAAGAAAAAGGCCTAAGAATATCACCAGGAAATGCAATGTAAGGTTTATATAGATCTAAGAAGTTCACCATGTAAAGCTAAGGTGAGGCAATGCCCATAAGCAGTCCTAAACAAGGTGATGCAGTCAGCATCACATCTGGTTCTCAGGGTAAAGCTATCACACAGCTGAGTTATGTTTACAGCAACCTTACACGCAAGTTTTATAAAAGGCAGTCCTGAGAAGCTCTGCTAACTGCTGTTCTCTTCTCCCATTTCTGAAAGGAAATGATTTTTAGGAAGTCCAGACTTGATCCTTACTGCTCGAAAGGTCTGAACAAGTTCTAAATCCTGTTAGCATTTCATAACAACCCTTCTTATTAGTTCTAAGACTGGACTATAAAATTGGATATGCTGGAAGCCAGATGCTTACATAACTGTATGTTACAGTAGTTAGAACATTCTGACAAAGGAAATAACTTTATTGTTTATTAATTGATTGTATTCTTCTTACCTAGTTCATCTATCTTAGTTTTATTTCATCAAGTTCAAAGTCAGTGGTGGGAAACCATTATTGACTAATCTCACCTCTGTAGTGAAAGCCATAGAATTTCAGCATTAAAGTTTTTAATACAAATCCAGAGGAGTTAGTTTCTTCATTCTTCAAGCTTTTAAATGAACACAGATTGTTACAAAGGTAAAAAAAGATCTGTGTGTAATATCTGCATTTTAATTATTTAACCTTTTGTAGAAGATACAATGTTCAAGATGCTCATCAACCTGGTATTTTTCTGACTTGACAATGAAATGCATATTTACTTTTGAGGTAAGGTTTTTTTTGACAAAAAAATATTTTATTTTTGTTTAACATACTATGGACCACAATGTTTTAATTTTATTTTGTTAACTTGACCTGGTTTAAGTTTTCCTTCTGGAAAAGTCCGTTTGTTGCTTTAAAGAATTACTGTTTCACCTGATCGCTACTAATTTTTTTAATTGTGAAGCTCCTGTTCTTCCCCCCTGACTCTCATCATCTCTTCAGGATTCTCTTTTGCTTTATATCTCCTTGTTCTACTTCCATTCATTGTCATGGCCTGGTGTCATATGTGTGCTGACAGCTCCCTGGAACATTTGTTCCAGTCTTTGGAGCCCTGGGAGACTGCTTGATGACTTGTGTAACTTTTTGTGCTATTCAAGCACGCATGTCAACAAAATTTCTTGAACTTAGGAAAGATGAAACTGAGTTGCTATTGATTGGTTCTTCAACACAGATATCTCAACTATAATCCATGCTCATATCAGCAAGTGGCAGTTCTTTTAACTTCCTCAGATAATTACACTGACCTTGGTGATATTGAACTTCTATTAGAAGTCTTGATTGTACATTTTTAACTATGTTTTTTACTGTCCCAGCTGTTGAAATATTCAGGATTAAATTAAGGCTGGTTTTTTTTCTGATCAGGTCTAAAGCAAAAAATTAGAAATTTTAAATTGTAATCTCATAAATTGCTTCCATGTTCCTTTCCTGTTTGACATGAAGGTTATCTAGGTGTACCTGTCTAGCAGTCCACTCATCCAATTTAGAGAGAAGGATGTTATGAGGGATTCTGTCAAAGACTTCACAGAAGTCCAGATAAACAACATCTGTAGCTCTTCCCTTGTCCAATGATGCAGTCACACCATCATAGAAGGTCACTGGATTGGTCAGGCAGGACTTGCCCTTGGTGAAGCCATACTGTCTGTCTTGAATCACGTCCCTGTCCTCCATGTGGCTTAACAAAGCTTCTAGGAGGATCTGTTCCCAGGCACAGAGGTGAAGTTGACAGGTTGGTATTTCCCAGGGTCCTCATTTCTATCTCTATTAAAGATGATACAATGTTTTCCTTTTATGAGTCAACAGGAACTTCTCCTGTCTGCCATGACTTTTCAAATATCATGGGAAGTGACTTGGTAACTACATCAACCAATTTCCTCAAGACTCTGGGATGTATTTCATCTAGTCCCATCCAAAGGGTCAATGGCTTAGAGTCCCAGTGGACATCAGTGACTGGTGTACCTCAGAGGTCTGTACTGGGACCAGTGTTATTTAATATCTTAATTAATGACATAGATAAAGAGATTAATTGCACCCTCAGCAAATTTTTGGATGACACAAAGATGAGTAATGCTGTTGACACACCCGAAGGACAGGATGCTATCCAGAGGGACCTGGACAAACTCAAGAAGTGGGTGCATAGGAATTTCGTGAAGTGTGACAACTTCAAGGTGTTGCAGCTGGGTTGGGTGTCAATAAGGGCTGGTGGATGAACGGACCAAGAGCAGCCCTGTTGAGAAGGACTTGGGGGTGCTGCTGGATGAGGGGCTGGACATGACCCAGCCATGGGCACTCACAGCCCAGAGAGCCAAATGTGTCCTGGCAGTGTGGGCAGCAGGGAGAGGGAGGGGATTCTGCTCCTCTGCTCCCCTCTGATGAGACCCCACCTGCAGTGCTGCATCCAGCTTTGGGGTCTGCAGACCAGGAAGGACATCAGCCTATTGGAGTGAGTCTGGATGATGGACACCAAGTTGATCAGAGGGATGAAACAGCTATCCTGTGTGGAAAGGCTGAGAGAACTAGGATTGTTCAACCTGGAAAAGAGAAGCCTTCAGGGTGATCTAATTATGGCCTTCTAGTGCCTGAAGGGAGCCTATGAGAAAGATGGAAAGAGATTACTTACAAGAGCATGTAGTGAAAGGACAATGGGGAATGGATTGAAAAAGGATTGATTGGATGAGGCATTAGGAAGAAATTATTTTCTGTAAGGGTGGTGAAGCACTGGAACAGGTTGCCCAGAAAATCTGTCGCTGTCCAATGCTTGGGGGCCAGACTGGATGGTCTAGTGAAAGGTGTTCCTGTCCCTGGCAGGATGATCTTTAGGGCCCCTCCCAGCCCAAGCCATTCTGTGATTCTATGATTCTATGATTCTATAGTTTTATGATTCTATGAAAATCACTATGCAGTTGTAAGGCAGATTTAATATTGTTTTTTATTTATCCTTTTAAATATTTACCACATTTAGTTTTATTTGCATTGTGCTTAGGATTTTCCCATGAAGGACACTTTGTAAAAGTAGGTTACATTGTTTGGTAAACTGTGTGAAATATTTTCAGGAGGTACTATTTTATGTCATAAAAAGGTATTTGGGAAGCCTGTGTGTTGCTGAGTTCTGAATAACTGTGCAGATGTTGTACCAGGCTAAAAAACAGCACAGATTTTGGACAGAGTGCTTAATAATTGGAGAAGAACAAAACTGTTTAGAAAACGGTGTAGTTTGAGAGATAAATATTAGAACTATTTACACTGAAATAATTTTAGGCAAGTAGTTTGCATTGTAAAATAACAATTCCTTTTAAAATATGAAAAGGTTTAGTGTGTCATTCTCAACATAGATAAATGTACTTTATTGGTTATATAACTTGCATGATGCTGACAAGGAAAGCTCAGAAAATCTCAGCTACTTTGATGGTAAGCAGCAATAAAATTCTGCTTGTTAAAAAGTCAAAGAATTACAAATAGTAAAAGATCACTGAAAACCACAATAAAAAGAAGACTAGATTAGTTGCATGCTATTTACAGAATTTAAATACTGAGATATATTTTTGGTTGATGTTTCAAGCCTTGGAACATATTATATATTACTGTCAATTGTTTTTATATTTTAAATGTAATTGAAAACAAGTTAAACTGTGTTCTTTGGTATAAAAGTACATATATCAGGACAATGTACAATCACGTTATTTCGAATTTCGGGATTTTATATTTTTGTTTTTATATTTAGATGCCCAGGGGGATGCAGAATTATACAACACTGAGCCATAAGCAACCACAGACAAAAATGTTGATTTAATCATGCTGTGTCTGTATAGACTTATCACTGTATTGTATGACAACAACTGTATTTTGTGTATACATTTTAAAAAGAAGTATTATGTAATAAAACTTTACTTAATCTTTTCAATGTTTCTGAGTCTATAATGGTTAAGCTCTTTGACTTGTTTTGTCAGAAAGGGAAGTTTGCTACTAAGGGGCATGTTAGTACCAATTTCTTAATTCTTTCCATCTACATGACTAAAAGATCTGGACCACAAGGCAAGGATAAGGAGAGCAAAGCAGTTAGTCTGAAGACCTGATGCTTACTCAATACACATTTTACAAGGTTTTTAACTCAGACTAGCCTGATGCATGAATATTTGAAGGCTCATTTGTACCTGGAGTCCATTGAAAACTTCAATTTTTTTTCAGTGTAAAAGAAACTTAGTTTGTGTGTGCTGAGACTGCTGCATGCTGTGATACAAAGTGTAGTTAGTGAGAACAATGGGGAGATTTTCTTCATTCAGACTGAAACACCAATACGGGAGCATGAATTCTTACTGCAGGATTGACTGTGCATTAATTCTAGCATTTAGCTTTCTGTGGAGTGACAGATTTAACAGCCAGGAAAGACTTTTGCATAGTTTGTTTTTGAAATTGGTAGAAAAAGGTATGCATCAAAAAGATGCAAAGTTAAAAATCAGAGTGATGAATAAAAGGTGAACTGAGGCCATTTCACTTAATTGACACTGCTTGCCGTGGGAAAGCAAACTACAGCCAATAGTTCTAGAGATGTCCCTGTCTCTAATTTTATATTTGGATTAAAACTGGGGCCTGCCCATTTTGTTACATGTTGAGGTTTAATGCTGCTCAGCCTCCACTCCCTCCACAGTGGGATGGGGAGAGATCTGGAATGGCAACAATAATAAAACTTGTGGGTTGAGGTAAAGACAATTTATTAGCTAAAGCAAAAGCTGCTCACAGAGACAAAGAAAAACAAGGAGTTAATTCACTGCTTTCCATGACAGGCAGGTGTTCAGCATCTCCTGGAAAACAGGGCTCCATCATCAAGCAGGGAGCCTAATGGTGACTTGGGAAGACAAATGCCATCGCTCTGAACACCCTCTTTTTCTCATTCTTCCCCCAGCTTATATTGTTGAGCTGGATGTCATATGGTATTAAATATCCATTTTGACTGTTGGGATAAGCTGTCCCAGCTGTGTTCCCTCCCAACTCCTTGTGCACCTCCAGCCTCCTTGATGGTGGGGTGGAGTGAGAAGCAGAAAAGGCCTTTAGGCTGTGTAAGCCCTGCTCAGCCATAGCTAAAACATTCCTGTGTCATCAACACTGTTTTAGTCACAAATCCAAAACACAGCAGGATATAAACTTCTATGAACAATATTATCCTAAACAAAACCAGTGCACTAAGAAATGTGAGTTTTGAGTGAAGTCTCATTCTCTGTCTCAGTTAAGCTGCTGTGCCAGAAATCAATAATGGTCCCAGATATTTATGAAATACAGAGGTGACGGTCACCTGGCTAAGATATTAGGCCATGTAGAAAATAGAAGGCCAGGAAAGCAGCCCTGCCCTCCCTGGATGAGGACAGACTGAGGTCCTAGATCCTGCTTCTGTCAGAGTGTATGCATTTAACATTAGATCATTAGATAAAAGCAGAGCACTTCTCGCATAAGAGATCAGAAGCTCACTTTCTACCTTTTCTGCTCAGCTAGATTCAGGCCCCTCTTGTCTCTTTGGTTCCTGGTCCTAAGACTTGCATTCCTCACTGCCTGGTCCTAAGACTCTTGCATTCCTCACTGCCAATGGTTTTGTTTCAAGAAGGCTGAAGAAGTCGTTAAAATTGAAAAAGAGAAACTGTGTCTGAAAGATGAAAGAAGGCAGTCTAGACTTTGACAACATAAACTTAAGTACACAATAAGGCAGGCCAAAAAAGATCTTGTGGAGCAATTTGCTAGCAGCATAAGAATGAATAATATATTTCATTTTTTAATATATCAGAAGCAGAAACCTTGCCAACAAAATTTGTATAACCAACATAAGATTGATGTGTAAAAGGAATAATGTCAGAAGATGATAAGGACACTGCATAAAAGATAAAAGAATTCTCTGCATTGATATTAACAGTGATGGCCATTAAAGAAGTTTTTTTCTTTATGGGTGTCAACTCTAAGGAACTGTCCTAAAAGTGTTTTATAACAAACTAACAGTTATATATTGTCAGGATGAAATTACTTTTGCCCGAGTTCTTTAAAGAAAATCAAATATGAGATTGCTGATCTTGTTTGTAATGGATAGCTTACTGGTGAAATTGGCTTTAGTATCAGATGAATGAATTAATGTAATGACTATTTTTGAAAGGACACCAAAAGCATCTGGAAAATTAAAGATTTTTATATCTGACTGCTATTTCAGGCAAATGTTGAAGGAAATATGTTAAATAATATCATCCACAGACCCGTAATATACTTATTCTAAAGAATTAGACTATGACTAAACATAGGACGTTTTCATAAGGAAGTCTGTGATTCGCAAATGGAGTAGATGTGTGGTTTCTTTTTAAATGTTAACTAACACGTATGTGTTATCTGCTTGAAACCACCTACACACATTTTCAAGAAGCTATCAAGTAGATCCTTCACCACTGGCTCATAAAGAAACAAAATTAGCAACGAGTAAGATGCAATTTCATGACCAATAATAGGTAAAAGGGTGGAAATTAAAAAGCAGACTTAAGTGGTTACTTGCTAAAATAGGAAAGGTAATGTAGGTAACCCACAAGTTTTGGTTTTTGAAGTTGCTTAAGTGTTATTGTATAACTCTGGATAGGGGGTGAATAGCAAGATCCTAAAATTTGGTGCTGTTGTATAGCTCTTCAGCTTGAACAAAACTGAAATTTACTGAATCTGCAGTAAGATTTCACAGTACTGAATACCCAATAAGAAGGTAGATGAAACTCAAGATTCAGAAATGACAAATAATGCATGTGAAGGGAAAAGTCAACTCTGAGTTTACAAACAGGAATAGGTACTAAATCAAGTATAAATGCCCAGAAATGAAGCTTTTTAGATGGATGATTTTATGTATCCAATTGTCAAATGCAGAACAAAACTAAAGCTGGAAACTGCAAAAAGAGAGTAAACAGTGAAATGGAAAATCAAATTATAATGCTGGTTAATTCAACAGTACACCTTTCTTTTAAATGCTCCCATAGTCCTGGTTTCTTCTTCCTAGAAAAGATGTAAAAATGGCAGCAAATGATGGTCTTAAGTGTTCAGAGTACAAAATGGTTGACTGAAGTTAGGAATGATACAGACACACGAGCTCAGGAAAATCCCAGTTAAGAAATAGGTTTTCATACAACTCAAAATTAAACCACAGATTTCGTTTTCCTAGGTTTTTTGGCTTTCCAGAATATGAGTTAGTAAAAAAAAAAACAACCTGGGGAAAATTCTGCAGGAGCAGTTAGATCCACAAAGTAGATGCAACCTTTTGCTTAGGAGCTTCCTAAACGTCAGGCTACTGACATTTTGGACAATTTATGGGAGAGAAGTATTGTGTTGTTCTTGCCCCATTTTCTTACAGTTTCCCATAGGCATCTTTCCTGGCCTCAGGACAAATTAGATGGCCCATTGTTATGACCTCAGGAAGACTGTTCTTTCCTTCGTATGCAGCCTACTTATATGTAGTTACTATTACTTTTTCTCCCTCCTGTCTAACTTGAAAATCTATTCTGGCAATATAATTTTTTTTCTGTGTATTTTCTAATAGCTGGGTTATATTTGAAAAATAGCCATAAAAATGACAGAAGACACAAATGTGTAGAAATTTCTGTGTAGGTAAACAAGAACCTAATCTGCAGTAGGTGGAGAATTAGGGGAACTACCATAAATATCCATACTATAATTAAAATTCAAAGACCACTGTCTTTAAGAGACCTGAGGAATTGGTTTCATTGCCTTTGAGACAACTACCTATGCATGTAAAACATGTAACCTACATGTGTTACTTATTACATCCTATATAGATTTTTTTCCTCATATACTGAATACTGAGTAAAATCTCTTTGAATTGGCAAGTGTCTGAACTTACAATCATACAACAATTGTAGTATTTTGACTACGGGTTTATATTTTAAGGTATTCATCAGCATTTCAAAATCAAGAAGCACCCGAATTGCAGTTAATGGAGTGCTGAACTATTTTCTGTCTGGGGGCAGATACAGAAACTAAAAGGTATCTAAAATGGAACATACATAAATCCAAAATTCTACATTTGAAGTCCATAAACCTGCTTCTCAAAATTTGGCCTAGCACTACAGATACCTTAACTGCTGTAGGACAGGTCTTGTAGTTAGCATGTCTGATTTGAGAGACCCCATTTACAAACTACTTCGGCTCTATGTGTGGGTCTGTCTTTGGAAATTTTCTATTGGGTCTTGATTTAATTAATTGATTTTCCATTCTAAAAAAATCTCCAACATATTACTTTTATGTATATAAGGCAGATTTTTTAATTTCTGTGAAGAAAAGCAGATTATTTCTTTAACTCTGTAAGCAGCAAAGATGTTATTTGATATAAGAAGTGATTGAAAGAAAGAATTATCTCTGGCTCCACACTTGGATGCTGTGAGGAAAATGAAGAGATTCTCAAAGCTAGCACATGCTGGTAGATTTACAGCTCTGCTGTAATTGGCGAAAGAGTTGACAAAACATGTTTATATAAAACTCATGAAAAAAGACATTTTTTTCTTCATCTACTCAGTGTTTACAGGGTTTCTTTTCCTCTTTCATTTTCTCTATAGCTAGAGATAGAAATTGACAAGTTTTACAAACAAATTTTGACAAAGGAACAAAATTATTTACCTTATTGATAGGAAGGAGAAATTACTCAGTTTTTGTAAAATCTTTTCAAGACCCTTTGTGAAATTAAGTACTATCGAATGGGCTAAATGAGTTACATAGGAATATACAGTCTCTGTCGCAGAAGTTTTTTAATCAATGTAATTATCACTAGAACAATGGAGTTACTGTAAACATATCTTTTAATAATATTTCCCAAACTCTTCACCAGGGTCCATAAAAAGTTGTGTTTTCTTAGAAAACTCTTTATGAAAGGAAAAAGAAAAGTTAGTTTTATGTAGGTCTAGTTTGTTTCTTCTTGTCTTCTTTCTTGCTGCGTTTTGCATGGTAGAAAAATCTCATCAGAAAAGTCTTATTCTTCTGACCCAGCTCTCTTTGAAAACTATTTTGTCATCCTTCAGCTCCTTAAAGGAAAAGATGAAAGCAAAAATATGGATGTGTTTCTAATGAGGATAATGAAAGTTGAAAGGGAGGTAGAAGCATTGGAGAAGTGAAATGTGGATACTGATAGATGCTCAGCAGAGAAAGATGGAAATGATGAGTCTGTAATGTGACTTAATGACACTTTAGAGAAGAACAAACATTCGTATGAGCAATGCTGAAAGCAGACACTTGAGATTTCAGTGAGAATCTGAAGTCCATATGAAGGGATTAGATTTATTACAGAAAATACTATATAAACTTCTTGTGACTTTCTTTGACATAGTATTTAATCTACTACTGAGAGCTGAATAAAAATATTTTGATACACAAAGTATTTCTGACACCAGCCTCAAAATATAATACTAAAGGGCAACAGAGATCAGCACAGAACTTTCCTAACAGTTTTGGTTACATTCTTACTGGAACTGTCCAAGAGTGATTTTTTTTAATGGAGTTTTGTTTTTCTTAATATAGTATGTGTTACATATGTATTTTTTTATTTCTGCGGTTTTTTGAATCTCATTTGGTTATTTTGCATTGTATTTTCTCAAAAAAAGAAAGATATTTATCTGGTAAATGATGATGACAGAAAGCTATTCCTGAAGCTAATTTCTCAGCTTCTCAGACTGAGTTTGATAAAGAAGCTGACAGTTTATTGGCCACAGATGATTCGTATGATTGTTGCTTCCTGCATTGTTTTTGCTTTGTTTTCTTTTCCTCTCCTCTCTTCATGTGCTTAATCTTTAGAACTTCATCTGCTATCTATACTGATACTTTATTTTAACCTGACATAAATCTTTTGATGGATGATCATACTGAATATTAAATATTTGGACTATGTCATGAAATCATTTGAATATAACAGATTTTTACTGTCCTGAGTGTAACATAAACTATAAATTACATACTGTCTTTCTTATTTTATCAAGCTGTAGACACTATAGATATAGTAAAATTATCTCTTGTTGTCTTATACTAGAAAATATACGATGAGCTTGATGAAAGAAAACACATTTTATAACCATGGTAACTGTCAGTAATATCTGTAGCTTCCTCTCTCTCTTACTTCTCTCTGAAGATTGAAAAACGTCATTAATTTTTGTTGATTTTTATTTTTCTACAAAAGGAGAAAAGGGATAATCAATGATGGGCATAATTTAAAATCACATATGGCTAAGTGTTTAGGAATCACTGGCACAACGAGTGTGGCAGGCAGTAAAAAATATTTAGATTCAAATAAATTTGTCAGTGATAGAATTAGCCTTTCCATAAAAGTGGTTTGTCTCTGTAGTATCTCTGCAAACATTTAAATGATACCTCTAATGATAGTTTGGGAAAAATGTTGATTTATATAGTTATTTTCAAATGTTTTTTGAAGAGAATCTGATACTTCTTTGTCAAACTGCATCCATCTGCCCAAAAATCTTAGAGGATTTATACAAGAAAAAAGTCTTTTTGAGATGATTCTAACAGATTATTCTGGAATTTGGAAATAGTGCTTTTTGAGAAAGGCAAGATTCCTGCTTGATACTGTAAGACTGCTAAACGTATTTCAATGATATTTTAGAGCAACCAGTCATTAACACAGGAATTCAATAAACAACATACTTGTGCTGCTGTATTTAAGGGTTGTAATAGTCTCCTCAACTTAAATTCAAACACAGGCAGAGTGTCTCAGATCAAAGGCCATGAACGTGCAAAAGAGCAGTCTTTCAGATACCCTACATCTCTTTTGCAGGTTGCCTGGACCTATGATCCTGTTGCAAATCTGTTGCTAGGGCATGTTCTCCTGACTTCCTGCCGGCTGTGGAGAACTCCAGGAGGAAGGAAGGTATAATGCCCCTATTACTTTTTGCATTGTGTCACCGCCCAGAAGTCAGAAGAGTGGTTCCACCCTTCCACTCCTTTTCTTGGAATGAGAACTCATAGATGGATGGCTTATGTTGACTGATTACAGATTCTCTGTGCCTATCTGCCCTTTCTTCTAGATGATTTAAATCTGTGTGTGTGTACAGCAGCTCCCCTGTGATGTTTTGTAGGGAGTCACAAAGGTTTCTCTTATTCTTCTTGGAAATGCAGCAGAAACACTTCTTGCCTCTCAAAGGAATTTTCAAAAACAACCCATGGAAAAACAAACCTGGAGGGTATAAAGATGCAGTCAGTTGAGGAGGGGGGTAGTCCAAACACCAAATTCTTTGTGTTTGGCCTTCTAGAACATTGCAGAACATTTTAAAAACGCAAAATATCCCACTAAAAAGCTGTTTTAAAGCCTTTTAAATTAATACTTTAATTTTGAAAGAGAAGTCATACCAGAGACAACATGTAGCTGTCTATATTTGACTGTGTATCTAAATTGGCAATTTTAGGTTGAAACTGGTTTCTGATTTTAGGAGGGTTTAAGTGTAATCTAAATTGCATTCTATGATGTGGGAAGGTTGTTTATTCTTTGAAGTAAGTAGGATTTTCATAGATACTATGTTTTGTAAGAAAGTTCTCCAAAAGATTGAGTGTATCAAAGCATAAATTAGAAATTTATATAACATTAGATTAAATGTGACCATCTTTGTACATTCAAAAGTATGATGCAAAACCAAAAGATTCAAGATTTCAAAATAGTATTGATTTGAAGATGATCTTTCGTTGCTGTTTTGATTTTAAACTCAGACTCTATACCTCTTCCATCTTGTCTTTACAAACCCAAAGATGACAAACTTTTTAAGTAAGACATTTCAGACTCCTTTATAAACTATTACCTGACAAAAAGAGTTTAGGCTTAAAAAACGACTACATATACTGAGAGTTAGAAAAACTTAATGAGTTGACAATCCTGAGACTTTAGAGAAGACTATATATTAAAGCTTTCTTCACAGGTTTTGTTGGTTCAACAGAAGATGTCCTCATTCATTGTTAGTGATTCTCCATATACAGATCTTTACATGCAGGTCTTCATGATGCATTTAGATGTCCCTCTCCCAGTTAATCTGTGCTCTGGTAGCAAAATGCATTTCATATTTTAAATGCCATTGTCTTCTTTTCCTTCCTGTTTTCTTCTACATATTTCTTCCATATATCTTTGAAATATCTGAGCTTATCCTTTTCTATAAAACATTACCTTTAAAATAAAAGACCTTTTTCAAATGTAGCAATGGCCTTATGTTGATTTTAATGTGTACTGCTTTCTCATATTTTTTAAATCCTTGTGTATTTTCTGATTTAAAGTGCCATTTTGTCCATATTGGTATGAAGGTTATTATTAAAGAAAAATAAAAGAGAAAATAGTCAAAGTTTTTTATGACTTCTCCATATTACTGTTAAGAAATACTTCAGAGTATATAAAGAATACCTGTCTGGGAAAGTCTGAAAAAATCTCAGTGTTATCAGAGGTTTGAATCATTTAAAGAATAGAAAACCAGTATGTCTAAACCTATGATAACTGGATATAAATAGGTTTCTTAAGTATGTGGAGAAATAAAAAAAAATGCATAAATGCAAACTTATCTAAGCTTTGGAAATTTATATTCATAAATATAATTATCAAATAAAAGTTTGTAAAGTAGACTGTTATATATCCACATTAGATTTAATTTTTGAATAATTATTTTCAAAAAAAGAGAAAAATCTGGACAAAGTATTTTAAATTCATGGCCCTTTGAGCATGACTCTTTTCTATTTGGAAGCCATTATCATACTTCATTTCTACAGTTTAGTTATATGTAGTCTCCCCAGATTACTCAAGCGCATTCTTGATACTGGTTAGAAAATAATTCAAAATCTAGCATTGCAGCTTGATTATAGCCTACATAGCTTAAAGCCTGAAGACTTCCAAATATCTAATTAAAGTAGAAAACATCTAATAGAAAACTAGCAAACACTTAATGCAAGAAAGAAATGCACGACATCACAGAAAAGACAGCAGAATAAAGTGCTTTTTACAGTAGATTTCATAATGCTGACAATATAACACAATTAGACACATCGGGGAGTCACAATGCATAATAGAACATTTTAGTAGTGACAGTAAAGTCCATACAAATTTTGTGGTGTATTGAAGCAAAGCTTCACTTGAATGAAAGTGAAACAGCTGACTGCTGGGATTAAGCATTTTAGAATTTGTCTTGTGGACCGTGGTTTGCTTTTGGAAAAATTTTGCTGAAACTAGAGACATTAATACTCATTTTTCATCATTTTAAAAAGCAATAGCAGCCCCTAAAGAAAAGACCTCTTTGTGATGACGCCCAAAAGAAAAGCACATCTGAAATTTCTCAAGATTTAAAACCATATTTTTAGAAGGATTTGCTGAGCACTTGTTTTAGGAAAGAGTGCTGTTGTGGTTTAACCCCACTTGGCAACAAAACACAACACAGACACTTGCTCACTTGTCCATCAGCAGGATCAGGGGGAGAACTGGAAAGGTAAAATCTAGAAAACTTGTGGGTTGAGATACCGACAGTTTAATAGGCTAAGCAAAAGCCACACACACAGGCAAAACAAAGCAGGACAAGGAATTAATTCACCACTTCCTATGGGCAGGCAGGTGTTCAGCCATCTCCAGGAGAGCAGGGCCCCATCACACATAACAGTGACCTGGGAAGACAAATGTCATCACTAGAAACGTCCCCCTTCTTCCTTCTTCCCCCCACTTTATATACTGAGCACGATGCCATATGATCTGGAATACCCCCTTGGTCAGTTTGGGTCACCTGCCCAGCCTGTGCTTCTTCCCATCCTCCTGTACACTCTTAACTTCCTTGCCAGCATGGCAGTATGAAAAGCAGAAATGGCCTTGGCTCTGTAAAATCCCTACTCAACAGTAACAAAAACTTGTCTATATTATCAGCCCTGTGTTCAACACAAATCCAAAACACAGCCCCATACCAGCCACTATGAAGAAAATTAACTCTACCCCAGCCAATCAGGAATTAACACGAATGCAACCTGTATGCGCATAACTTCAGGCATTTCTAAAACATCAAGTGGTGTTGTCTGGGACAAGTGCTCCTTGATAAAATTCTGTCTGTAAAACCCAGGGAACTAAAATTAAATTATTTAAAGGTTTCCTTTTCCTTGGTCCATTCTGTGGTTAGAAGACAAGATTCTAAAATGATTTCTCAGAAATCATCAAGGCCATGTGATTAATACTCATTTCCATTATCAACTTTCTGTCTGAAAGGGTATGAAACCTGCTGGATACTGGGCTAGCAGCTCAGTTTAAAACAGAGAATTCTGTTACTGCTTAAGTGACTTTATTCATAACCATTTTTTTCAATTTACACCCACTCGCAGGCAAACAAATATTCAGGATGCAAAGTTAGCTTTAGTACTTCATAGCTGAATGTTTTATGGCTATTGTTATTAAAATCAGAAATTTCACTGTTTCTTCTATGAGCTGAAATGATCTATGTTGGAGATACTACCAAGAGACCTACTTTAGAGCACATTTATTAGACAGAGATGGTACAGATAAATTATGAGGCAACATATGTCTATTTTGACCATCGTGGGTACTGGTGGAAGATGCTCCTAAATCATGGAAAAAGTGGGCATAAAATATCTAAAAGCTTTAACTACGTACTTTCTAGATATGGCCTGATCTGTAAGCCGCAAACTTTTGGTTACTTTAAAAACTCAATTCGAGTACGAATTTTCTTGGTCTGTCTCTTCCTTGGTGCCTGATTGCAATTAAATATTCTGCTCCCTCCTGAATAGAATGGACCTACGGTTACTGCAGTAATGTATTCAGGTTTTTATGTCACATTCATCTTGAGCTTTTCCAATAAGAAATGTGATGATGAGTTCAAATGTGGTCTATCCTTCCCCTCATTTTCTCCCAGAGGAAAGAATCATATGTGTACTGAAGTGGTTTTTGCTGATTTATTTATGCTTAATATGCGCACTGTGCTACTTGGGTTTATAGTAGAGAAGAAGTTACTTTACCTTTCATCTGAAAGAGGTTACACGGTGATATTATCTATGCATTTCTGAGTTATCTTAGAATTATTGTTGTGAATAGGTAATTATCTGTGGAGAAAACAAAATCTTGCAAGTTCTCTTCCTCTTTTTTTTTTTTTAACAGAGGAATGCATAGTGTTGAATTATATACACCTTCTGAAAAATAAATGTCTAGTTTAAAATAGCTGAATGCTTGTGTGATTAAGTCATGCCCATGGAACAAGTGTTTTGAAAATCTTTCTTCTGAAATATATTAAGTACCGTACCATGGAAGACAGTTCTTCTGGGAACAAACTAGTGCAGTGCCAGAAAATCAGCCTTTTTAGCATTGTCAAAGTATTTCCAGCTATAACACAGTTTTACAAGCAGATACTGGCATGAACACCAGAATAGACCTGAACTTCAAGATTTTTTTATTATTATCTATTCTTTCTGTCTGTGAGAAGTGGAAAATTTCACTAGATATGTAGCACTTAATGTTATTTTTAATAAGGCAAATCCTCCAGGATCCTGCCATAGAATCTGTTTCTGCTAATAAATGCAAGCTTTAAGTTGTGCTGCTTTTGAACACTATTGTAAGATCAAACTAGTGCAGAGACCCTGGAACTAGTCAAAAATGATGGAAAGTTATACAGCTGTATTGGTGCAGTGGTGTTTCTGAGGTTGTTTTTGTTAACTGTCAGGTCCCACAACATCACAGTTGCTGCACCACTCTCAGACACATGCTGGTAGCTCTTTCTAGTACCTTCTGGCACATGCCTGTCCATGTAACGTTGGCTGACAGGTGGTTCAGGCACTCCTGTGCTATAATTCCTTTTTGTAATATAAGGAGATGAAGGCCTGAAATCTAAAAGCATGTGAACCTCTCTTCCATTGAAATCAATGCATATAGTTCTATATGCTCTGAGCTTCTTAACACTAAGCCACTCGATCAACACAAATTGAAAATTTGTGGAAGCATGGGAAACTGAAACTGGAAAGACTATGCAAGGGTAAGATTTTTAAGACTTACTTATTCTACCCTTAAAAATATTAATGTAGATTTTTTTTTTCTGTGAAAGTCACACCTTGATATACATAATTACTTTCTAAGATACTCTCAAACTGTTAAGCACAGGCGTATCTGTCAGTCGTCTTGGGAGTGGACTTTAACCATGTACTTGATGCAGATTCTTCTCAGTCCTTTTTGAGCTGCATCTACAGATACTTGCACATTCATTAGTGAATCTTCTTTACCTCCTTCTCCAAGGAAAAGAATATTAGATTCTTTTACCTCAGTCTTAAATGACTTCTTTTGGGCTCAATCACTGAACAGTAGATTCTGATGAACAAATTTTAAGATGACAAATAGTGCTGATGGGAGAAATATCCTTATTTGCAAACTACTGATGTTAACATAGAGACTTTGCTAAAAACCTGATGCAAAATCCAAGATGTTAGAAAACACTAGTGCAGTTATTGTAAAAACAATAATCTTCAAAACCTATTTTTCCCTCATCTGCAGAGTGATGAGTTGCGTGTCATAATGTGAATTCTAGCCGATGGTCTCTTAATTCTGGAACATTGTTCAAATATATGGATTAGAATTACTCTTTGTTGGGACACAACTATTGGAAACTCAGTGAAGCTGTTCTGTTGCAGCAACATGCTGAGGCTGTGATGTTTAAGTAACTGAAGTACAGGGTGGAAAGAAGAAGTTATTCAAAACAAGCATAAAGAGTGCCAAACTGTTACTTTATGAGCTGCTCTTCTGGGAAACAGGTTTAGCGGATACTTCTTTCAGGGAAATGAGTGTGTGGAGGGTTAATGATAAAACTGGATGCACCTGGATGCTATTGCCAGTAACATCACACACCTCTGCATTATAGTGTGTTGGCACACACCTCTGCATTATACAGTGCTCTGACAGAGCAGTGCTCTTTTCTTCTTTGTTTTGTAGTTTATTTTTTTTTATTTTTTTGATTTGGTTGTTGGCAAAAACCATGAAAGCAGCCACTGCATACGCAGACACACCACACAGAGTCCTCTACACCGCAAATTACCCAAATTATACTCTGTGAGGTTTTTTTCAGACCTCACTTTATTTAGGAGTAAATGTCAGCTTTCTCACCAACCTGAAGCTAACACTAAGAGAACTTGTATAACTATTGTCATTGAGTTATTTCTGCTTATATAATAGAGGAAAATAAATCTAAGTGTCAAATAAACAACAGATTCTTTCAGTACAACAGATTTAATTAAAACAATCTATTTTGTGATAACTATTAATAGCTGACCTTCAACTAGTTCTCAACAGAAAATACAAAGAAGATTCTTTTACCTGATATAACGGTGCTCTTGAGAAGTTTTAAAGTCCTTTATGAATAACAATGCACGTTTATTTAACTTTTATAACCATACTATTTTCTGTAATCATACCTATATATGAATACATGTATGTACATTTACGTGCCTGATGTTATTTAGAACTCCTCCTTTTCTGAGAGGTAATTCTGTAACAGTCTATCCACACAGCTTTTCTCCAAAGGATTCCCCTTGTAACCGTGCAGAAGTTCTGTGGACCAGAGCTTTACAATTCCATAAAGATATTATTATTCATTAAAAATACAATTAATTTGGCAAATTTTCTGATTGTATCAAACCTGAGTTGATCTATACATAGAAAAGCCTGTGTCTCAGTGCAACAAACTGGAAAAAGCATTGTAACATATAAAGAACAGTCCTTAATCTCCCAAAATGTGACTACTACCTGTTTTTGGTTTGAGATCCAATTCATATTAGACATCTAAGAAAAAGGCAGAGACTGAGTTACAAATGTACTTCTGAAAACTTACAGAAATTAACCTACGAACTTGGAAGATAGAGGTGCAGGCTTTTGCAAGCTTTTAAAGAATGTGGAAAAAATATATTTTTATGCATCTGGCCTTGCAATCATGATGTGCTTGTTATTTTAGATTGCTTTTGCAGGCTGAATTGTTTAGAAGATTAAAAAACAAAACAACTGAAGAACCCAAAACCTAAACTGGCACCTTCTGTTAGGTGTATTTGCTCATCTTTGCATCTCTTCTGGAATGTTTGACATATGGCAGTAATTTTCAGGTATAGTGATCCACAGAATCACAGAATAGTCTGAGTTGGAATGGAGCCACAAGGATCATCAAGTCTAACTCTTGAGTGAATGACCCATCCAGGGATGAAACCCACAACTTTGGCATTATGAGCACCATGGTCTAACCAACTGAGGTAATTGCAAGGTTTATTCATAACGTTTTCCTATCTTGAAAGATGTTTGGAATTGTAAAAGTCCACTTACACAAACGCAAAAGTCAAAATCCCTAATAAATATATACAATGAATGACTTCCAAGGACAAAAAATATAATGGTATTAAAACAATGATGCTTAAATACTGTTGTAGTAGCTGATATCTAGTCTTGTCCTTATGACAGCATCCATGTAATTTTGGGCAATTTAACTACACATGCCCAAAGACTAGAATCTTATAATGTTTCTCTGCAGTTGAGTTTTGAAGGCTGAAGGACACTAATGCTTTGTGCTCTGAATTTTGTCACCAGCTGGCGCATGGATTTGACTTCTGCACGTCAGTTTCCTGTCCTCATAACAGGGGTATTATCACCATATTCCCCTCTAAGATAGTTGTAGTAAGTGCTTCCACATTAATGAAGCATTGGGATAGCCTCACCATGAACTTCTCAGAGAAGCATTTAAGAGATAAATCATGGCGTCTATTCAGAAATAAAGTTTGAATCGTATGAAGAAAGTAAAGCCTTGGGTCACACACTGAATAATGAGGGTGAAAGAAAATATTGATCATCATATTGATCACTAAGTGAGTATCATACATTCATGGCCTGTAGAGAGGCTGAGGTCCTGTGGAAAATATGTTGTATAATGGTGTAATTAAAGATTATAACATAATGCATATGTATGAAGGATAAAGTTAACATTGCAATAGGAACCTCAAATTTAACATTTTTGAGCAACAGAGCACTCAACCTAATAAGTTCTTTTAACATATATTTGTGGGTATGTACAATATATGTATAATTGTGCATATAAATTATGGACTTCAGGGAAGGAAAATTTAAGAAAGAGTCTTTTAAAATTGTGTTTGTTATGTGTGTACCCATAAATGGGCCCTTTCCAACAGAAGAGCACAGTGGGGTTGAAATCAATGGAAGTATTATGTCATTGGATCACAGAGTGACGAAACAGATTCCCAAAGGATTTATCCTAGAAACTGGTGGTCTGATGTATCAATATTGAAAGTAATCATGTCTTGTCACCAAATAAATTTTTCTCACCTTCAAACTATATATTTGGTCAAAAAGAAGGAGTAGGTGTGACATGTAAATTCTGCAGCATACACATCAGAATTTTACTCCATCTATCCCATGTGTCCACACAGGTTGACATCACAAGAGTCCTCTGGGGAAAAAGGCTATTGCAATAAACAGGGTTAAGACAATTTTAATCAGATCTACTCAAGATACTCTTTTTGACTTCCATACCATTGATAAATATGCAGGACTTAAATTGACACTTTTAATACTGCAAGAAAATTCATCATTTCAGACAACCCTTAGCTATTAACCATTGTATTGTATCAGTAAGGAGGGAGGAGGAAAAGAGAGAAAAAACGCATTAATTATTGGCAGCTGTTGCTGTTCTTTTACTAATTGAGTAAAATCACAGTAGCACAAAAGTGAGCAGAGGAAGTGAAAATGAAAGTTTTAGAAGTCTTTCTTACCTTTGATTATGCAAAGCCTGGAGGATTTTCTTTATACTTTTTATTTTGTTTCCATGAAAAATTAAATGTAGGTCTAGATTTTTAAAACACCCTTTTCCCTCATCTCCTTCTAGACATATTTATGTATGTTCCTCTATATATTCACTTGTTTCTGTAGAGATTTTTTTTTATACATTATATATTATATTTTTATGTTTGCTGGGTATAAGTGTTCAAAGTTACAACTGCATCAAATTACCTTGTCAGAGCATGAGGTTGCTATCATGGAATGCCACACTTCTCCCACAGAGATAATTGTGCTTCACTAGTGGGTGGATTGTTCTTCCTATGCATAATTTATAAAGCACTTTGGGATCGTCTGTGGGTGACAGAAGCTGCTGCTAGTGCCACTGACTTTTAATCTAAGGTGATCAAAACTCTTTATGTACTTTTGTTGCATCCATTTGACCAGTTTTAATTTCAAACATGGCATCAGCTCTTGGATGGCCCTCTGTGCTTTTCTAATCATTCAGCATTAAGGAAACTTCCCTGTCTGACCATTCATAAGACTCCCTGGCAGTCACATCCCAAGACCAGAGACTGCCACGACTGGGACTGAAACCCCTTCACAGCAGGCGGCTCCAGTGACCACTGGGTCCCCCTTGGCTCCTCACACACCCACTCCACAGTCAGACCAGGTTTCCTCACTGGTTCTACCCCAGGTTTCCCATTGAAGAGTCTCAGATGTCTCATTCCATAAAGCCATTTATTCACAGCACAGTAACACAGGAGCAGCCTGAGCTGGTGCCTCCAAGGTGCAGCCCAGTCAAGGAAGCCCTGGGGTTTTATAGCCCCATGGTCCACTCACAGGCAAGCCTCCCTCTTCCTCTCTGTGTCCATCCACAGTCAATGGTCTTCATCTTTGTTACGCAAAATGTTGGCAATTCCCAGCTCCTGTCTCTCAGTGTCCCTTCACCCACCTTCATGCTGTTTTTTATCCCAAAGTTGGGTAGTTCACAGCCCCTTGTGTCAGGCTCCCACCTAGAACTCAATCTGCATCTCAATCTGCAGTTTGCAAGCCCATCTACCTGGACCAGATATATTCCTCAACATCAGTTGCACAGTCCCATATATAAAATACATTTTTCTATATAGAACAAGAATATTTAAAAGATTTTGTTAAAAAAATCCATAAACAGCTGTAATATCCTTTCCAGATGATTATAGAAAGGATTTGAACACTGTACAGATTTCAGTATTGTAGATAATCATTATCCAAGTTCAAAACCATAAAGTAATGCAGATACTCTACAAGGACTTACTATAGGTGATCACATTGTGTATAAATATGTTTTAAAGCACAAAATTTGACTAAGGATTTATTTTCTCCGTAGTAAGTTATTTTAGGTCCCAATTTAATTAAGAAAGTCCTTGGTTAATTAGCAAAATTTTAAGCATATTCTTAGGTCATGTTGACTTGAATAGAATTTAGGTATGTGCTCATAATCAAACATTTATGGACATGTTTCCTTAAATAAATACCATTACTGATTTGTGGATCTCCAATACTAAAAATCAGATTCTACTCAATAAAGCCATCATGAAGCCTTAATGTAGGCAGAATGTCAATAAACAACGGGTTCCTCCTGTGTTGTTCTTTAAGCCAGGAATACGCAAAAATCTGTTTGTTTGCTTTATGGAAAACTCAAACAATCTCTTTCATTTATATTGGTCTATTATATTAAATCAAAGTGGGTGTACCTTGCCAATATATATTGAAATGGATGACAAAGCTCAAAGCAAATAGAAACTGAAACAGAGATTAAATAACTTCGGGGACCCTTCATTTTAGCTCTGCTACATGGTGCAGAATGAATGTAAAGTCTGAGGATATTAAACATTATAAATGGCATCTTTGTAAAGAACTGTACCATTAGCCTCATTTTATTGACAATTAACCAATGTACTGATAGACCATGGATAACCTTGGACTTCGTCAGCTGGTATGAAAAGAAAACTTCCTGCTGCAAATGTCTTTTCTGCTGTCCCTACCTATTCTGCTAAGTATTGAACCAGCACCAAATTGCAAGTAGTGTCACTGACAAATACTGCATTTAGAAGGGCTGATTTAACAAAGTACCGAAGCAGCAGGCTGGTTATGGCAGTGACAGCAGCACTAAGAGGATTTCAAAGCATTGTTAGACTTTCTAAATCTTTCCCTTATCATCTTTCCAATTTCTAATTTGCTCACTCATTCAATGCAATCTCTTTTCCGAAGTCATTCTGTTTCCCTTTCTGGAAGTCAAGTAGTAAACTGGAGTTATTCCCTGCTGCACTACCTTGGTTCCTTATTTTTTTTGGCACATATATATTAATAACTTATTCAAGCAATTCCAGCACTTAACTTTCTGTATCCTGGGCAGAGTGAAAAGCTGCAATAGGCTGTAGAAGTATGTAATTGGCCTTTATATGCTGTCAGTCCTCCTGCTAGATATGACTATGCCAAACACAAACGTGGAAGTGGAAGAGAGGAAAACTAATCTGCAGAAAGAATCCCAAATCCAATTAGAAATGCTTGGTATGATAGAAATTAGCATTGAACCGAATAAATTCCAAGCTTTGGCAGACTGAAGGTATGAACGCCAGATGCAAAGTGATAATGTGTGCAAAGGTTGATTCATCATAGGAAGTAGCAGCCAAGATATTGGTGAGATAACTAAGAAACCAGAGAGATGGTTTACTGTACTGAAATATGAAAAGCACTTGGGAAGGTGGTTGCAGAAGACATCAGCAAATACATCATTGGTCAAAAACATGAGGGTCTGGAGAGAAGCAGCTGCGAGTGAGATTGGAAACAGGTGAAAGGGCAACAACAGATGTGTCCCTTATTGATAAGACTCTATTTCCCTTTCTGCTTCATTGGGAACATAGAACAGCAGGCAGAGAGGTCTACTTACATAATTCGTTATGCTGAATTGAAAAAGAATCTGCTAAAAACCCCACACAAAACAGTGATTGGCTTTGCACAGCAGAAGTCTGTAGAAATGACAATTGTTGAGAAAACAACTTATGTGAATACACAATTGCACTAGCAGCAGCAGTTTTTTGAAAAAGGTTGTTGAAGACCCAGTAAATCATATAAACCTGATTAAATTAGTTTCTTGAAAGTCAACGCATTATTCTGGTATAAGACTCTTTGAATAATCCATGTAATAGATACAAACTTTATAGCAGAATTCACTCTGGGGAAGGTGGCAAACACATTTCAGAGGTCAAAAATGAGGATTTGGGAAGAGATGTTGCTTGAATTTTGTGTGATTGATTTTAGACAGGTGCAAAGCATTGAACTTAGAAAGGAGAAATAAGATACATACATTTGAAATAGACACTAGCTGACTGTGTAGTTAGATGAAAAAGATAAAAGGCTTAACATAGACCTCAAAATGAATAGAAGCCACTAGTGTGATCCTGTTGCAAAACAGGAAAATCTCATCCTTGAATGAATTAAGATGACTGTTGAATGTAAGACATAGGAAGAATTTTTTTTCTAGCTCTTCCTGGCTTTGGTGGATCCTTGGTCAGAACAGAGTCTGACAACAAGGTTTAGAGAAGATTGTGATAAGTTGCAGAGAGTAGTAAGACTAGCAAAGCATTTAGAAAAAGTGAACTATGAAGAAAAAGGGTGAAATAATGGCATTTATTCAGTCTATCAGATAGAACAATAATGGACACAAATTTCTTTTATTAGGTAAAAAGTGTTATAATGACAGCAGTGAATGATTATTCTCTGTGAGCGTAAGGTCTAAGACAGAGAGAAAGCAGCTGAACTTTCAACAAAGACTTAATTTAGATTCCACGGAAATTTTTGAAAGCCAAGGTTTAGTGAAGCAATATGAGAAGATGATCGCATAGACTGTTGGTTTTTGTTATTTGTTTATTTCTGGGTGTTTTGGTTTTTTTAAGAGCCACTATCTATTCTTTTAGTATTTGTCGAAGTAATTTTTATCTTACCTGTGTGCATGTAGGACTAGGCTAAACCTTTAGCTCTGTGATTTCTAAGATTCTGTGCTTAAATGACCGAGAAATTCACCAAATACAACAGAAATTTTCTACTCAACCAAAAAGCAGAGAGGCTATTAATCAAGATGTTTTATGGAGAACTCCAGTGACTAATGAATTCTTGGTAAAGATGAATGAAAATAACCTGCTAATGTGAATGACATTCATTGATTATGAGAAAGTTACTGACTAGCATCAGAGAAAGAAAAATGCTGTTCTGAGAGAGACCCAAGCATAACAAAACACCGTCTGCAGTTTCTGAGAAACAAGTGGGCTAGACTGTGGCTGACACAGATGGGAAAGAAGAAAAAGAGAGCCCAGAGCAGTGCTTTTTGTCTGTAGTCTACAAGTGGTACATGTATACAGAAGTACCAAAAGGGTCCAGTGCAGTCTGAGGATGCAGTGTGTCGACTTGGATCAGTCAAAATATCACTCTTATCCCATGTCTGCTGCAAAGACGGGGTGCAGCATCCCACATACAGGGTAATGAAAGTACAGGTTCAAACAGACTGTGAAAAGGGAGTTTGGAAGGGAGTTTGGTTGGGGAGGGGGAAGGAACAATGCTGGTGTTCTGCCAAAACATGTTTAGTTCTGACTTGAAAAAATAAAACTCTTACAACACTGAATGCTTATTGAAAATTAAGTTAAAAGAATGAATACTCCCTTAACTTAGGCTTTAGCTTTGGCCAAATTCCTTTGAAGAGGGGGAGAGTAAAGAGCTACCAAGATTCTTAATTTCCATTTATTTTCTCATTGGAAAAACTTATTGTTTCGTGAGGACCACAAGAAAAAGGTTAGGCACTATTTTTTTTTTTTTTTTTTGGTGCAATCACCATTTTCTCATGGGTTTTTATAACCCCAACCACTATGATATATTTTCTGTCTTGGTCTGTGGATGCTTCTACTTTATAAATGAATAGATCTACAGCTGCACTGAGCGGGAGAAAAAGTAAGATAAAACCAGCATTTTTTGAATAGAAGAAAAAAAGAACAAAATACGTGGAAAATGGCAAGGCTGAAAAATTCAAAAATCACAAGGAGGAAGTCAGCAAACTGCCCCCACCTGCTGCATTACCCTGTAATAGCATTTCTACTTCCCTATTAGAGTACTTTAGGAAAGACATTGCAACAGAACAGGGATTACTTACATGGAAAATGCAATAAAGTGTGGTCAAGCAAACTGTACGGTGGGCTCATTGTGATCGCAGCAGTCAGGGATGAAACCTAAGAAATGGGAAGAATATTACTATTGTGTCAATAAATGTAATTAAGACTAGAGATGATAATGTTATTCAGAATCTGTATTTCCTGCTTGCTAATGTCTCTCTCAGAAATTTACCTTTCTAAATGATGCATCTCATATTAGTTCTCTTCTAGTTCATCCTGTAGTACATTTCCATTACAGACAAGCAGAAGAAAAAAGAAACTGTACTACAAACAACATCAATTTCTAGCATTAAGAATGAATTAATTGAAAGAAAAATGCGTTATGAATGCTTTGTCCTGGTTATTCTAAACTCGAATTGAATTTTCACAAAATCTTTAAATCACCTGTGTGGAAGGAAAACATCTGCTTGCTTGTTTGATTTTGTTATAGGTCTATTTATACTTTGTTATTCTTCGCTAGCTCAAAAATTTGTGTATAAAACATTAACTTTGATGTATGGAGTACAATCTTTCTCTAAAATATGTGAGTGGCAGAAAAATCCTGTGGAGGCAGGATGGAGAGGAACACGTGTTTCCCAGGAACAACGGTGGGTCTCGTGGACCCACTGTTTTGAGGCCTGGCTGCCACAGCCAGGGGCAGTGGAGTGCAGCCCCTTCCCAGTGCTGATCATGAGGTCAAGCTCCTGGGCACACAGTGGCATCCTGTGGTCCCATCCTGGGAGCTGCTGCCAGCTGCATTCCAGCCCAGCTTCAGCCCTGCTGCCTCCCAGCCCTGCCTTCAGCATCCCTGTGTGTCCAGACCCCGTCCCCACGGTCCTGTTCAGTGATCCAAGTGCTGTGTCTGGCCCTTGTTCCCTTCACTGGGCCTGATCCTGTCCCCGATGCAAGAATATCCTGACCTGTTGCTGAGCAGGAGAGACTGCTCAGAGTGGCCGAGTGCCTCATGTTCTACCAAACAGCAGTGCAGGGTTTAATGTCAAAGTCCTGTCGAGGCTAGGGGAGCTGTGACAGCTTCTGAGGGTACATACAGGAGTACACCCTCAACACACCTCACCTTCCCATCAGGCAGGGCGTGGGCACATGCCTGTCATCCCAGTCATCCTTGTTGGTGGTAATTCCATCCTGCACACTTGGCTGTGTGGAAGTTTCTGTGATCACTGATGACAGCTGTGCCAGCTGTGGTCCTGCAGCAGGCATGGGACCAGGCAGAGACCTTCACACAGGAATACGTCCTGATGCTGGACACAACATGTTTGCAAAAAGCTGAACTTGTGTGATCACAGTAGTGGAATAGCTAGGAGACCCGATGCATGGAAAGAAATTGGCAAACACCTCAAGGATGCCTTGGGTAGCCCATAAGATTTAAAGGGCAATGCATCCATTTCCCTTAATTCAGTGGTAATTTCTCCATCAACAACAAATATTGCAGCCACTGAGGAGGAGGTGTCAGAGAAGACAAATGGGCACCAAAAGTGTGCAGAACTGTGGTGAAATTTACACAACCATAAGGAATTGTTGTGTAGGGTTTAGCTGTTCAAAGGATGATTTGTATTGCAGTGGCTTGGAGGAAAAACTGAGTATGATAAATGTAGATGCATAACTTAAACCTAGTTAATTTCTTAATTCATTACAATACTTCTTTCCTATAAGCAGCTTGGAAAATTATTGATTAAACAAACAAACAAATCCTAGGTTTATTTTTGGCTGGCAACTACTCTAGCCCTAAATCAAATGTTGAATCTGAGGCAGCAGTGTGCTTATCAGCCTCAGGTCATGTCCTTAATGCTCAATGAAAGGGAAACCTGTTTCTCATTCAGTGATTGCTCAGCTATAATAAACTGCTAACATTTTTTAATTTGATACTTTACATACTCATTATACTCTGGTATCACATAACAATACAGAAGGTTTGACTTTTTCCCCAGGAGCCATTTTCTCCTGAAGCCTGAACATTTCATTGCTGCACTGTAATTTAAAGGGTTATAGAGACTTCGTGGAATAAATCACAATGTTTATGAAAATAGCCAAATAAAAGACCCACCCAGCTTCAGCACACATACTTTTCAGTAACTTCAAATAATGTACAGGGGCTCAAGTTTTGGACAGAGTACTTTAAATAGTTACAGTCTTCATCTCCAGAGGAGGGGAAAAGAAATTTACAGCATAGCTGTCATAAAAGCTGATTTATGATGGTACTTTTTTCCTCCCATATATACCCTTTTTTTTTACATATTTAAAAAAGAAAAACAAAAAAACAAACCGTACAACCTTGTTGAATTTATTTATCCAGTTAGAAAATACAGAGAAAATACTCATCAAAGTGCCTTGCATAACAGAACGACTAATCTAATATCAGAAAATTAAACAGGCTTTCTGGCATCAAAGCTTAAGCTTTCAGATTTCCTTCAGACTGTATTTCTACGTGAGTCAGAGGGGGTGGAAATGGGCATGAAAGCTGTGTTAAATCATCCATTGCAAAGGGAAAATAATAAAGAATTCAGGTTAATAATTAGAAAGAACTTTAAAATTAATTAAACAAAACAACAGGACACAAGAGGCTATACTTTATTGAGCCAGGAATGCACGTTGTGAAGCATAATACTGTACACCAAAGCATATTCAGTCACCTGAGGTACTATTAATAGACCAGTTAGACATGGGCTGATATTCAAAACAGTTCTTAGTAACAAAAGTCTTTAGGATTTGTTGACAATTTGTACGTGCTCATTCATGGTGGCAAGCAGTTTTTAGTGGGAATATAGAGGCAATACATCACCAAAAATAATTTTGTTTCCCCATTGTAATCTCCTTCTTCCTTCAGCCTCTGTAGCAGCTCCTTAAGAGCTTCTACATAAGGTGAAGATCCATTCTCCGCTATTTTGTGGATTGTTTTTGCAAGCTGATGCTTCTTTGAATACTCTTCATCTGTGTCCATATTGCTATGATGTTCAAAACCTGAGCCTAAAGTCTGTTGTCATTCACTTTACAAACACTTTATTTAGTTTCCTCCATCAGAAGTGAGCTAACTGATTTTCCAGGCAGGAAAGCACAGGAAAGATGAGGGTTTTTTGTGGTAGGAAAAAAAGGAATTAAAATTTGTGATCCCCTCCAACACAGCATGGAAACTAGCCCCCATCTTTTGCTGTTAAAAACCAATCACTGAACTTGAGCACTGCTATAACAGGCAGCATGCCTGTGGCTTTTTAGACAGAAAGGTTGAGTGTTTTTAGAAATTAGCTGAAAAAAAAGTGTGTCCCTAAAAAGGCAAACCACTAAAACTACAGAAGAGTAGATGCTGCCTCATGGCTTCAAAAATAAGCAAGCACTCTGGACATGTCTCTCCTTTACTAAATGTTATAGCATAAACCACAGAGTACTCACAGATTGACAGTATCTCTCAAGATAAGGAAAGAGCAGAAAGGTAATCCAGAATTAGCGGGGAAGGCAACTAGGGGAGATAAGTGACAGAAAAATAGAGGCCTCAAAAGGTTCTTATATAAATATGGGGTTGTAGAAGGAAACAGGATTGTGGAGACCTCTATGATTTTTCCTCTGGAAAACTCTGTTTCTCTCAGCTGGGAAAACAGAAGGCTTTCTGACGACTACACTCACAATCTTCTGATATTTGAGTTGGTGCCTGAAGTTAGCTGTGGTGATTTTGGTAGTAAATTACCATGTTTGATTCTTGTGCATCTAAATTACCATTTAACTCAGGTGAGGAAGACCTTTGCAGCAAATTTTCCAACGGTAACCACTCTGGTTTGCAATGTGGAATTATTTAAGGCTACATAACTGGAATTGCTTTGGAATGAAATTAATCAGAATAATTCCAACTTCTATGTGGAATACAGAAAAAGATGCAAGACTGGAGATAGTCTGAAGTAAATTGCCAACAATCTTCATATATTATGGGCATCAGGTTTCAGCAACAGCTGTTTCACCCAGTAGATATGCTCCCGTTGCCTAAAAGAAACTACTAATGCAAACATAACCACAACCATCTTTAATCAGTTTTACAGGAATGAAGTTTTTCATAGAAGCTCCTTTCTGGTTTTGTGTGTTCACTCCCGCAGTGTATGTCCTATTCTTCATACATTGGAAGAAACAAAACAGTAAGTTGAGGCGAAGGAAGTTAGGCACAGGTGAGTGCTACATAAATTTCTGGGGAGCTCAAATTTGTGGTGGAAGAGAGGTGGTGAAATTCAGTAACTGATTGAAAGAGGGAGCATTGGTAGGTAGGGATGTGGAAAGATTGAATCTCCCTTGAGAAGATGAAAGGACGGTTCAGTAATTTGGAACAGCAAGGACCCATTTGGAGGGCAGAGAGGAAAAGGGAAGTAGTTAAGATAGCATAGTTGTTTTCAGATCTTCAGTTCAGCTCTAATGCATTGAAGTAGTGATCTGAAAATAAAAGAGAATACGGTAGGAAAAATGTGTTGTTTTTTTTTTTATTGAAACACAGAGAGGTTTTTTATCATAAATGCATATTTGTGATTGCTAATTTTATTATAAAGAGAGTTTATAAAACAATGACATCCATCTCTCTGGTTATGCACTAAAAATAACTAATACTCTGGCAAAGAACCTGGACTTCTACTCATTTCAGGTATACCCAGACCTATTGTGCGTGCATAGCATAGTACTAGGATTATACACTGTAGTATTATTCAAATATGCAAAGTCCCATTGACATAATAGTCAGGGGAGAGTATGGCTTAATGTATCTGTAATCCACATATTAAAGCTTTCTAAGTATGATTTGACATGACAGTCCATAATGCCTCTAAGCTTTAACTTTCTGTTGTGCCTGTGACATATACTCCACAAATTACAGTGTAGGACTGTCTTGTGAAACTCCATTTCTGATCCATATATTCTGTTACATTTATTATTTATTAATTTATTTATGTGCATGTCTCTATATACATATATATGTCTATAGCTTCTGAATATCCACCCTGACAAGATGGGAATTCAGAGATGATTCCTTCTTCCAGTCTTTAGTTCCCCCTGCTGTGCCAATGTGTTGAAGTTAAGTAACCTTGAAAGGCTTTAGAATGTGTCTGTGCCATCAGCAGGGGAGTAGAAAGGGAGGTGTATGTGGGAGCACTAATACCTAAACTGCAAGCTGCCAACTCCACTGATATGTCACAAACACTCAGGGAGCCACTGCATGCCATAGTCGTCCTCCTGCATTCTCATCAAGCGCTCACTAAATATGGTAAGTTCCTGCTTCCTAGCCCGCAGTTGCAGGAAGGATCCTAGAGGGTTTGATAGCTGAGCCTTTCCCAAAGATCATGGATATCAGTTCCATGGAGTTAAGGGAGCTGCTCCTGGTGGCAGTTGTGTTCTCCCTTGTGAAGACACTTTGCTTTTATGAAAAGCTGATGGCAGCTGCTAGAGAGGGCCAGCTGCATGCTTCTTCTAAGGACTGAAGAGCAGCTGAAATGGGTGGTAGTGACCATGAAACAACAGACCTGCTGCCAGTAGCATCTATGATGAACTTATGTGACTGCCCTGATAATTAGCTTTGAGACAAAAAATGCATAATTGAGACTGTCTGGTATCATCTGTGGGTGCGAGAACCTGTCTGCTTGCACAGTGGAGCAAGCTACTTAATGGTGTGTGCTTTGGGTGTTTAACTAGGCATGTGATGATTTTTCATCAGTGATAGCAACAAAGCTGTATCTGTCAGAATTAGAAGGCAACTCCAAAACCAGCCCCAGCTAGGTAATATTTGTATTTCCAAGGAACTGCTCGTTGAGATTTCTTGATGGGGGGAAGGGGTGTATTGTGGCAGGGAGCATATGTGAAGGAGAGGAACCCTAAGTAACAAAATCCCTTTTGAATCATGTTGAAAATAATGTCATAATCAGAGTTTGTCTCATATATATATATACACACACACATAAATACTCATACAGAGAGAGCTTCTAAAATAATTTGAGTGCCTTCATGAGTTTAGAGATCTCATAATTTTATGACAATGCAACCCTAGTCACTACTTCAGAGTAGGGAGAGAGATGATTCAGGCAAATGTTATTTTAATAACTTTAGCAGACCATGCATTTTCATCTCTAAGCCCTTCTCTGTTCACACAGACAGCCTATCATTAGCTCCATCTAATGCTATCCAAATTTGATGTTCTTTGTCTTTTCCTTAAAGAATGAGAGTGCCTGTCTATATGATTAAATCACTATAAAGAAGAGGTCTGTCAGTGTTCTTCCTATACAGCAGATCATGTTGAGAAATATGATAGTCCTCGTTATGCAGCATTCCTTTCACTGGGCCTGATCGGGTTCCACAAACAGGAAATGTTCAAATTGCCAATACTCATTTGCATAACTTGCCTGTTTGCCTGCTGCTTTTCCACTGGGACCTGTCCCAGGCTGCTTCAAAACCTTTCAGTGAACACTTATATTATTCTGTTTTTTCCACTCTTGTATTCGTGAACCGACTGATGGTTTTATATGGTATCTTTTAAACATTTATCTCCCTGTTTACTGCCACCAAAGCAACACGTTTCCTGAGTCTTGTCTATAGAAAAATGCACACCAGAGACTCTTCCTTTCAACAGCTTCTAATTAGGCAGCTGAGGTTGAGGTTTGAGCAAAGCAATTTTAAGGGTAACTTCCTTGAGCTGGCTCCAGTGCTTCCTGCTTACCAGAGCTCACTGCCTAAGAAGCTTATCAGCTAACTTCCTGCTGGTGTGACACTTGCCAATCATCTGACATTGCTCCTTCTCTGTATCAATGAGCTGGACTGCTGTTTTGAGAATAATGAGAAGTAGAAAGAGGAATTGACCTTGTACAAAGGAGTGTTATGGCTTGCATGCAGAACACAGCTACTGTTGCGAGCAATGATTCAATTTCTAGGGGACACACAGTATTAGGTGAAAATATTGCTGTTTCTGCTGGGAATCCATGCAAATCTGGGCTTTGCACAGCCTGTCTCTTTTGGCTCTTGATGTTGGTTGCTTTGAAATTTTTAAGGGATTTCCCACTTTTCCCATAACAAAGGGATGGCTCCCTTCTGTTGTTTTCCCTCCCCTAACTTCACTTCCTGACAATGTTATTCTAAAAGCAAGCAAGTTTTCTGGTATGTTGTTCTTAATTCTGCTTTTTCACAAAATGACAGTTCAGTCAGTACAAGCAACCTTGAACTTGGAGAGGTATGCAGCATGAAGCATCAAAGTTGTTTCTGAGAACTATGGACTGGACATTGGCCCATCTGGCTTATAGGTGAAATTAGAAAGTATCCCTCTTTTTATCGCAACTTGGGTAACAAACACAGTTTTTTTTTTTTCCTTTTATTCTATTTAAGCAAAAATGCTACACATAGAAAGCATAAGTTTTTTATTTCTGCTATTCCATGCCAAACCTTTCCCTCCTTAGCAAACAGTTACATCATTATTCCTGCTAAACCTAGTGTATTTCATCCATTTGTCAGTAAAGAAATTGGGGGAAAACCACAAAAAGGTACATTTGAAGCTATATTTTATATAGAATAAAAATGTTCATCTGTCCAGAATAAGATTTTATAATATAGATTTGGGGGAAAAAAACACCCAACAAAACAAACAGACAAAAAATTATGGCTTCATATCATTCTCTCATTACAGAGTTATCCCTGAAAGAGCACCTGTGTTTATAAAATCTATGAAGAATTCTGTAGGTTTTATACATAATTTTTAACCTTTTCTTTTTATAGGGTGAATTTGAAACTATAGAATTTGTTGAAAAATTAACCACTATCAAATGTCTTGAAGTTCTAGAGCAAGGAAATACCTCTGCTAAACTTAAATAGCTACAAATAGAGGATGTTTACCACTTAATCAGTTCCTCCATACATTTTCTATGATGATATATCTAAACCAGCTACATTCTTACTACTTACTCACAATTAACCGACTTTATGGAGCTCTGTGCTCTCAGGATTACTCCAGTGGAGAGAAGAATGATTTCTCTGATAAGTATATTCTAAATACTCAGGCACTTAGAGAAAGACATGGATAGGACATAACTTTATCCTTTGTGTAAGACTTTCAGACAGGGAAGGAGTTTCTTCTTCTGATTTTTCTTCATCCCATATGTTAGGCCATGACACAACTCATTTCTGACCACGCTGCCTTATGTTTTATTGGCTGCTTGCCCATTCCTTGGGGCAATTTCACAACATGTCTTGAGCTCTATTTGATTCACTCCTCTGAGGCTGATTTTGTCCCTTGGTGCCAATGTCCGTAATATAATTGCCTGTGTACAGGCTGCTTGCAGACAGAATTCTTCTGCTGGGTACATTTTGACACACCCCATGGGGTCCTCACAGTTTGCCAAAGCACTTGCTGCATTACAACCTGTTTTCTTATCAGCAACAAGTGCCTTCCGTGATTTCCCCCCCCGCCTCCCCCTGTTGTCCAGGCATTATTTTTGTAAATACACCTGCATTTTGGGGGGATACTTCTGTGCACAAAAGGTAATTGACAGCTAAGGATAATAAAAACAGTCAGAGTTTGTTGGATCTTTATTGTTACTGAATCACAATTAAAAATTTAAAGAGAGAGTAGTTTAATGACATTGATTAGATCCATAAAAAAATTCCAGGCACAACAGCTCCCCATCTTTTATGCAATCAAGTTATTCACCCAGAGAGAACAGAATTAATTTCCCACTTAATTTCCCACTTTGGTACGACTAACTCCACAATATCCTTTAACTAAACCAACAAGTCTTTCTAGGCAAGGACACATTGTAACGCTTCTCATTGAAACTGTGAGCATGCTCAACACAAAGCTGAAGAATAATGTATTAAAAGTGAATATAAGAGAAGCATCACTCCAGCTCATTGGTTTAGGCATTCACCTAAACAAAACAGTGTTTTGTTCAGGACTCTATTCAAACAGCTGTTTGTGCATTTTACCTTTAGTGGTCTTTGGATAAATGCATTAACACTATAGAATAACAGGGAAGTCACTGCACAGTCAGTACCTCTAAGTCAGGCAAGACCAGAGTTAGCTGTTTTTGTCAGGATTGTAGTACTTGCATTTAAACATCTAAATTCCAAATTCCACCAAAAGTCTTTGAGATCAAGTCTTGTGGATATTGCTTTGTCTACCTTAAAGGGAATACTTTTGCCTATATGATATTGTCAAAATTAGCAGGCACTGTTGATTTCAAATGAGTTTGCAAGTATTCTGGGACTCTGGAGATCTGTTTCTGGTACTCAGAACTGTAGTTTAGTTTATTTCCAAATTGAAGGCATTAAAGTTATTGTGCAAGCATTCAGAATTAATAAAGTCAACTGCAATGAAATTAATTTTTTTTAATACTCAATCACCTCTTTATGGAAGGTACAAAATTTGCACAGATATTCCAGCTGTACATCTGCACAAGTTGTCTTTTTGATGTTACTCAAAAGTTTTGAGTTGGGATGAAACTGCTGAGATAACACTGTTAATGAAAACAAATTACATTAATGTAATAATTCAATGCAGCCTGCAGGTACTCTGTATGGACAAACCACAAAATGATGGAATATGCATTTAAAGATCCAGTCTGTTGCTAGTGTTTTCTGTCTTTTTGAGCAGGATGCAGGAAGGAAATCCTGTAGTATAACAAAATTTTAGAAACAAAAAATGAAAAAATGACCCATGATTACACTGTATGTTTTTATTACTCTTTCCTATCTTTGAACTGAATGTATAGACATAGCAAGTGTAAATGAAGAGTCATGTAAACCCACTTTTTTTATTACAAAAAGCTTTGAATTAATTTAACATTTGTTAAGCTAGGTTGCCACTCTGCCCAGGTTTCTATTTTTCATAGGTAAATGTATTCCTATTTGGAAAGCAGTAATTTTTTTGAGATATAAGTGTCTAAGTACCTATTTAACTGAAGTGTACATTTATTTATGGCTAGAGAACCATGCTAAATTACCTGAATTTAATCAGGTAATTAATATACCCCATTCTTCAGAAGTGCCTTCTTATTTTTTTCAAACAAGTTTCCTTCCTTTTGTTTGGTAAAAAGCCAAGGATGTCCTTCCCTCAAGTCTCTTTCTTTTGTACTTCAAAAAAGAGAAAAAATTCTTGCATGAAAGGAAAACAGTTCTGATTTCATTTTAAAAGAAAATGAAAAGGACTCAAACTTTCATCTTAATGTTAATATTATAACTGAAATGCTGATTAACTGATTAGTGACTGATACAGTGAGCTAAAGATCAGACTCTCACCTGCTGCACTTTACTATGCTTCTAGAACAGTACCTCCACATCTCATTTCTGTGGCCAGCCATAAGTGAACCTGTTGCCAGGCCTAAGTGCATGCTGTACATGCCTAAAGTGCTAGGAGCTAAAGGGTCTTGTGCTCACATTCCAAATTATACACTCTATGTGGTGCCCATATACACACTTTCAGCCTTGGTTCCATCAAGTTTGCACCAAAACAAACTCTTCCTGTGCATTAAACCATGAAAGCTTTATGCACTCACAAAGTACCCTTTTTTTTGGTCCTGATGGAAATGGCTGTAGTACTTCAAGTGGATGAAACATGAATCTTGATAGGTCCTCCAATCTTCAACCCTTTTTTCCCCTTTTGAAAATTCCCGACTAGAAGCACTTTCTCAAGACAGGATTGCAGATATGGGTCTCCTCTTGGTACTCTGGACAGGAATCAGAGTGAAAAGAGCACTTTTAAGTCTATCTTTAAGGCTCTGCTCACATCAAGAAAACTGCTTTCTTTGATAATGACATTATCAAATACATTTATTTATTTCATGATATGGAGCACACTGCCTGGGGCATCATGAATAATTTACAGGCTGAGATTGAAAAGATATTTTTATGCTTGGGCCTTGTATTGAGAAGATGAAAATAGCATTCCATTCTTTAAAGAATTCAAGAAGTTCTGAACAATCAAAAATTAAGTGAATTAGAGCAAGATTATAGGGACTTTTTTTCTATACAAATGTGGGTGGGGAGAAATAAAGTGACATAAAAACCTTAGGTTGTATACGCTTTGTCATGACACTAAGACATTGCAGGTTACTCTTTCCCTTTCCTTTTTTGTATCTGGATGAAGAGAATAAATGGTCTGTGCACACTGGTGCTGTCCCACCAATGGGCAGCCTGCAGAGTTCATCCAACAGCAATGGAGGAAGAGCCTTTACTTGTAGTTGAATGGCACAAGGTAATTTTCCCCACAGAAACTGGAAGAATGCCCTCCCCTTGACTACATACTGAGGAGATGTTGCTAGGACAAGATGTAAAGTCAAAAAGATTCTCCCCTTAAGCTGTAAGCTCCTTCTCTGTTTTATTAATCTGCGTACATCTCACACATTTATAGTGCTGTATAAGTAATAAAGTAGATCATAATAGAAGCTTCCCATTAGCTATTTCAAACATGCAAACCTACAGGGAGAGGACATTCTTGAAAAAATCAAATTTCATGATTTGGAAATTTACTTTAAATGGCAGTTTCCAGAAGCTGTATAACACAGTTATGGTTGTTTAAAATTTTAGGGAGGGTAGGAGCGGATCAGCAGCATGCAGTTTCTGACAAAAATGTGAAATATTCTTTCTGGTGAGTACACTCTGTTGTTCTACCTTGACATTGAACTTTCTTTGTGCTTCCCGTTTCTGTATAGGTATTGTATTTGGCATTTCATCACCTTGTATGAAAAGTATTAGGAATGCATGAAGGGTGTTGGGAATATGGATCTGAAACAACTGTCAATGCGAAAATCATAGTTTTAAATTTAAATAATTGAGTCTATTATGAAGTTGCTAAATAGAACATTTGGTAATAAGCACTCATGCAAATGAACTCAGAGACAGGTTTAGAGACAAGTAGTGGAAATTGTTCATATCAGGGAGTCTCAAGTAGAAGGCATGGCATAGCTTTTTCTGCTTGAAAATGAACATTTAATGTCATGTTGAATAAGATATTTTCTTTAACTAAAATTCTATGCTGCAATATTATAACTGCCCTTTCTAAAGTATTTTTTTCCTCTAGGATTTTTTTTAAATTCCAAGCAGTAGAAAGAAAGTACAGAAAAAATAATAGAGTTTTAAGACTTGTTAAACTACTAGAACCAAAGCATTCACAAAAAAAAAAAGGGGGTTTCTAGCTTTAGGAGTCTAAAAATATTTAAGTAGAAAAATATTAACATGTATAAGATATAACCATATTAATTATTTTTCGACTTAAATTACTGTGCCATACATTTACAGCTGGTATTAAATGTTTCATCTCAGATTTCAGCTATTGAGAAAAATGAATTTCTGTATTTTCTTATGGGAATCAACATGAAATTTACAATGTGTGCCACATCTTCTGTCAGGAAGCCTAATATGAAAGAAAATGGTTTTTTAACGTAGTAGGGAAATTATCCTGTATAGTTCATTATCCTGCAACTTTGCATTCTTAATGGATCAATCTCTTTTGTCATGTCCATGGCTGCTTTAGTGCAGAGAGTCAGTATTCCCAAATACCATTTTCCATAGGGCTGCTCTCACCACAAGGTTGCTGGTGAAGTTAAGGTATTAAAAAGTATTAAAAGAACCTCTTTGTAGCTTTCTAGAAAACAATCCACCATTCATCGCGGTAGAAAAAAGAGGGACAGCTCTCTAGCTCAGTACTGTGGGTGACTCTGAAAAGGAGATGGATAACCATATTGTGTTCTTCTTCTAGGATTCTCTAGAGGTGTCATTAGAAAAAACAAACAAACAAAAAACCAAAAAAAACACCACTACCACCACCGAAACCAAGAAAGCAATTTGGAGAAGAGGTCAACACTGAGCTCTTTTCTACTGCTTGAATGCTTCCAGTGTAAGAAAAGTAATAAACTCTAACCACCTTCCCGGACAAGAGCTATTGGGTGAAGAGAGAGCATGGAATTATGATCTCTCTCCTTTTTTTCTGGTCTGTTTTTGGTTTTTTCCCACTGTTCTGAATTAAAATGTATGTGACCAATGTGTATATATCATGCCAGATATATGGCGTGCATGTTTTGTGCTTGTCTAGCAAGCTAAGCTTTCCCTAGGACTTAAGCAAATGAACACATATTCTAAGGATCCATCCAGACTCAGGTAGGTGTAGAGGCCAGGATGAAAATACCTGAATGCACAGAAGCTAATCGGGAAATTCCCATATCTCGAAAGGTTCTGGGGAGTCACATGTTTGGATTTGCAATTCTAAATTTTACCTCATTCTCATTTTTTAAAAATATACATTTCTCACAGTGTTTTATGAACAGTTTGTGTTTGGTTACGTACAGGAAATCTAGCTGCTTGGGAAAAGTGAATTTGTATCTTTATCATCTTATCATTATGTTGAATCTTTTAGAGCCTTCACCCAATTATTCTCTATCTCTGTGTGTGTGTGTGTTTTCCTGCACTAATCTGAAATCCAGTGGCTTTTACCAAAAGAGATTCTGAGACAATCCAGCACTCTCTAGTACTTCTTTAAATGAAAGATAAAATTTGTCTCAAAGTGAAAGCCTAAACTGTCTTTTATGTTAGTTATCATGTAAATTGTGTATAGCATTTTTTTTTCTGAAGTGTCTTGTCCTGACTGTTGATGCCTCTTCTATTAAGTTACTGACTCTACAGCAGTGGTACTTCACTCAGAAAATCACAAATCAACAAGGTTTGCAAGGTATTTCTATTCTATGGCAATAAAATTATAAGATAGGATTCACCCTCGTAATCTCTGCTTCCTGACAGTTTTTGCAGAACTCAGATTTGCTGGATGTGTTGAATTTAGTATCAAATTTCAGCATACACTTGGGATAGAAATGATAAAGCTAGAAAGGAAAGAATACTGAGCACAGACCAATGCACAGGATGTGGAGGAACTCAGATAGTAAGAAATGGCTTCTTTGATGTAAAGACAATTAAAAACCCTGCAATGTAATTTGTGGTGGATTGACCCTGGCCAGCAGCTAGGCAGCACACAGCTGCCTGATCACTCCTTATCCTGAGCCTGGTGAGGGAGAGAATAGGAGGAACAAAAGTGAGAAAACTTATGGGTTGAGAAAGACACTTTAATAAGCAAAGGAAAGAGGAAGGAAGGGGAAAAAAAAAGATAATGCAAAGCCAGTCATTTATCACCTCCCACAAATAGACCAAAGCCCATCCAGTCTCTGAGCAATGAACAGCACTCTTCGCAAAAAGAACTTCCTCAAAGTTTTTATTGCTGAGTGTGATTCCGTATGGCGTGAAATATTCCCTTGGTCAATTTGCGTCAGCTGTCCAGATTGTGTCCATTCCCAAATTCTTGCTTACCCTCAGCCTACTCACTGCAGGGACAGAGTGGGAAAGAGACAATTGGGCAACTATTGCTCAGCAATAGCCAAATCACTGGTGTGTTATCAACACTGCTTAAATCAAAAACCCAAACCAGCATTATCTGGACTGCAATGAAGGAAATTAACTCTATTCCAACAAGACCCACTATATCAGGTCTGGAAAATAAGTTGAGAAATGAAGAGGGAATGAGCTCTAAAACCCCACATTTTCAGCTTTTTTTGGTTGTTTTTTGTTGGTTGTTTTTCTGTATGTTTGGTATAATTTTCTAGTGTCAAAACAGGCATTTAAAAAAAAAAATATATTGAAGATCATACATGGGGAAAAGGAAAGAAACCCTCAAAAATAAATCATAACATATGCTACATCACTTTCTAGTATTTCCCTCAATATCCATTTCTATCACAAATAAGATCAGGTTTGATTTCTGATGGCTGCCAATTACTTTAGTATCAGAACTAGTAAAAGTGTTGTTCTGTGGGGGTATCCCACTTACATTGGTAAGCAACTCTGGTGTGCTTATCAGCAGTAAGGATCCCGTGGCTCTGAGAACATCTTTGAATGCCCTGTGGATTTGTATCTCTGCTTCAAAAGTTGTTTGGGGTTTGTTGTTTTTTTTTTACAGGATTACATTTTTACTTTTACTGATCCACACAGGAGATTATCCAGAAAGTTTTAGGTAAAACCAAAGGACCATTTGGTTTAGATCTTATTACAATTTGACCTATTTTAGATAAATCTATTAAAACATTAATCTGGCTTTAAATTCTCCAGAGATGTGATGTGTACAATGTGTTGTAAGGACCAGGAGAAATCTACAGAACATGTCTGCATAATTAACAGAGACTTAGAACCTAGATGTATGCAAATTTACCTAAGCCTGATGCAAAATCTTAAGAAATATCCTTAGACTTTTTTCTTTTTTTTTTTTTTTCTAATGATAATGGTCAAGAGCAGTGGAATATGAAAAATTTATTAAAATTTATGGGGTTTAATGTAATTGCTGTCATATTTACAAGGCAAAAATACAAGAATCTCTGAAAAGATTTGAATTTAATTTGCAAAGTGAAGAGAAAGAAAATTGAGTTAATAAATTCAGGGAAATTTCTTTTTAGTTAATTTATATTATCTGAATATTTTTTCTATTCATGAAATTTAGGAAAGGTAAAAATTCCTGGTGACATTTGGATAAATGCCGGGGAAAGAAAAATAATATAAAACTCTAACTGAACTAAACTGGAATATCAAAGAATGCTTGTCTATCTTCTGTAAATCATTTTGCTCAATAACAAGTGCTTTTTCTACACCTTAATGCTTCTACAGTGAAAGTCTGTTTAAGTAATTATTTTTCTTGACCACCTCTTACAAACATTTTTATTGAGGATCCTGCCCTCCTAAGAACTCAGTAAAAGACAACTTTTGTCTTATTATCAGCACTTGTTAGTGCAAATCCAGCATTTCAGACTCTGAAAAAACTCTGCTCAGACTTTGTAGAGAGCTGACCCTGCTATGTCAGCTGCAACCTCACAAGCCAAGAGCTGAAAGGTATTGATGCCTTAAGCTGTCACAGATCTAGGTGAGTAGAGAATATTGGCTCCAAAGACAAAGACTGAAATTCCAGTGCTGAAGATAGTGACAAAATCTCTTTGACATCTGTAAATCAGAATGATGATTTACAGGACATCAACATGGCAATTCCACAACTACTTGTACCACACAATTACGAGTGATTTTTAAGAGATGTGTGCAGAAACAGGCCTGTGGATTCTGTCAGGAAAGCCATAAGATAAAGGTTTATTGTATTCAGCATCTTCCCTCACAATTTATTACCCAAGAGGTATTTACAACAACCACAATATTTTCTCTTTTTGAAAGAATGATTTAATAACTGTTTTCCAATTTAGAAAAACAAAACCAAAGGTTAAAACAGGTATATGAATTAATTAAAGAAAAATATAAGACTTCTTTCAGGCAGATACACTGTTTTAGGCCTCTTTTCTAGTTGTTAATGAAAACTCAGCCGTGTGTAAACACTTCTAGCTTTTCCATTATATGCTTGTTTTTATAGGCAAAATGCTTAATTTTTTTTTGCAAAATAGAAGTAAAATATTTTCATGACACAGAAGAAGGATGATAGGGTTAATTAAAGTCAGTGAGTTGCTCTGAAATCTCATGTCTGTGAGCTTACACCATAGCAACTTTCAAATTTTTTTAATTAAATGCATTGAAAATTGGATATACTGGATATCACACAAGAACACACATTCTTCTAAGATTCTCTGACTGATTTCTTGTCCAGACAGGCCTGGATAAACCCCAGGTAATTATCTAGATGCTTATCTGAAGTGAAAAGAACACAGTAAGTTTGAACGGTGTTCTTTAGCCTACGCATGAGATTTTTATGAATAGCACACAGTATATGAGGACCTCAATGCTGGTCACTTTAAATAAGTCAGAAAAAACTTGACTGTTTCTTGATACAAATGGAAAAGGAGTTTCAAAATAACTGAAACTGCAATGAACCATTTTTTAGATTTAAAGTGTTATATCCACTGTATATAACACTCTAAATCTAAAAATATTCTGATAGACTTTGCAAATGATAATCCAACCCCTTCTATCTAGGTATGATGAGTAGGTCACTAGAGAAACATTACCACTTCTGCAATTGAATGAGGCTTCTACTTCTTACAATAAATTAAACCAAAATATCCAAGTAAAATATTTCAAATTTTTATATAAAGTCAAATCATTAAGAGAAAATCTGGGGAAGGAGAATGTACACACGGCTAAATAACCTTAGTTATCTGTCCTCTCTTTTGAGTAGAATGGTTCAACATCCTCTCATTTGTTTTATTTACTCATTGTGTTTTACTTATTGACATCAGTGGATTGAATTTTCTGGATAGAGTCCAGCCATGTATATATAACATACAGGTACATACATTTAGCTCTTTTAGTTATACTATGAATTTTTGGGAGTGCAATTTCAAGAGTAATCACCTCAAAGCATGTATCATGTATCATTTTATCTCTAAACACAGGTTCATCTGGTGTTTAGACTAGTTCCAGTTGCTGGCACTGTTTGACCTTGCAAAAAGTTCTATAGATAGGTGAATTATTTGATACTGTGACTTACTCAGTGGTGCTGTCTGTTGATATTTCAGGTAGCATAGTAGTCTTAGAATTCAAGGTACCAATCAACAATGTTCTGTGTTGTTAAGGTAGAAGCTGCTGTTTTCAGGGGCATAACAGAGGAAGAAGGAGCAGGAACCGTGTTGGAACTAGTTTCACAGCCATTCCTCAAAATGCATTTCTAAGTCTAGAGAAAAGAAACTGACAGAGAGACAGAAAGTGTCTAAGATCTTTGTATAGCTGAACATGTGATCCTTTACTTTCACAATACTTTCAAGATCTTTCCTTTTGCACTTGTATGATAGTGGTTGGCTGACAACTGTACTTTCACTGCAGGTTTACTGTGTGTGTTTCTGTACTTTTTTGCTAAGATTTCTTCCTAGTCTTCCCATGGTCCCTCTCTTCACCAAACACATAACATTCTGCAGAAAAGTCCTAAGAAACAAATCACCTTTGTGTTTATGACCTTCCGAAGAGGCTGTAAGTGTGGTTATCTGGAGTATTTATCCAGGTATTTATAGTATTAAATAAGAATGAAGAATTAAAGCCTATAGGAACTGGACTTGATTTTCTTTAATGTTTCTCATTAACTGACCATTCAAAAGAAAAGATGAAAATTGCCTGTTTCAACATTTCCTTTAGTAAATCAAACATGAACTTTGGGTTGCTATGCTATAACCACTACTATTCTTTGGAACTCTGTTGTATTTAATATCTGCACCTTTGAGGACTTGAAACACCCACCACCAGGAAAAACTAGCAAATTTCTGTTGATTTCATACTGTGAGGTTGCATTCTGACAAGGACAGGGTGGAGGTTAACACAAGAAATCTTTTCTGCTCTTACGTCTCACAAAGTTGAATACATTTCCCATCAGCATCTGTGTGATTTTGTGTAATTCTGTCTGTCTGCCTCAGATATCCTTGGATGCCATCTATAAAATAAGAATATAAGTTTGGGAGTTTTTGTAAAGAGTTCTGACATGTTAAAAATGAAAAATAAGATGTAAGTGCAAAGTACTGTTGTTTATCATCATGCATGAATATGAAATTCAGTCTGCTGCCTTATTTCTCCCTTTCACAATGCAACAGGATTATAAATGTCAAATAGATTTTTTTGTTAGTCATAATACAAGAATAACATGTTGTGCATAAAACTTTGTCAAATTAAAACATTATGTTCTTCTTTTGCAAATACATTGTATGTACATCCTAAACAGAAAATGTTTCACTAGTTACAGTCATTTTAGAACAAATGTCTTTGTCTATAATGTTTGGTTTTCCCTGATGAATAGTCGAAGGTTGCATTATTAAAAGTGTTAATAAATTACAATATTTATGTCAGGTAATTAAACCTGCCAGATAAAAAAATTATCTGATACATTGGATTGTATCTTTTTCTATTTCCCTTTAGGTAATTCAGGGAAAAGAATTTCAGAGTTAAGAAGAAAATAAATACAGATTTGTGTTTGTACTGAAAAAATTTAAATGACTAAATATTTTTTCAAATTTTGTGTAATATGACAGATGCATTTTTCCCTCCAAACCATTGAAATTATGAAATCCCATTAATTCTACATGCTTCTGATGCAAGAGAAAGAAACTGTGAAGGGTCTGGAGCACAAGTCTTTGAGAAGTGGCTGAACTCGGGTTGTATATTCTGGAGAAGAGAAGGCTCAGAAGAGATGTCATCATTCCCTACAACTACCTGAAAGAAGGCGATAGCGAGGTGAAGGTTGGTCTTTTCTCCCAAGCAGCAAGAAATAGTGAGGGGAAAGAACCTCAAGTTGCTCTAGGGGAGGTTTAGATTTCCTACTAGGAAAAATTTCTTCACCAAAGTTGTTGTCAAGCCTTGGAGCAGGTTGCCCAGGGAAGTGGTTGAATCCTCATACCTGGAGTTTTTTAAAAGACACGTAGATGTCATGCTTAGGGGCATGGTTTAGTACTGGACTTTGTGGTGCTGGGTTAATGGTTGCACTAGATGATCTTAAAGGTCTTTACCTACCTAAACCATTCTATGATTCTAAGACCTTTTAGGTAAAGACCCCATCAGAGCCTTCAGTGAATGTGAAGAATGACTGTCACATAGGTTGTAGACTTCAAGCTACTCTTCTGCGAGTTTTTACTCCTCTGCAAGCATGTCATTGCAGCGACAGGATTAGGTGTGGTATTCCAGCTCTTAAATTGCTGCATCATATCAACCAAACATAGGCTGAAGGGGTAATTCTCATAAAGACTGTACTCAGTGAATGCTCAGTTCCTAGACTAGGAACAGCTTCTGCCTCAAAATCATGCTGAGGGAAAAGAAATGTACCTTCCAGTTTGTTAATTCAAAATAGTGCATGTCAGGCACAGTTCTATAATTTTAAAAGACTGTAAACTATCTATTGTCTCCAAAAGGGACTGGATTCAGAGTAGCATACAGTTGAGACAGAATCTACCGAAAACTACAGTTAGGTGTCAGTTTTTGACTGATTAAAACTTAGTTTTATTGCATTACACTAATGCAAGTAACCTAAAAGCATGTTGGCATCTGCACTTTTAATTAAAATTTCAAATCCATCCTGAAATCTCCACATGGATCATGGATTTTCCATCTTCAATAGCTCTCAGAGTTTCAGTTTTCCACAGTCTTTACACAGGCTGTTTGCATTTCCAGTTTTACATTTCAATTTTTTTATATTTATTTTCATTCCAGTCAATAGAATAGATTGATAAACCCAGGTAACTTATAAATTGAGTGAATCTCACTTCAACAATCCATGATTCTTCACCAAGAGGTACTGACAGTAAGAGAAACCTTTGCCTTATTTCTCTCCACCACTCCAGGCACTCTTCCCCAAGCCTGTAGCTCTGCATGGGGTTGTTGTGACTTAAGTCAAGTCCCAGCACGTCACCTTGTTGAACTTCTAAAAATTGTCCCACATAAGTATTTGAAATCCTTATTTTGGAACGTTTTTTCAGGATAGAATTATGCAGCGGACACTGATGTTTTTTTTTCCCATTTTATTGTGCAAGAAATTTACTGATTAAGCCAGAAAACTACCTCTTCACTCTGATTAAACCTATTCCAAGACTCCATGTTTTTTGGTCAAGTAGGATGAGAAATCTCCTTTTTGCTTAATGTATCCTGTTGAATTTTACTTCCTACACCAGATATAGGAATTCATGCAAGCTACTTTCAAGGCATTCAGTTTCAAAAAGGATCCTGGGTGTTTGCATATTTTGCATTTTGTAGGTCATATTTTCTGTTGTTTCAGCTGGGCAGTCCAACTTGATTCTGATGCATCCTAAGAAATATGATAACTGAAGATTTAACAGGTTACTTTGATAAGTGAGCGTTTCCTGCCTTTGGAACACGGCAGTTGCTGTTTCTGTGTAAGGAGCACCCCATTTGCCATGAAGTTGAAACGGAAGCTGTGTCTGAAGATTGTCTCATGAATATGCACTTTTCTTAGCACTTTCATCAGATGCATAATGTTTTGGTCAGTCTTGTCTCTATAATCATCTACAAGGACTTAGTGTTCTCTGTTCCAAAATGACACAAAATTGCTCACAACTCCATAGATTCTTCTGTCATTCGTGTTTTCCCGAGATGTTGCTGGCCGCTTTCTGAGACCTTGCTGCCCAGGTATATTTATTGTGAGCCTTACTGATACTTCTTTGAAGATCTGAGTAAAGATTTGTGGTTTTGTAAATTACTGTGTTTCGAGTGTCTGTCATCATGGAATGTAAAACAGAATTGTAGTTTTAATGTACTTTAACATGAGATCATCGTGAGTCTTGGGGTGCATACTTACTTAGCCAATCTTGTATGAGGGAAGCACAAGGTGCAAACATGGTATTTTGTCTACAGCATCTGAAAACTCATTGTTATTTTAACATCTGTAACCACCTTTTTCATTTAGTAGAAAAAATTACATTTACTCCAATTGAAATGACATTTTTGTAATTTTTGCTAACTTTTTCTATCTTGTGAATCACAAAACTGCTCCTATTTATTCCTGACCTTGTCCAAACCAAAGAAAAACAAATACAGCCATTCCATTTGAATGGCCTTTGCAATACCAACCACAATAAACAATGACTATGCCACATGTTGTGATACACTACCATGAACTATATTTCCCATGTTAACTTAAGAGCAAAACGAATACTTTCAGAATAGAAATTAATAGAGCTCTGTATAATCTTCTTTGCCTTTCTGCACTCTACATTTAAAAAAAAATAGAACCTTTCCTCCTCCAGGTGTCATCTTAGTTCTGAACCTGCAGACTTATTTTAATACAAAGACTCCCTTCTTTTTTTGTTGAATGTAATGCCTCCAGAATGAAATGCTTATGTATACTAGATATGGGAAAGCACTTAGTTGTGTGTCTTGTTTTCTGTGCTCATCTATTTCTATTTATTATGTTACAGATGAATGTTCAATTTCATCTCTGTGGTAGAGTGACTTGGATACTTCTCTTAGCTACAGGTGCCAGGATGTATTGAAGCCTTTCCCAAAAATACATGTTTGTATGAAGCAGCAGAGGGTGACTGATTGATATAAAGCTTATGTTGCCAAATTATAATGCTAGGGAATTATAGGACTCCTATTGACTATACATTTTATTTATTTGCTTTTTTAAAACTGTGAACAAACAAGTTCTGAGAACCCCGACCAGTGGGTGACTAGAGAAAAATGTTTCCCTTGCTGTGAACAAAGGGAAAAACAACAGTTTGGGTTTTTCCCTCTTGCATTTTGATTTAAAGTTAAATAGGGTGAGAAAAACCTTCTTTGCAAAATACATGTAAATCTCTGCTTTTCTTGAGAGGTGATGAAGGCGAATAAGATGGTGAAGTTGATTGTTTTCAACATGCCTGTTCAGGAAATTTCTGTACTAAATTTCTGTGCTTTTTCTAGTCTCTTCAGATTACTCAGAGGTAAGATTTAAAAAAAAAAGTAATACCATCATTTGTGATAATTCTGTGGATGATTATATGTTCTGAGTGGCAATTACTTTACACCTATAACTTTTTCTTATACTAAGGACAATGAAAACGACACTGCTGCATTTTCTACTTTTTTTGTTTTTTTGTTTGCTTGTTTTTGTTTTTGTTTTTGTTTTTGTTTTTGTTTGGAGGTTTTTTTTTGTGTGTGTTGGTTTGGGTTTTTGCTTTTTTTTTTTATTTCAGTTACATTTAACGTTGCATAATTCTGAAGTTCCTGTTTGCCTGCATTCCCCTCAAAGAAGAACAGAAAGGCTCTATCCACCCTACTTCACCCTATTTCACAAATTTTATAGCACTAGAAGCAGGCAGAAAATAAGGGTCTATACCCACTGGAAGTATTTCGGAATCTATCCATTGTATTCAGTGCGCTTTGGATAAAGGCCTAAAGTAACAACACAATCAAGCAGACATTTCCTTTTTCTTTAGAACCCTTTAAAAGTTCATCCTCTTGTTTTGTTTCTAAAGTCTCTGATACCTGGAGGATAATATCTGTCTGTGAGTTAAAGACATACGAGCAGTAAGGAAGATCAAAACACAGGCAATTTTCCAGTGCTACATCTGTGATGCAGAGTAATTGCTGTACATGGTTTAAAAATGAAATGACTGCACTGTAACTCAGGGCTTCAGTGAGGTGAAGATTTTTAAATTTTCTTCCTAAATTAGTGGAGTCCAAATTCAATGCAAACTCATTACAGTGCTTGTTCAGAGTAGAAAGTAATGTAGTCAAAGCTCAGAATCTGAGGTGCTGGTTTTCATGTTCTGTAGCCTGATATAAAAGATGGATGTCATTTTTATTTGGGTGAGACTTAGGAAGGGCCCATGGGGGAAAAATGAATAAAAGTTACCATTCCTGCATATATCCAGAGCTGAGTTCTGAGGTCAATGGAATTTCCCAAGTGAAGAACACTGTGGAATGAAACATTTACTTCATGTCATTCAGTGGAACGAAGTAATTTTAAAAGGAGTCACTAATTTCTTTAGTTCCATTACCTTATGAAAGAGAAGGGCAACACAGTAAGATTCTTCAAGACAAAATGGTACTTTTTTTTGAAACAGGAAATATTTTCCTCATCAATAACCAGCTGCATTTTTCACTCTTTTAGGAAATATTATAACTTCTGTGGGATATTAGTAGCCTAGTTTAGTGTGGAAAATTCTGTGCTTTGACAATGCATAAATAATTCTATATAGAGGTTTTGCAACTTCTGACACATTTTATCCATTCTTTTGCTACTATGTCTAAGTATATTTATAAGCAAAGTATTTGCAGTACATATGATATTCTCAAACTTTTTGCTATTTTTTATTTCAGGTGTGAAATTCATCACCTAAGTCACTGCTATGATCTCTAATTTCTGCTGTGTTATGGTTGTTATTATTTTTTTCTTCATTGTTTGGTGAAGATGACAGAATGGTCTCATTAAATCAATGGAAGATTTCAGGGTAGGTTACACAGTTAAAAGGATAATCACACCGGTTTTGACTTTATAACTCCTGCTTTTATTTCTAGTTGAATTTGTGCTGACTTCTTTTCACATCTGTGTTTAAAAGCGTGTTGTACGTCATTCTGAATGCTGTTGTGTTTGATTAGTCTCTAAGAATTATAGTTAAGGCTTCATCAAAATTCTTCTCTGATCCAAATAAGTATATATCCCATTTCTTTGTTTTATGGAGTTTAGTCTGGCTTCTTCAGATACAGTTTAATTTTCTGGTTTATCAGATCAATTTGTCACAAAGAACAGAAACAGGTGAAAGAGCAGATCATCAATTCCTATTGTGTATGGGGCTGGATAATACTGAAATTGCATTGAGTTAGAACTCAGTGCTTACTGGTAAGGAAGAGAGAGACCTGTAATATATAGCAATTTTCTGTTGCTGTGTTATACTTGGAGCACACAGAAATATTAGCTTGACTACACCTAGTTATTGATTGACAGTAGTGACTAAAGATGGAATAAATTGATGAAAACCTCAAGCTTCCTTCTACCTTTACCCTTTGTTTTAGAGAACAAGCCACCATGAATCATTAGTACTTCTTTTCATCCCTAAAATATTTTTTATTTTTTAAGGTCTGGACTTGAGTTTCTGAAGTAGTAAACATTGGTAGTACTTTTCTACTGAAGACAGAACTGTAAAAAGCTGATTCTCTGATGCGGATAGTATGTACAAACTAAGAAACCCTTATGGACTGTGTCCCTAGTAAGCTGCTGGTCAGCTGAGGAAGAGAAAAAGAGTGAGATGATTTCCATCAAAGTGCTATCCCACTCTTACAATTATAGCCCAGGTTAAAGAGAGTCATGTTTGAAATGTAAATCTGAAATTTGGAGATGGATTTCTTGTAGTTGGATGATACTTATTTTCCCTTCATAAAGTCATGACATGAATAATTAATGACAATTAATAACAATTGATGTGAATATACTTCAGATTTTGGAGTGAATAGCAATATTTCAAAATAGTGTATCCCTCTCAGAGCCTTTACAAAAGAATACAAAAGATAAATAGCTTACAGCTTTTTAAGTTCAGGCTCGTGCTCATATTGATTCAGAAGTTCACATAGTCCAGAATTACATCCTTGGAAATAAACAAGCCTGGTGTAGAGTTTTTTTAGTGGAATTCCAATAGAAAGGAAAAAAAACACTTTTACAACAGACAGTTGTCTTTTTCAAAGACATGTATAACTAAGGTTATTTTTGACATGAAATTTCATCTCATGATAATAAAAGAAATTTGGTGATCTTGAACTCTACTCAAACTGAAAGAAACAATAATTTGGTGCCTTCTGACAGCACTTTCCCTTCTGGTCACAGAAGGTGAGTGTAAGATAGGAAAAGAGGAGGGATTGTGGCTCCATTTATTATGTTTTTCTGTATAAGAACACAGCACTAAAAATAGCTCTATGGATTTTCTGGAATTACAGGGTATCCCATAATAGTCAAATACATGGATTCATCTTGCCTAACTTCAAATATGAAAATATAAATAAGTATAAGCAAGTCCAGCAAAAAGCCACAAACACGATGAAGGTACCTTCACATCTGATCTACAAGGAGAGGCTAAGCAAAGGCTCAGGGGATATCTTATGATTTGTTAACTGCATGATGGGAAGGAGTGAATAAGATGGAATCAGACTCTTCTCAGTGGTGCTCAGTGTTGTTTTAACATTGTCTTTGTTTCTCACTATCCAAATCCAATAAAATTAAACTTATGTTAAATTTTTCCTAAGTCAAGTCTGTTTTGTCCATGACAGTACTTGATAGCCAAACTCCCTGCCTTTATTTTGATCCTTAATGAGGTTTTTTACCTTATTTTGTCCCTCTGTCCTGTTCAGAAGAGTGACTGGGTAAGTGGTGGACAGCTGACTAAGGTCAACACACCACAGGTACAATGACAGACTCATAGAATGGCACAGGATGGAAGGGACCTTGAAAGACTGTCTATTCCAACCTTTCAAGGGAAAGGAAGCCTAGATGAGATTATCTCATAACCTGTCAGATTGCATCTTGAAAACCTCCAGTGATGGGGCCTCTGTCGTGTGCCTGGGGAGGTTCTTCCAGTGAACTCTTGTTCTCTGGGTAAATTTCTTTCTCATATCAAAATGAAGTTACAGTAGAGCATCTTAAATGGGATGGCCACATGATTCCTGCACCCACTGAGTGTATAAGCACAGCAGGTAATACAAACTTTGGATATTTCTCCAAAAGGAGATTAAAATTTATTCCTGAAGCAGATCTTATTTTTTGCAATTTGTTTAGGTGGTTATAAAATATTGTTCAGCCTTGAAGACATGAATTTTAAGCTTCTGCCCACAGGCTGTGCAGACCTGGGATTTTTACTCATTTAGTAATTGTAATTGTTTGCATGGGATAACTAGAAGCACTTTTTTTTTGCATTTTCTTGTTCATGCTTAGGATGCCTCAGCAGTGGCTACTGTTAGGTATAAGATACTGAAACAAGGAGAGTACTGCATTGAAACGTGAGTGCTTGCATTTGTCACTGGAGAAAGATGTTGAGATTGTTTACGTTAAGAATTTTACTTGAACCTTCCTTCTTTTATTAGCACAAAGAGTTCTGCTTTCATATAGTGCGTCTACTAGTGTACTCATGACCCTCCAGATGGCAGAATGGAAACATCCAGTATTCCTATCACTGAGGTTCAGAAAAATCAGAAAAATATTACTAAGAGTCAAAAAAATCAGGACAGTATTATGTAGCTTCCTTTAACAACCAAAAGGCCAGTCCAACAGCAACAGAAATCATAGCAAATAGAGTTCTCATTATTCATTTAAATTGTAATGACTTTCTGAAGATTGCATATTCAATATGTGTTGAAACACCCTGGAATCTCACCAAGAGTAACGGATGGGCATCTTTCTGTTGAGATGTAATAATTATTTCTAGCAACAGCATAAAGATTTTAACTTCATATAAGATTTATTACATCTAATTGTTCTAGGAACTACTGACAGATTTATTGCACTCTCAGAGATTAATTCTTCTTCAACTAAATAACCATGACAATTACAAAAATATTTAGCAAAATCTTCTGGTAATTTCAGTAATTTAAAATCACTGAATTAATCACAAAAGTTGTATGAAATAATGCTAAGAATATGCCCAGAAGTGTCAAGTTGAGGACAAAAGTACTCATTGATTTTGGAACTATTTTTGTGAATGTAATTCAGGACAATGAGTGCCACCTCTTCTCTTATTTTCTCCTCTTTTTGTTGCTTCCTTTTTATTTTTCACTGCTTTTTCTTCTTTGTAAACCTCCTTTGCTTAGGAGAACCTGAAAAATACTGATACTATCTGTTGCTTTCCAATAATTGGAAAATTACTCTCCAGTACTACTGTTTAGCATCAACTCAGAAACTTCTTCCCCTACTGTCAGATAACATCCTATTTGGGGCGACTGTCTTATAAACTAGATGGCAAGCTTTGAGCAGGTCAGCCTTATGGTTTTTTTCTGTTCTTTTATCATACCTAGCACAGTCTCTAAAGTATTATACAACAAAGCTACCATTAGTGTTTCCTTTTAAATTGCCTTTTGTGTTCCCTGCACACCTTCACAACTATTCAAATACCCTTTGTTTCATTCAGTCTTTATTCAGCCACTATGTTAATATGGCTAAATGACATGATCAGAGACGGATCCTTGGCTCTGAAACCAAGCAATGACGAAGACTGACTTGCATCCAAACTGTTAGGGATTAGGTCTCTCTTTGAAAGATTTGTCTTCTAGAAAGCCAGCTGAATGGTGTAAGATATAACCAGGGAGCAACATAAAAATTAAGCAAAGAGAATGAGCAACGATCCATTGTTAAAGGCTACTTCCTAGCAGCACAGTGTGTCTCTTTATCAGTAATTTGATCTAATGTTCAGATTGGAATAGGAGTGTTTTAATGTCCTACTTCCCTCTTCTCTTCAGGAGTGAGGTTCCTCATATATTAAAGGTCCTGAAAATACAAAAGGTAATGGAGTGCAGAAGAAACAAGCTTGACAGCTAATCCATTATGTTCTGTGTGGTGTCTTTGAAGAAATAACAATGAGATTGTGATTAATTTTAATAAAATGTGTGGGAAATGCAAACTTTCTGAGGTAAAATCTGCAAAGTAGAGTAGCAATCTGATGCACTGGAAATACCTCTGCAAAGAGAAAAAAAAATCTCTTTATTTGCAATTAGTGAGTCCTAAGAGCCTGCATTAAAATTTTTGTTTGTATTTAAAGGGAAATCTTTTAGCTATTGCAGCCATACTTATGAAAAGATTTCCATTATTCAAACTATCTTCTTAATGGATTACAAAACACCAAGGGAAGAGTAAAGATAGAAAGAGAATAAATGGAAAAAAGAAAAAAAAAGTGCAGCCTACAGTGAACAGGGAGATGATCCAACCCTACTAATTTACAAATTACCCAAATGCTAAGTTCAGTAATATACAGAGACTACAATCTCAACATAGTGTTGAGATTTATCCAAAGCAGTGGGGCTTTTCTTGCTTGCCCTTTTTTGTTTGTTTGGATTGGTTTGGGGTTTTTTGTCATTATTGTTGGGTTTTGGTTTTGGTTGGTTGGTTGAGGGTTTTTTGTTTGCTTGCTTTTTTGTTTTCTTTTTCTGGATTCTTTTGTTTGTTTGGGGGGTGTTGTGGTTTTTTTTCAATTATTATTTGTTTGTCTTTCATCAAGGGAAACATGTCTCGTTTTGTTATCAAGACTTTAACCCCTTCATTTGGTAGAATAAAGCTTGTTTCTGTTGAAGATGATCTAGTGTTTACACAAAATGTGAGGGAATCCACAAAGTACAAGGCTTATTGGGTGGCAATGAGAAATAGACAACTAAAACTATTTTGTGCATAAACTGAGCCAGGGAAAGGTTCAGTAGTGTTACAAATTAAAGTGTGTTTCCTCACAAACTACAAGGATTTGCAAGTGCCAGATACTGGGAGAATACATCTGGAAAGTGTAATCCAGTACACTTCTGGAAAGAAACAACTGATGGCAGAGTATGGTACTACTTTAACCAACATCCCTACACAGCCTGTGTTTTTGCCCTCACTTTGATTCTTGAATGTAATGCTTTAGGCATAAATCACTTTAGTCTGTTTCCTTCATCCTTTCTTATATTTCCTATGTATTTTACTAACCAGTTTCCTTGTGAGTCCTTCAGGTAGGCTGGCTGCCTCCTTACCTATTTTTTTTTTCTGAAAAGCTTTCCTTTAATCCTCTCTTCCTCTGTGGTTTCTCCTCCGACTCTGCTTCATTTTGTCCACAAGCTCCCAAGTATGTCCCCGGTCCTACAGCCTGAACTCTGCCTTTCCATAAATCCTATCCAGTCCAGTTTTCATTTGTAACCCCTGGAAAGAACCCTTATGAGTCTTGTTATTGGTATCTTCCTTTCTGGTACACTCTGGCACCTGTGATTGCAGCTGTAAAATATTGCCCGAGGTGGTAAAAGTAGTTCCTGAAATCGTGTCATATAGCCAGAAGCCTTTGTTTTAGAGCAGCAAATACAGGCACAGGAACTATTTTCACCTCAGGGTGGGTATTTTTAATTCAATTACCTCCCACTAGATGTACAGGAATATTTGGTGTAGCACATGCCTTTGTTTTATTTTTCATGGAAAGCAGGTTGATATCTCCTCTTTCATCCCTGTAGAGATTATTGTTTCAGAAAGGCCAAAAAAAATTTTTTTTTGTCAGTGTCTGCCTTTTTATCATCATTTCTTTTCTTCTTCTGTCAAAAGAGGATACACTCCTGCCAACAGCACAGTAGTCTGAAGAGAAGAGGGGCTGCTTCAGGCCAGCTTGCTCCCTCTTTTATGTTGTACTCAAGGCATATGGAATATCTTTTTTTTTTTTCTGCTTGGTGAACTGGTACTTGGAGCAGAAAAGTCCAAAATATTGTTACTGAATATAGGCAGATGATTGCTAGTACTCTGATATTTTAATATACAAAAATTTGGGAAAATTTGGAGTACAACATAGGAATTTGGCATATGTTTATAACGCACTCTACTTGTAGCTTGTAAGCAGCCAATTCCATTCTGGAAATATAGATTTACATCTTAATTTCTGTGTCTTATGTTGGGCTGTGATCCCAAAGTGACGATAGCACAGACTGAATAATTTGAATAAAGAGAGATATTCCCTTTTTCCAATACAGACAATCTTTGCTTATTAAGAAGTTTTAAGCAAGAAAAATACTCACTCTGACAAGAAAAGAGATTGCCTTTGCAAAAAATGTAATGTAACAGACACCAATGATTATCCATTAGGACTGGCCACAGGCTTGGTTGGCAGAGAAGCTCTAAGATTACTAAAGAAGAGGCTCTAATTTACCTATCACCATTCAACCATTTGTAGTAGTTTTGGCTTGATAAATCCTTAGGAGTTTAATGGGACTATTTTGCTCTCTTAACAGAGATACACCTTCAAGGCAAACTTCCAAGGGATAAGAGCAATAGCAAAGGTAAATGAACTTCAGAAAGTCAGTCTCTTCAAGAAAAGTTTCTTTTTGTCTGTTTGTTTTGTTCTGTTAAATAAGACTACAATGTGGTTAGAAAAACTTGTGGCAAAATATATTAGGACCAGAAAGCTGAAATAATTAGTGAGATTCAGGGAAAGGTATTCACCCAAGCTATTTAGGAGTTTGAAGGAGAAGACGCTTAAAATGGATTTAGATAAAAGATTTACATCCAGAGAGAGTGCCTTGAAAACACAAAGTTAAGTCAGTACTAACCCTAGTACAAACACCAACAAATTCAAAATCATCAGACATTTAAAAAAATTGAATATTCGAGAAACAGAGCTGAAGTACTGAAGTTTTGTTTCTTTGCATCAGAGAAGCAAAGCATAGACAGCTCTGAAGGGTGGATTGCCACAATGAACTGGGGAAACAAAGAGACCATTTATGTGTTTTTATCTGTCTTTCTGCTATGCAATGTTGGCTAATTTGCCAAAAAAAATAGAAGAACATATGTTGCTTTTCTGGGACATAACAAAATGTCTTGGGTTAAATATATACAATAGTTTTGGGTTTCTTTTAATTATTTCTAAATATAATTTGAGAACAAATCAGTCATTTTAAGTCCACATGAAGTAAATCACAATTACAGTTGCAAAACAGTTTGTGATACATTTGAGTTGGTATGTCTAACTATAAGAAATTTATTATTCACTGATAAAATGTGGAGGTGGATTGATAGACTAACATCTTCTGTAATTCCAATACCACTGAGAGCACGAACTGTGAATCAGTTCTAAAGCTATGTGTACTCATTAAGTTCAGGAATTTTAGAGTATGTGCAAATTTTTTTAGACCCAATGCAACTCAGTATAATTATATAATGTACAAACATTGCAATTACGAAGTATTGCAATTTCTTCAGAAGTTCATTTAGCTGTGGACAGGCTTACAATATACTTACATATTAGTTACACAAGCATTTTAGATGTAATTAGTGTCATAAAATTTGAAGTGTTACAGAATGTTTATGACAGCTGTGAAGGACAGAGTACAGACGTAGGATGAAAATACAGTTTGTCTCTAAATGCATAAATCTTATGCTCTGTGAAGTAATGTCAGCATTTTCAAGGAGAAAAACAATAAACTAGGCATGAATTCTCATTATTTATCTTTTACTAATTATCTGTGCTATGTCCTTATTTATCTCCATCTTAGAATTTACAGATCTACTGTAAATTACATTTGGGCAACACAGCAAAATGAACTTAATTGTTTACAGTGGAAAACCATGATATATTATGACACTACCAATATCCAAAAATCCATAGACCACTACCCAAATCCATAGAATTTTAGGTCTGCCAGAATCTCAAATAGAAACCACCCATTTTCAGTGGAAAATTGTTCCAGATTTCTTTGGAGTTTGAATAAATCCTTTATCTTTCACTTGGATTTTCACTTTTAATAGTCACCTCATCCTTGTTAAAGTTAGTCTTTAATATTTAAGTGTTTAGGTCATACATTATAGTTTGATACTGAGAGAGAGACACAAAAATCCGGTTCCTTCCCAGAAGAGTGTGGAAGCTAAGGCAAAGTTCACAAAACAATGTGACAGAATTTCACTGTATTATTTCAAACTGTCTGCTGGTGAAGTTCCTTAAGACAATCAAGGAGAGAGGCATAAGGGAGAGAAACTTTGGGATTGGTGTGTCAAGAATATGGCTCAGTAATCTCCTGCTGGTACTACTTATTGTCCCTGTGGGTTCAGATCTTTTGCCCAAGATGAACTCCTTGAGACTTAGCATTTGGTCCTAATATCCTCAGAAATTCAGTCATGTATCCTGTTACTCTCTGTAGTTTGGCAATGGAATTCCAAAATGGCACTAATTATTTGGGGATTTTCTGAGCCAAATTAAGATTCTTACGTTTAGTAAATATCGATGGCCTCTCCTTCAATTTTTTTTCATTTTTTAAATCCATATCTAGCATCCATAAAATCATATGACAAAGAGTGTTTCAGTTTAAGTGCTATATGGAAAATGATGTTTTGTTTTGAATGAAATACACTGCTGCATAATTTCACCTGTTATCCCTAATTTTCATGTGCTGAAAAATGGTGATAGTTGTTTGCCTTTCATATTTAGTCACAGACTACAAGGAAGTGAAGAACAAATATGTTGGCCTTATCTTTTTGTGAGGGTTCTATGCGCTATGTTTGTTTACACACACCACTACACACAAAAATATGAAATAAATTTATATTAATAGTTTATTATGATATCGTATGTAAAGTGGTTATACCTGCATCTGTTCTTTTACTACATTTTCACTTGTTGTCTTAAGAAGGCTCTTGTGAGTATCCATTAGTCATAACTGCATTGAGAAAACTAAATTTGATTCTATGAGTTTATTTAGTTATCTGCTTTGAGTCCACCATTGCAGTTATTCCACAATAAACTGGACTCAGGCATTCCAGGCCCATTTACAATATGGGCATATGCTTAGGTATGTGTTCACTAATAGACATTTTCAGATGCTTTGTCTTATTGCTTGCATTGAAGCAAAAATACACACCCATGGCAAACCAGGACACCTTCTCTGTCTTCACTTTGCTATTTACACAAATCAGGCTCCTTTAGGGACATTCTCTTCCGTACAGTGGAGGGTAAAAATGCATGAATAATCTGAATAAGGTCCATAACAGGATGCTGAATAGCAGTGTGTCTTCGGAAAGGAAATGCCCCTGATCTGAAAATAATTTGATACAGTATATCTCCTATGTCCTACTTTGTTTTTCAAGTCTAAACTTCTAATTCTCCTAGATGCTGTATGATGCAGTATAAATCTCTCTGTGCTGCATTCTATTGCACTGGAAAGATAAGTCTTTAATGTTATCATATCAAACAGGAGATTTTATACTCCCTGTATCGTAGGTTGGACTTGATGATCTCAAAGGTCTTTCTAACCTAGTTGATTCTGTGATTTTAATTGCTTTTATGCAAAATTTTGATTCTATTTTAATTCAACATAGGGGATTTTGCATGGAGATACCTTGAAAAATGGTTCCATAGACTTGGTTAACTCTAGCAGTCTACTTCTGTCATCACAGGGTTCTGCTTTCTATTTTCCTTTTTTTCTACTTAAGCCTCAGAATACCACTGCTAAATACCTATAGGAAAAAAATTAATATGATCCATTTCATATGATCCTCATTTTTTAATATTTCTTAAACTTTGAGGAGATAAAGAGTAAAATTGAAAAATTAATCATGAAACTCGATCATTAATCAGGTAGGTTTTTTTTAACTGTTGGCTACTATTCCTCTACTTACACAGGGACATCCCTTGAAAACATGTTTCCATCCATTCTTGGTTTCAGATTCATAGTTGGGTCAAAATCAGGTTTAATCTGCATTATAGCATCTCCATGGAAAAAAAAAAATAACAACAGAATCCAAACTCCCTTCTTTGGTCTATGTAGTAAAAGTATGATACTTAACACTGCTAAACCTCCCTGTGTCTTCAAAGTACTTTAAAATACTCCATGACATCAAAAAAATGTTAGCTCCACTTTACAGAGAGGCTAGAAAAGTTGGCAAGCCCATGGAGCAAGCCATTCCTAGAGCTGGCAACAAATCCTGGCAGTCACAGCTGTCACTCCCAGGTTTAGATAACTCTGCTTCTCTTCTGTGTTTAAATAACATGATAGGCCTTTATCATTCCTGAATAATTCTGTTTGTCACTAGATAATTTGTCTCATGGGACCAAAAGAGAAGAGAACAGTAAAGAAGAAGGAAGCAAAGGTGATTTCCTAGTTCTCAATGATAAGTTGTTTTTAGGGCCATTGCCAAGGGGAGTAAAAGGCACGGGTTAGTCTTGCTGGGAACAACTACAGCCATACGGGATTATACATATTTATTTCAATTAATTATAAGCTCATAGGAACTGGAGATGAAAAACCTTTCTATACTAATGCCCTTTAAATGTACCTGAATGCTGGGATGCATCTAGTAGAGCTTTTAAACATACTTCAGGGAAATTTGGTAAAGCGGTCTGTGTAAGCCCATCTATTTTTTTTTTTGTCAGGAAATTCACTGGGAGCTTCCTCACTGGCTACTGAGGTAAAACACATCGACTAAATTTGAATATCTTGTCCTACAACTGACTAGTACACCTTGATTTTTTTATACAAATCCTGATAATAAGACAATTAGGATTTTAGGGTGCTTTTTGGGTTTTAGTATTTAAAACAGTTGCATTCTGGACAATCTTCTGAGATTGGCAACTCAGTGTTTGTTTGTTTGTTTGTTTGTTTATTTATGCTATTGAGAAACTAACAAAAAATCACATACATTCATTTAAAACTTAACATATCTATTCAACATAAGCAAATGTCTTTCTCAATGTAGTTGTTTGATCTTATACAAATTTCTCCTTCTGTTCTTGCGATAAAATATTAAACCTGATTGCATTTGAAGATGAATTTCTACAGTATAGTAATTCGGTTGTTTATAAACATTTAGAGTTTGTAAGTGTAATATTATCCTCTATAATAATTTGTTGATTGAGCTGGCAGAAGACAATGGATTTTGATTAGATGGTGCTGTCTCATTAATATGTATGGTTCTCTTTCTCCACTTTGTTTCCATTTATTCCTGTACATTCAGGGTGGAGGAACAATTTATTTTTTCTTATTATTGGTTCTGCATGATTTTACATAATTGCAGTCATTCTTAGATTTCTTCTAATGTTCTGAGCTCCTGATTACCAATCACCTATTTACTCCTGTCAGTGTGATCAACAGCCACCTGAAATCAAAAACTAACAACTTAATTAAACATATTTTAGATATGGCACTGGGAGAATCTAGATAACTTGTAAACAATAAAGAACACTAAACCAAATTCCAGGCCTCAGCTTCTCAACAGGGCAAGTTTAAATTTAATTTTGGGCTTTGTTGCCACAAGGAGGTGGAGAGACAACAGGCAGCTCATAAGAAATAGACCACATGGAATAGCAAGGCAGAGCAGGAAAATATGGGCTTGCTCTTCCCAGTTAGATGAAGGGAGAACACAGATGGGTAGTTAACTTTAGTGGAGGTAGCTGTTCTGACTCCATCAGTGGTGGTTTCTTCAGACACATCACATCACCCTCAGCAACAGACCTTTAAAATTATTTAATTTCAGCTAACAGTTGGGGCATGAAATAAAAACAACAACAAACCTAGCAATAACACTAGTAAAATAGTTTGAAAGTCTTTTCAGCCTCCAGGCGGCAACAACTATTTGTTTATTTATTTATTTTAGGACAGGCATGAGAGGAGTGTAGGGTTAACAATATTCTGTGGCTATGGCTGTGGCAATCCTTGTGTTAGAGCCAACACAATTGGATTTCATATGGAACACCAGAAAGTTTTACTCTGTGGACATTTTTCTGATGATATGAGGAGTAATTTGGGGATGAATAATATCTGATCTGCTTTTTGTGGATTTTTCCACTTGCTGTCTGCCCTAGCTTCAAACTAGTTAGTATTTGGGGAGCGCTTGTTTCTTGATTTTCAGTTCTGCAGGGAACAAGAGAGCTGAACACTGGTCTTGGCTGGATGGAGCAACTAAGTAATGAAAAGTGATTTGAAGGTAAGTGTGTGAGTGTCATCACCATAATTATAAGCTGACTAGTGGTGTGAAACCTATTTCTTACTGCAAAACGATAACTTCCTGACACTTTTCCATTTCCTATCTTTCTTAGGGACCCTTCTGCAAAGCAGGAATGACTTTTCTTGAAATGTCTCAGTAAAGTCTATTACAGTGACCAGGATATTGAGAAGGTCCTTTGGGTAGCAGAATGACAGAGATTTTTTTTGCAGGGATCTAAGATGTGAGAGTCAGTTATTTTGAGTTTACTCTGAAAAAGCTTTTAAAAAAGCCTCCACAACAGAATAATCTTGAAGTAAAAAAATTCCCATGACCCTGAGTCCTATGGTAAGTACTGTAGCAGACAACGCTAGGCTTTGCTGAAGTACTAAAAAGATATATTTAGAGGTTTTTTTCTGTTCCAGTATAACCGCATCTGAAAAAAAAAAAAAGGAAAATAAAATCAAGCAACAGCATTGGTTGCTCCTGCTGGTCTGAGTTAACTGAATTTAATCATTTCACAAAAAACCAAACACTTGCTTTACCTTTCGAGGTGTTGCCCTGACTCATAGACTGACACTTCATCTTGGCCCAGATAAGCTATTCGAATCCTGTGAATTACAATGAACTATAGACAACTTTTAATTTTCCTTCTGGCAGAAATAACTATATAACCTGCTCTGACTGCACTACTATTTGTCTTATACGAAGATTTGCATGGACCTTCTCTTTCTGTCTTACACTGGCTGCACCCACATGAAAAATAGTGCTCAATACATGCAGGATGTGGGAGGTAATTGTCTGGGGATTTTAATGGAGCAGAAAAATTCCAAGGTTTTGGAGGATGCTATGGGATGTTTCTTCTTGATAAAACATGAGAGGAAAGGAAGAGATTTCAAACTGATTGATTTTGGGGAGTACCATGGGCTGTGTTCTGTATTATGCCTGAGCATGCCATTCATCCATAAATCTGTCCAAACCTTATTGAACTCCTGCATAACCTCCTGCATTCCCAAGCCATCCAGCACAAACTCCTATGAGAAACAAAGAGATTGGTTCTGCAGCAGAAAAACAGTAAATGTATAACTTTCCTCTGTGAAGAAGGAAAGTATCTACTTTAACTTGTACATAGCTGCTTGTGGATTTGAATTAAAACAGTAATACAAATGACAGAGTGGAAAAGAATTTGGCTATTTGAACCAATTTACTGTACCATGTTTATAGTAAAAAATCACTGATTATCAGACACAATAAATGGGTAGAAGCAGAGACAGTAACAACCCCTTTTTCAGCAGAGGTTGTTGCTTTGCCCATGCACCTCATGTTCCATGGAGGAACAGGCCCCCTCCACTACAACCTCTTATTGACAGAGGTTTACATGTAGCTCTGCTGTAGGAGATTCCATCTGCATTTTTTGTTTAGTTTCATATTGTTTGCTCGAAAATTGCATTTTTTAAATCTTAGATTACATAAAGGCACAGAGAATTAATGTTTAGCTAGAGAACTGTAATATACATGCATGTATGCTAGAAAATATTATATGGAACTAAAAAGTGTAATTACATGCTGCACTTAAGCTTTGCAGGAAGTGTGCTAGATACAGTTTTAAACTCTTCAGTCATTATGGTCTTCATAATTCTGTGGCTTAACATGTACAGAAACTGCATCTGTACCATCAATTTCAGGAACTTAGCAGAATGCTTTGCTAGATGAGAGGAAAGTTTGTAAAGCTGAAGGTTGGAAACAGCTGCTATACTTGCCCATTTTCAGAAGAAAAGCAAATTAAACTCTATAAAGCTAAAATAGCATTCAGTTTCTTGTTATATGTATATAGTAACAAACGTATTTTGTTAAATGGTTGTAAAGCTTCTTATGCTGCTATCTAAACACTGTTTATTATTCTTCCAGTATTGCAACCTTCTATCAATCAAAAATATATGCCTTTCTTAACACCTCCTGCTTTGTCTGGTTTTGCTTAATAATTCTTCCAAGAAGTATTTGCAAACCAGATTTCTCATCAGACATGACACTAGAAAAATGCATTTGAATGAGAAAAAAGTATTGAAAAAATACAATGTCAAGGTATTAATTAATCAATTATTTTTTAAATTAATCCAACATTCTAATGACTATAAAGATCTTTTGTAAATGAACATTTAAATAAAGACATTCTATTAATCTCTGAACTTTCTACTTAATTCTACCTCATTTTGACTTTCCTTTGTGTTTTACAGTGTACTATATTTAAAAAAAAACAAGACATCATCAGCATCATCACCATCATTATCAGTATATTATTCTCCCAGTAGCTGAAATATCTGAAGTAAAGAGCAGGTAATACATTTTCATTATATAAGAGTTAGAAGTCAAGAATTTTAAGGAAAAACACATGCAGAACCCTCATGAAGCTTGTGCAAGTCCTATGGACTTCACCATGCTTTAAACCAGCTCAATATGTCCTTACTAGAAGAGTACTTATGCAGCTGCAGTTTGGAGTACACAAGTAATTTTACTGTATTCAGTGGCTTTATTCTCATTCTCAGCTCATCTGAGAGGCTTATATCAAAATGAATTTTTCCTCAATACACCAATGCAGTATATAGAAGTTATTCCAGGTCCAGTGAGACTCAGCCCTCATCTGGGATGAAAGAACATAACCTAAGTCTGTTTGTTTCACCTTGCTTTGTTATGTCTTGAGGCCTGCAGTAAAAGCATTGAGGACAGACATAATTTTCTTTCCAAATGTCTACAGCAACCTTGAACTTTTTAAAAAAGTTAATTTCCATTTTAGTGCTTCCTATAATTTTCATCTATCTATTTCAGAACTTTAAAACCCAGCAATAAACAGAAGGGTCCAAGCCACAACTATTTGCTATTTCCTTCCCATTTATGTAGACTAATCTCCTTTTCTATTTTTTTTCCTCTCATCTGATATCTCCTCTGCAACTAATATTGCATCACGAAACTGACTGGGAGTAGCACTGATTGCAGTAAGTGAATCATTACTGTCCATCCATCCATTACTGTTACATCCCCAGGGCACTGACCATATCATTTTCCCTGCCCACTGTTTGCCATCCAGTTTAATGGCAATACATTAAAAGGCAATGGATGAATATAGTAATAGCTAATGATAACAGGTACAGGAATGACATGCTTTATGGGTAGGGGATAAATAAAAGAGAGAAAAGGGCTATCATACTTCTTTAAATGGATCTTGAACTTCCTAGACTTGGCTTTAAGGACACTTGCAGCTTTCAGCTAACTACATCAGGAGCACTGGCACTATTTTTGGGAAGAAGACATAAATTAGATCACTGACTTAGATGCATCAGAATGCACCTCATGATAATTGCATGACATTATTCTAAAAAGCATTGATAGCATGTGCATACAATGTCTTTTTTTTGACACTGAATGTAAGACTGTTCAAACTTGATCATACCAAAGACTGGTTTGGCTCAGGTAGTTATACTAGCTGGTAAAGGAAATTAAAATAAGTGCTAACCTCTATCACATAATGAAAACTATCTGAGCACCAAAAAAAGCCACGCTTATAATCTAAAACTGTCACAAAATTAACTTTAATCACAAAATAACCCATTTCCAATTATGAATAGTCATTATTAAAGATAAATTATTTTATTTTAGGGTTTTTTTTAATATATATTCATATGTTTATGTACATTAATGATCTCTAGGTTTGGACTTTGGCTTCCTCCATCTTTGAAAAAAAAAAAGATTGCAAATCCCCATAAGTGAGAAGTATTTTCGTTACAGCAGGTAACTTGGTACTGACAACAAATGCTATGTTTTCACTGTTTAGCCTCTTTTTCAGTCCTGTAATGGATCTGTTGCACAGCAGGGACTTCAACATAGATTCCTACAGGACTTGTCTGAGGGTAATGGTGAAATAGTCCTACCTTCTGTTTTCTCTCTTCCAGTCAGTTGTTTAAACACGTGAAGGTCTTCTATTTTGTCACCTTCATTTCTTTACCTAGAGCAAGTTTGAATGATGGCACCAAATTGAGAAGAACAATCAATACCTTAAAGAGCAAGCACTTCAGAGAAACCTTGAGAGACTGAAGAGAGGATGGATAGAATCGTCATGAAGTTCATTTGGGGGCAATGCAATGTTCTGCACCTGAGATGGAATAACCCCATGCCCCAGTACAACCTGGGAACCAGCTCTAGCCTCAGGGAAATGGTAGAGTTGAGGCATTTGAAGTAAAGGACAGGAGTCCTGGAGGACAATAACTTGAAGATGGGTCAGCAGTGTGCCCTGGGGCTGATGGCAGGGTGGGCTGCACTTGGAAGAACGCAGTGGCAGGTTGAGGAAAGTGGTCACTGCCCTGTGGGACTTGTGAGAGCACAAGTGGGTCACCGCATTCAGTGCAGGGCTGCCCAGCGCAAGGCAGATGTTGACAAAGTAGAATGAGTCCAGAGGAGAGTTGCCATGGCGGTTGGGAGCTGAAGAACAGGGCTGAGAGGTGTGAGCAAGAGAGAATGTAAAGAAAACTGAGAGTCAGAGTGCTGGGTTTATTCAGTCTTAAGAAGAAAGGATTGTGAGGGATCTAGTTGCCATGCACAGGTACCTAAACGGTTGGCCACAGGGACTTCTGACAGATGTGAAAAGCCAAGAAGTAGTGGACACAGGGTACAGCAATGTAAATTCACCCTAGATTTAAACAAAAAAGTCCTAAGTTAGGGTGATTAATCACTGGAAGAGGTTGCCTAGAGAGGCTGTGGGTACTCCTCCTGGGAGATGTTAAAACTCAGCTTGTCAGTGAGCAAGCAACCTGCTAGATGACTCAATGAATCCCAAAGATTTCTTGCAGCCTGAACTGAAACTTGCTTAGATTAAGTTAGAATGCACTTTTTTTTATTGAGTAGAATTATTATCACACCTTTTCTAAAAGAATTATTTCTATGAATTCTATGCAAGCCTTTTGAAATAATGTCCACACTTACAGAAATTTTGACACAACAATGATTTTAACTTCCAAACAAAAATCCAGAATAATTTTCCATATTAATCAACTAAGCATGCACCCAAAGATAACTTAGACACCTTCACTTTCTATAATTGTGTCATTCAAGTTAATGCTATCTAAAATCTAAGTATTTGGTAAAATTATTTTTATCGTGTAGTAATTACAAAGTTTTTTGCTAATTACTTTGTCTTTGTAAAATCTTGATGACGACCTTTTGAATTTCCAGGGCATGAAGCTGCAGTTATGCAAACTGGACTTGCCATTAACACCTGTGCTGAATTATTTCCCACTGATTGAACAGGTGTTGGGCACTGTGTAACTCATCATTGATTTGGAATGGATGATTTTGCTTCAGGATACTTCTGGCAAGCTGCACCTCTCTAGTTGTTTCTTTATGGACAAAAAAAAGGGAATGAACTTGAAACTGCAGCCATCACTGAATAATGAGTGCTGGGGAAAAAACCCTGACTTTCAATATTGACAATCAGTAGATAAAGAATTCCCTAATGAAAGAGAGCTATCTCATTTTGCTATCACTCTCTTGAACACTGTGAAAAGAAAGAATATTATCATCAATGGACATATCAAGTCATGAACTCGATGATTTTTTCAGATACAACTGCATACATTTGTAGCATGCTCCAATTACTCTTTAGCAGACAACAGGTTCATTTGTACCTTAGAGATTGAATTCTTGATAACACTCATGATAAGTATCTTAAAAAGAAAAAAAAAGCTAGCCCAATACTTGAAAAACAATAGGTTCCAAGTCACTGCCTATGCTCAGTTAAGAGCACTGGTTTTGCTCCAAGAGAAATTGACAGCTCTGTTTCCTCAAGTACAGATCAGCAAAACAAAATCTTTATTCTAATTATTACATCGCTTATACAGAGATGGCAACCTATAATATGCTACTCATGATAATTATTAATAAATTGTTTTCTTTGTCTTTAACAAAAATTGGTTTAGTCAACTCTGTCTAAGAGGGATGGTCTTTCCTATTGAAAACATTTTCAATTGAAATGAATTTTGAAAAGAATTAGATTCTCATCTGCTCCCCAGTCTGTCTGCTCTTGAGAAAATTTCAGTTATTTTCTCTGAATATCTGAATATACAGTTTGGCTGAAAATATTTCTGTTCTAAAGTGATGTAGAGATGGGTCATGGAAACTTGAGTCTTGAGCCATCAATTTGCTATTCTGTTCTTTGAAACCCTAATCTTTGAAGATTATTTCCCAGAAAGCACCTCTTGCAGGTGGTCTTGTAATCTGGCTAGACATACACCACGGATGTTCTAGGTTAACTGGGGAGATCGAAGGATCTATAAAGTTGTGAACAATGTTAATTGTAATTTCCTTAATATGTAGTTGTCCCATTACAGAGAAGTTATATTTTAATAGTTTTATTGGAACCTTAAAATGAGGTTGGGGGTGAGGGTGTGGACCCCAACAGGGCTGTTTAAAAATGAGGTTGGGGGTGGGGGTGTGGACCCCAACAGGGCTGTTTTATCACAATCTTCCAAGGAAAGATACCCCTTTTTACTTGTTTTATATTCTAATGTGTATTTTGTACATACAGCCACTCTTTTATTTGCATTATTGACATTCCTTGTTCCTTTGGAATTGGTTTATGTAAGCTGATTTGTGTTAGTCTTTAATGGTGTACAGACCTTAAAGAGAGGGTAGAAGTAACTGCAAATGGAATTAAGATCTTGGAAAAATATCTTATGTACTGATATGAAAACAGTGGACAGAAAAATAAATAATAAATAAAATGTATATGTTTTGTAGAATTGTGTGATATAAATCACACGATCTCACCTACATGTTACCTTTGAAAAATATAATTTATTCCAATTGAGGGTTTTATGACACTATATACCCTGAGATACTCGGAACAGTGCTCTTTATGGGAAGATAGTTCGCATTTGCTGTGTAAGCAGATGTTGCTATGTAAGAGTCACCCAACCAAATCTTTGTTGTTGAAAAGGGAGATTTATGATTCGAGTCTCACTGGATAACCAGGTGATAAGTCCTGTCCAAAAGTTAAATATGAGAACTTTTCACAGACACAGACCAGATGCTCCTCAGAAGCTCATAAGTTAGAACAGAAACAACTGACCGCAATATTATCACTGCAGTAAATTCACCACCCAGACTTTAATTGCTTGTGAGACTATAGCCCTCAAGCTCTATCCTGCAGCATTTTAAGTTTTAAATTTAAGGAAGGAAAGGTAAAAATGCAGCAGGCTGAAATTGTTATGTCTCTGTGCAAATGAACTATGTAACGTTAGAAAAGGCAGACTTCCATACGGGGGCACATGAGGCTATCTCGTGAGTACTCTTGTCTGCAGAATTTGCTCTGGAATTTTAATGTCCATGCTAAAGCTGTTGTCTGAAGATTTAAATTGAGATTGTTTTGTGGCTAAATTCCAAAGTCTTCTGACAGAAACTGTAGTAGCTGTGGTACAGAAATGAAAACATTCTTTCTTGCTTTTGCTAATGATCAGACAGAGCTAAACTCTGATTGTTAGCTAATGTGTCACTCCATGAAAACCACTGGGAGAAATTCTGCACAGATTTGCTGAGTGGATGGCAATTTGCCCTTTAATGCTCACAGTGCATTAGCTTCTTCTATGCAGCGTGTGTGTTTTGTTATCTTGTGTCTAGAGCAATATCGAGGCTGTTGTTCCCTTTCCAAAGCAGCTCCATATGAGTCAAAGAGAAACTTACAAAAGAGGTGTAAAGTCTATTCAGAAGCACGGTCTTTGTGTAGCAGCTAACTCCTACACAAACAAATATGAAGGATCAGCAGGTGCTTTATGCTACACTGTAGTTTTGTATGTTATGAAGCTCATGGAAAGAAGATGGGATTTAACTTTTTATACTCTCCTGCACTCCACATCTAAATTCATATATTTGTGATACCAAATGGCAAAATCTAGACGGTACTTCTTATAAATGATGTATATAAATATGCTTAGAAAAAAATAAAAAAAATTAAAATGGTTTGTCTCCACAGGATGTGTTTACAATAACAGACAACCAGGTAAGACTTTTTTTTCCATGTTAAGGCTGACGGAAATTTGGTGCCAGCCTGCATGTCCTTCACCTGCTATCCCTGAGTAGATGTTGATTTTTCCATTTACAGGTCTGTTAGGAATTCATGACAAAGTTAAATTACACATGAGAGTGAGAATATTCTCCTCCAAAGAGGAGAGTCTCAGTTTGTTGTGATATGGTTTTTATATTTTTTAATTGCTAAAAAATTGTCAGAAAAAAACCCTTTTTTTCACCTGCCTATTCCTCTTTACCTTATATTTAATTTTCTCCACACCAAACTGTTGTTTCAATATTAAACTAAATGTAGATTTAACATGGAAGGAAAATTATTGATGTCCTTTTGGAACTACTCATTAGTTCTAAGGCAGGGGAAACTGGAGAGTTAAAAACCTGCCTTCTACCAGTGTTTATGACCCAAAGTTAATTGTGTAATTCAGTTTTACTATACAGTTCATTAGAACTTTAAGGCCGAATTATAATCTTCACTGCTGCTTCCAAATTTCAGATTATTTCTACCCAAAATTCATCATATTTATTTCTCAGGTTAAAAACCTCACTAGTACAGCATTGGCTCTTAGTAAAATTTTATTTATAAAATGGTTTTCACATGAAGAAAGATGTAGATCTTTGACTATAGAAAATATTATAACTTGGGTAAAACCATTGACAAAAGACAGTACTTTATACTGCAATTAACTTATTCTATCACACAGTACAGAGTGAATTTTGGAGCATGAGCAAACTGCGAGGAGTAAAAAGATTTGTTTAAATCTCAGTAGGTAAGCAAGTTAAAATATTTTCTATTGCTGAAGGGGAAGCACCGATGCCTGTATTAAGCAAAGTGACATTTCATGGAAGCAATAGTTGGCAGGTTGAATACAACGATTATAGTTCTGGATGGTTTTGGTTTCTTCCTGCTTTTTGTTTGTTGAGGCTTTTATCATAGGATGAGTAACCCGGGATTCTCCAGAGTGGACAAATCCCTCAGTAAACTTTTCATGGCAGATTCACCAACGTAAGTTCTAGCCTTGTGCTAGAAGTTTTGATATGTAAAATTCTACTGCTTTAGGAAGAAGTACTGTATCTGACGTGTCAGTGTCAATTCTGGTTAACTTATTGTAATTCAGAAATCCTCTGGGTATTCCATGTCCAGAACTGTGAGATAACTGAGTTTCTCTTGGTATCCTATAAAAATAAGTTGTGGGAAAAAAAAAAAATATAGTGAGTATTGAGTGATAATATTCTTGAAAGGTCTATTATTGTCAAGGGAATCCAGAAAATTTTAGGGGTTCTAAATATGTTATTTTTAGCAAACTTACTCTACGATACAGTCTCTTGCAATACCTAGGAGAACTGTATAATTATACAGCAGGTATATAAAATACTTTTGACATTTGATTGCGAACGAATGTCAAATAACTGTGCTGAAAACCACAGAAACTGAGTGACTTGCATCTGGAAAAGCTAAAAAGGGATGGAAAATAGAATTATGTGGAGACAATAAAAGGTGTTTAATTCCGCCCTTTGCATTGTCACTGTTTAAGTAGCAGTAATATGGCAGATAACATGGGCAGTGTAGCAAGAACACTGAAGAAGGCAATTACTGGTTTACTGCCTTCCTAGATGAAGTGTATGATTTATATTTGTTGGTAAAATATATACATGTTTAGTAGCATGGGGCAAAGAAGAACACCTTGTGATGTGCAGTTGCTTCTTCCTGTTGGAGAATGATGGTGGTGGATAATTAAATTCCTTCAATGAAGTACCAGACTTCAGAGACCCCTTACAAACTTAGATTAATTAATTGCTTGACCTATGTAGAGAAATCAGAGAATCATAGAATGGTTGGGTAGGAAGGGACCTTTAAAGGCCATCTAGTCCAACCCCCTTGCTATGAGCAAGGACATCTTCAACTAAGTAAGGTTTCTCAGAGCCCCATCCACTCTGACCTTGGATGTTTCTAGGGATGAGCCACCCACCACCTTTACCCCCTATCTTATTGCAACAGGCCGTGCTAGAAAGCCTGTCTCCATCTTTCCCACCAACTATCCCACCAGCTTCAGTGAGAGTTTCACGTGGCAAATCAGGACAACGCTGGCAAATATTTCGCAAGAAAGAACAGACAATGCCAAATCTAGGGAGAAAGAGAGTCCTACAAGGCAAACCAGAGTGAAATAAGAATATATAGGCAGTCATAGGAATGAGATGGTGAAGCAAGCATATTTAATATAGCTGATGTTGAACTTTTGTATCGTGCCTCCAGCACCTGGTTGACACAGAGTTTTACCTCCAGTCAACGTGCCGGTGTAGTTAAAAAAAAAAAAAAAATCAGCATCAGCAGGAGATACTCCTCTCAGTAATCTTAATGACAGAAGGGATACGATTTCTGTTGGTTGTAGTTGCAAGTACTTGGGTTCTCAAGATAATCTCTATATTTCTATTATTATGTTTTATTTTGAGTATTTTTGAGTTACAGGAGAAAAGGTCCTCAGAACTCTGTGAACCAATGTTTTTAGGTAAATTATTGTAGAGATAGAGGACAAATTTTCACAAATAATTTGTAACTTCATTTCTGCACTTGCTAAGAGACAAAAAATTTGGGCTGTTGTGTGCTAACAAAGGTGGTTTATGGAAGGTCATCAAATGCATGGATCAGCTTTATCCTAGATGAAAGGATTCAGCTATTCTAATGCATACATGTACATGCCTATGTAAAAATGTGTCTTATCTGATATAGTTTTCATTTTTGCAGTCTCTTTTATGTGTGTGTGTGTTGTGTATGTGTCTGTGTTTCTTGAAATTATGTGTTTACTTTTTATTGTGGGCATAAATTACAAAAGTTTGGACCACCAAGGGTTAAGTTGTGAAAGCTTTCTAAAGCCAAAAGAAAAAAAAAGTGCCAGCTTTTGTGAAGGAATTCAGATCTGTCCTTCTCTTGTCATTTGCAAAATGTTTTCTTGCTTAAGAACTTGAATGAAAGCAGTGACAAATTCTTCATTTGGGCACACAGATGCTGTTTGTGTATGTTATTTTCTTTCTGTCCACAAAAGTCATCAAATGCAAAACCAATGTGCATGAAGACTTTTTCATATATGCCTACATAAAGCTGTGCATATGCAAAATGAGTGCTGATAAATGAATACTCTAGAACCCAATTAATGTAGAATTTTCCACTTATAAAAGTTTTGGTGGCTTTTATCAGGAAAAAAAAAAAGCTTAAAGCTGAGTCATACAGTTCCCTCTCAAGAAAGAAAGATTTAGCAGAAATATCGTTTAACTTCCTAGAAGGGAAGCTCTATCATTAATTCCAGTTTAAAAGCTGAGAGTTACAACTCAGCTTAACGCCAGGAAGTCAGTCCCAGCAGAGACGGTGTTTACTGAAAATTCACGGCTGGGCATGTTCAGTAATAAAGAACCCCTAAAAGGTTCAGGGCACAGTCCCCACGCTCTGGACCACTGGAGAGCGGGACACGCTTTCGGCCGCTGTTGATTTACGATTGCACGGGGCTACCTTGGCACGGGGCTGCGGTGAATCAGGCTCGGAACGCTTGGCATTAATAAAGCTGTCATGTACTCTCTGCAGGTGACATAAAACCTTAGAAGATGCTCGGCCAATCGCAGGTTGCTCTCCCGCGGCAGACACGCAGGGTCTCATCGGCAGTCAGCCTGCGTGCCGGAGCAGGGCTCCTGTCTGCCCGCCCGCACTGCGGGCACGGCTCCGCCCGGGATGCTCCCGCCTGGACTGCCTCTCTCCCCCGACACGCCGGACTCAGCTTTATGGTACAGGCAGGATTTATAGGCGAATGAGGGAGGAATTTCGCCTGGGTTTTATGAACTGGAAAAGCTGGAGGCAGAGCTCGGTTACACAGTGTGGCATAAGGTGGTGCAGGGGTCTAATATCTGTCACAATCAAAGGCTAATGCAAATTCAGTGGGCACTGTAACATCAGCACTAATAATCAATGTTAAATTAAGATGTATTATCTAGGTAGCATGCATAAAGAAAAGGGGAGTCCTGAAATGTCACAGTCATTTTAATAAGAGCAGTGTTGAAGCTGGGGAGGAAGGCTTGTTGCTATAAGGAAACGATGGTAAAATCCTGGTCAGTTTTTTCTGGAAAACACACTGTTAATTACACTGACATATGCTGAAATGAGACCGTATAGTTATCCTCCTTGATGAAATGAGCTCTGTGTTTCTTAAGAGACAAGATTTGAAATAAAGTACATAAATAGAGTGGTAAAAACTACTTTAATATTTCCTGTCTTGCCTCACCCATATATTTCCCATGTAGTTATTTTCAATCTACAAATTAATTAAAAGTGCAGCAGACACAGTATATCTATGAAAGTTTTTTCTCTCCCACACACTGCACTTGTTTAGAACATAAAGGTTGTAGAAGTGAGTAAGAGCATTTAATATAAAACTGCTTGAATGCATGTGTGTGAGGATTACTGCACACCAGAAAGGGCAATTGTGCCCTCCTGTGCAATATTAAACACCATCGTTGTTAACTCAGAGCTGGAGGGTGCAATTTTTTAATATAGTTTTTATGCATTGCAAACTACATATATACACACATATACATATATTACACACATACACATATATTTGTTTATTGCTTGGCCTGTTTTTTCTTCTATTTGCAATATCACAATATAGCAAGGTATGGGTTATGGAGTATCACAGATCATCCTCGTTATGCATAATATGTTCTCCATGCTAAATTAGAAAACAGGAAGCAACAGAGGGCAGCTGGTGCTTGCCCTTTATCTCCCAATAATCTGTTTTATCTAGCCTGTTCTTCAATTCTAGTTGTAATGATGATTCAACTTTTTCTCCCCTGACAAATTATTCCATTGTCTAACCTTCTGGACATTTCTGCCTAATGCATAGTTTTAATATTTAAGTTTTGAATTTCAGAACATTATTTCAGCTATAATGGTAAATGTGAAAGCCATCTCCTATCAATTAACAACCATCTGGGAGAGATGGAATTCAGAAATGAAGCAAAGTGCAGTACAATAGTGAATGATGAAATGACAAAACCTGTCAACTGAATGAAATGGGGTTTTCGAAAGTGCTGTTTGGGACAGAAAGGTGGTGACTTCTTCAACTTTAAAAAAATATATTTCTTTTATACCTTGATAGTATATGGAATTCATAATTGTCAGTCTTACTTGTGTTAAAATCATTAATAAGTTTCAGTTCTTGCATTGTGTTAAAAAGTAGCAAAGAAAGAGATAATTATTTGGAATTGTAGAAGTGGTTGTCTTCAGGGGTTTTTTGAGCTTCTCAGTTGTTATTGTCTAGATTTTCTACAGAACACAAATGATTTTAAACATTATAATTGAAAAAAAAGAAAACCTATTTATGCGGTGTCAAAAAATTTAAGGGACTCAAGCATAATATCCGAAAAATACTGGTAATTGAAGAATGGCATGGACAGGTTCCAAATAGTACTTAAGACCTAGACAGGCTTCAGCACATTGTCCCAGAATTTTGTAAAACTGTATTACAATGCAGGTAAAGTGTATTGAATGTCTTGAGAAGATGATAGATCTGGTTTATCAGATTTTCTCTGTTATGTACTTGTAAACCATAAAACTGATAAATAATGGACACTGGGAATGTTTACAGTAGTGGCAATTTTCTCTGCCCATCACATGGAATGAGGAGGGAAAGCTGGCCCATGGCTACCACCGTCAGCCTGCTGGGTGAATTAGTCTGCTCCTTCTGTAAGGGACCAAGCAGAGTTTCAGATTTCATAGGCTCAGGAGACTGCTGCAGTTCTCTGTATTGACTCCTCGTGCAGTGGCTGGGTACTCCTGTTCCAGCTCCCTTTTCTTCCTTGAGGGTTAGTGAAACACAAGAAACCTCACATAACAAGCAGCATAACTGGTGTCTGGTCCTTATCTGGCTGTAAAGCCAAGTGGTTTCCCATACGACACATGCTGCCAGGAAATGTCTAGCCCTAGAAAGACCTGAACATTTGGCCCTCCATACAGGAAACTGGCGTTCAATGACTGTGTTTGTACACTGCACTTAACTCCAAACCCTACAAAAGAAAGCACTAGAAGTGCAGACACATCAAAGCAACACAATGTTACTCTGTCCCTGAGCAGACAGAAGAATAATAAAAAAAGAAGAAACTTCCAGCTAGCAGGAACTTCGTTTTTCATTACAAAAGTATTGTAATACATTTCAGCTATGAGGAAATCCTCTTCCAATTTCATGCTACAGTAGTGTCCATAACAAAAATAAATGTATGTTACCAACATAGATTAGATAGCTGTTGATTGAATATTACACCTGGGAGAGAGTTCAGCAGACACTTATGGCCTAAATTCTGACTTTTTTTTGCCTTCAATCACTGTTGGTTTTTTTCCCTTTCAGTATCCTGCCTCCCCCACCAGAAAAAAAAAGCTTTAATAATCTTGAGCAGTCAAAACCAGTGCATGTTGCTAAATTTGTGACCCATTACTTCAGAGGAAGATATTCTGTTAATTTTTCAATGCAACTTTTAATTTATTTTTAATTAATCACGTGAAAGACAAAGGCAAATTTTCATATATTTTACACACTATGCACCTTTTGAGGAGGTTAAATTCCTTCATGTCAATGTATGCCTGCCAGCAATGTAATTTAATTGTATTGGTGACATAACTGACAATACAGGACTTTGAAAAGTAATCAGAGGAGTCATGAAATCAAATGAACTGTGAGGATTTACCAGCACAGTAGACTTTAACATTTCATTTGATGAATATATCTCATTTTGCATTGCCCACTCTTGTACTTCTTTCTCATCTTGGGCAACAAATAGTTTCACATACAAATATTGTTACTGCCTACTTTCATGTATGAATAGGAACTCAAATAATGTACAACTGTTTAAATTTATTATTGAAATTAGTTTATGTTCAACTCAACTTTTTCTTGACATTATAACTTGTTAAACTTCAGTTACTATAGATGCAATTACAATACAGTTTTTACCAGGTGAGAATTTCTGTCTAAACTAACATTTTAGGCAAGCTGAGAAACCCCCTCTCTCTAACTGGGCATTTTCCTTATATTGTTGAACAAATCAAGCTTGTTTTCTGGTGAAATGGACTAAACCCTGGTACAAGAAAGCAGTAAGAATGCTCTTCTTTTGAGGGCTGCTTCTTTCCTCAGACAGTAATTTCCTATAACTTCAGGAAATTAACTTCCTCACATGCTGTTAAAAGCAGAGATTTACATGAATTGTATAAAAACACTGGGGGAAAAAAGTATATTGTCACAGGGCACTTTGCAAAGAGTTTCCTCAACACCCAGACAGAATTATCAACAGGTTGTTAGTTAGGACCACTGTATGTAGCCTTCCTCAAATATTGCTCTTTGCAAATAGTTACTTCATGCAGACCTTCACAGCCTCAATGCACTTCTTCCTTGAGGCATTGTTAGACAAAGCTCTTTCCCAGGGAGACCTGCAGTAGCACAAATTTAAAGACATTAAAAAAACCCTAGGCAAAACCAAAGCAACCCAACAACAAAAAGCACATTAGCTAAATTGCATGTGTTCCTGTAATACAGTAAACAAATAAAATGTCTTCTGCTCAATTTAGAAGTGAATAAAGTCTGTTTGCTTGCACTTACTCTCAACTGCACTGCTGGGAGGAATGGAAAGCATTCATCTCATGCACAATCAGTTTTACCTTGCAATCATCATCTTACTTTTTATCTCCTTCCTTGACTCTGCATCACAAGAACATAATGTAAAACTACTCACACATGTTGAAAAAACTGTAGCAGCAGTGTTAGCAATACTCTTACTTTTCTTCTTGTTTGGACAAATTATGGTTTTACTCCCTAGAAAGCTAACCTATTTCATAAATATTTTCCTAGATTGCTTTTTGCTTTTGAACCTTTTTTAGTAAGATGGATTTAATTTTGTTTAATGAGCTTATCTTTCAGCAACTTATCTTGATGTTGGATTTTATCATCTTGTGCATACTCCCAATATCTCAGCTTCTGTCAAAATAAATGTAATGCACAGTGCCAGATGCAAACATAAAACCTACTGGGTTTAATGGAAAAATTGTCAACTACTCAACAGGCATCTGTCTACTGCTCAAGACTAGAGTCTCCTTTTATTTAAATGAGGCCATGTTCTCATATTGACAGCTGGGGCTTTTTTTTATTATTTCCTCTACCATGTTGTTACTTCTACCTAAGTAAGGCTTCCCTTAACCTTAGTTAGATTAGATTAAATTTACCAGATTTTGCTTTTGCACTATTTTAGCTGAAGAGTATGTTTTTCAGGATGGCATTTACCTCAGCTAATGTTAAATCTGGAGTTCACTAATGCACATGCAAGTGTCTGCAGTGTAGATGTCAGTATCTGAGACATCTATGTCAGGTCAGGGTAAATGTGTTTCTTGTCCCTGCAGCCTCTCTGCAAGACACTGCTGTTGTAGTAAAAAAATTATGGTTCTCAACAACTGAGATGCAATAGCAGTTACAAATACTGTTTTGGTAGTTCTGATGATCATCATCCTGTGTTGCAGTGTGTTGCTTCACAAACTATTCCCTGTGCATGTGTGTCTGCTTGCTACCTCTTTTAACTCTGTTAAATCCTGCTTATGTCTTCCAGCTGCAACTCTGCCAGCTTCTCTGTCTGCCAGTGACCAGGTTGCTCATCCTTTCCACTGTGCTTTGGTAAGACACCTTACTTTCTTTTTGAGTAAACCATCTAGGTAGCAAGAAAACAAGAAGAGGAAACCCTGCCTAACCTAGCATACAGGACTGAAATATTTCTTAGCTTTCTCACCCTGTTTGCTTTACACTTGTCAGAGCAGATTGCTGTGCAGACGGACACAGTCACATTTGAAGTGACAGATTTATGTCTAAAACACGTAACAGAGCGTGTCAGGAACCAAACCTGGGCCTTGATTCCGTATGGCATATATAGATGGCTTCCATCAGCTCAGCATAGAGCAAACCCCTGCTATGGTTGGTCTGTATTCAACAGAGCTGTTTGAAAAGTCCAAAGACAGAGTCAGGGAAAGACCTGACCCTTAAACAATGCCCAAGGATCAGGCTCAGAAGCTGCATGTCTTTCTTGACCCATAGTGCGCCGAACCCTGGTCCCGTGTTGCAAAATGTGCCCCCAGAAGCAATCCAGGCATGCGCTGGTTCTGATCCCAATGCTTTCAATGCAAGCAGTGTACACATGCTGTGCATAGACACATGTAGTATTAAGTGTATCCTGGGTCAGTAATGCTCAAATGGGAATATCAGAGACCTGCTCTTACTTTGTAAGCAGACCTGGTTTACATCTAAAGATTGAGGCAACAGGAGACATAACCTTCCCTTTTTCAAAGCAAGAATTCCCCAGGAGGCATTTTCAACATCGTGGAAATGGTATAGAAACGTAGAATGGATTGGATTAGAAGGGACTCGAGGAATATCTATTTTCTATCCCCCTGCCATGGGAAAGGACACCTTCCAGTAGACCAGGTTACTTGAACAGCCAGTTGTAATCTTCTCAGGAAGCCTCAACGAGAGACACAGTCCCTCTCTCTACAAAGGGCTCCTCATTTTGATGTGAGGGGCTTCACTGTTGCCAGAATAAGAGGGGTTAGTGCACTTGTGGTCATTCCAGCCTAGAATCAATGCTTTCTTACCAGTATTATGGCTGGCCATGTGCAAGATTTTGCCTAGCCCCTCGGCTTGTTTTTGAAGGTGGCTCGTTACTGCAGTGTGGATACTTCAGACACGCAGCCCACAGTATGCACACATTTCAGCAGTAATCTTATGCACCTATCTTTGGGTAATTTTGTGTTGTTGTGTTGTTGGAGTGTTTTTTAATTATTCTATTCTAGATTTCCTTAGGCCTAGTAACTGTTTAAGAGTTTCAGAGTTTTAAAGTGTGATTCACGGTAGATCATGGAAGCACAGAATCATAGAATGGTTTTTGTTGGAAATGACCTGAAAGGTCACCTAGTTCCAAACCCCCTAACACAGGCAGGAAAACTTCCATTAGACCACAAGGCTCAGAACTCCATCCAGCCTGGCCAGGAAAGGTGCATCCACATCTTCTCTGGGCCATTTGTTCCAGTGCTTCACCATCCCCACAGAAAATAATTTCTTCCCAATATCTAATCTAAACCTATCCTCTTTTAGTTTTATTATAAAAAAAAAGGCGATAATACATTTATCTCCAAGGGTTTATCACGATTTATAAACCACACTGATAAATGTGAAAAGAATGCATGAAAATGTTAAGAAGTGTAATGTATTTAAAGTGGTTAAAATGTTAGATTTTAAAAAAATGGGAAAGGGAAAAACTTGATTGTCAAATGATAAAGTGTGGAGAAACAGAAGCATCAGCACAATCTTCTTCCCTGTGCAGTTTAACAGCTGACTTTTGGATAACACAGCCACGATGCAATGAAATAAAATTTAAGCTACATGGAGCACAATTAATTTCACCCAGCTTCAGATGTCCAAGCCTGAGACAATGATCCTAGATTTTCTTCAAAATAATAAGGATTCGGCACTTCATTATATTCTCAAATAAGTGTGTAAGGAAGAAAAGCTGCATTACTCTCAGGTTGCCTGAAAAAAAATGTTACTGGGGGAATGAGTCAAGAGTTCATGTTTTTTCTACTGGCTGGACTGCAAAATGAACCTGTAGGAAGAGTATCTAAAAAGAAGGCTGTAGAAATCTCCACAGTTAGGGTAGGGGAGAGTGAATGATCCCAGGAACTGAGGAAAAATAACTATTGAGGATTACCAAGGGAAACACAAAGGTAGAAATATTTTAAGAAAAGTAATGTTCCAGTTTATAGGAGGAATGGAAAATTTTGGAAGAATGTGGTTTACATTTTTAAGCGTGCCCAGAGAAATGGCCTTTCAAACCCAGATAACAGATGGAAAATATGCTACTAACAGAAAGCACATTGAGGCAGAAGATTGGCTTGACAGTATACTAATGTGACTGATGCGGTGTTTTTTAAATTTTTTTTTTTCATTTGACTACTGCTTATGGAATGTATGTGTTTTCATTTGCTCTGATTTTTTTAAAAGCTCTTCTTGAGAAGTGAGAATAAATATGGCTTGTTTGTTCTGTCTTGTTTGAGTTTAAGTAGAAGACCACCGGAGTGAGAGAAGACTATGCCAGCCCTAAGAATATATGAACATGTTACTCTAGTTATGCTGTTTTAACTTGCATTCAAACGTAACCTTAGCTACTCATAGTTCTGTTGATGGCTTTAGTATTCATACTCTAAAAAAAAGATACAGGTGGAATTATTTCAAAATTCTAACCAAAGCCTGTAACAAACTGTATATATTGGATTTAATCCAATTTATAAAAATAAAAATAATAATAATATTCTTTTTAATTTTAAAACAAACAATCAAACAAAAAAACAACCAAAAACAAAACCCCCACCCACTTTCAAATCCTGGGTAACACGTTGGAAACAGACAATCCTATAAACTGATTTTTAAATTTGTTTCTAAATACTCTCCACTACTATGTGGAACTTAGCATTAGAAACTATGCACTCCTTGAATGGAGATGAACACATATAATAATTTTACAGATTGACACTTGTGAGTACAGCTTGTTCTTTTTGCTTAAGTGCCTACAGAAGAATAGCATAGTAGAACCTCAAGCATAATTTCTCCTGCTCTACAATAGTGTCATATGTATATAAATTCCAGAGTGGAACTTTTCAAAATGCATTGTACTGGGAGTTAATTTGATTTATTTACAATTACCCTCTGCATGCTCCTAAATCTCTTGCTTTATGACTTAGTAGAGAAGCTTTCTTTTTTATATTTCTACTGAGTATTATCTTGCTCTTCATTAAATCTTATCTCACTAAATTACTGCAGCCAAAGTGCCAGATCATCTATATGCATCTTCATTTGTTTGTGCTTAAATACCCCACTTGCTAGAGGGTTAAGATTGGAATATTTCAGTGTATATTCAGTTCTGGATGTGTTTATTAATTCAGTTCTGAGCCTTGCCAGACCACAATCTTGCTGGGCCTTAGACCTCCTCAAATAAATACAAAATATCAACCTGTTTAAAGAAAAAAAAAAGTTTCAGAACAGTTTTTTGATAGATTTTCTAAAAAATCAGAAGGACTATAAGAAGACTTCAATATATGATGTGTTTCCTGTGTAGTAAAATCTTCCAGGCATGCTATAATTTAGGTAATATGCATATACATCATTAAAATTATCAGCATTTTGCATATATCATTATGTCTTTCTGTATCCAAAGACACTGTTCTCTTTTTCCATATAAACCATTATCATTTAACTACAGGTAAACATAAGCCCCCTTCACTTCTGTTTTCAAATACAAAGAAAGATACTTATTACAGGTAGTGGAGGTGGTATCCTATATATTTCAGGTGAGATGGTGTGACGACCCACCCTTAACGGGAAGGGCCTCTACAGATGGTAATATAGATATCTTGCTTGTGGTAGGGGGAACCTATTTTATGTGCTGGTAGGTACACTTACACACACAACCTAGAGCAGAACTGGTACAGATGTTGGTTTTAGAAGAAGCTGTCTTGTTGTTCCATGGTGTGTCCTCACCATGAAATGGGAAGAAATGTCTAGGACTGTGGAGACAGGCTAGTAAGTCCACGATGTGCATCCCATCCCCATGTGATGTGCGTTGTGAAATTCATGTCCAGCTTTTGCCTAGATCCAGCCTGGACCAAACTAAGGTTTAGCAGATATGACACAGGGTCAAGATGCAGTTTGGAAAAGTTAATATGGCATGGTTTCTTTTGACAGAATTAATTTTTTTTTTTATGCTATCCCATGAGTCAAACTAGTGAGTCTCATACCTAGCTTGATGCTACTCTACACCTCTACACAGAATGACTATCAAAAATCACTGCTAGATCCTCATTTGCCCAACTTCATTTTAGACACATGACATATATTACTTGAGTATAAGAATTATTTTCACAATATGTGCCAGTTCTAAAATTTTGTCCCTGATGCCTGTTTTGAATAGCACCTACTTCTGAACACCTATTTTTTTTTTTCTGTGACTGGTAAATGGTGTTTTTCTATTTTTTGGCAGTGCTCATGCATCCACTGTGGGCCAACATAAGTTAGGAAAAGGTCAGTGACATAATTTAGCAAATGCAATTGCAACCTCCTGAATATTTTATTCATAATCTCTGGAGTGCTATAGAAACATGACATTTTCTGCCAATGCATTAAATTTCTATACATACAAATATAGATATACCCACCGATGCTGAATAATTGCAGTGCATAAACATGAAATAAATTTATGTTTTATATAACTGTATGATCTTTTAAAGTTTTTTTTGAGTTCTGTTATTTTTTTTTTCAGTTTGATGAAGTTTTTACTTTACTTTCTCCCCATCTTTCAAACACTTTTGTCTCTTTTGGAAGCCCAAGATTAATTAGTTGATTCTCTCTTTTCTAATTCCATCTACAGTTCAGAGGCACGTAAAACCACAAAGCAAGATAATAACCAATAAATGGAATAATTAATTCAATGCACTGAAACTAATTTTAATTTATATTTCTCAAAGATTCTCACTAGGGAATAGAGAACCTGAAGTTCTAGGGACTGAGCTGCTCCAGTTCTCATTGTTTTGAATATGTTGTGGACAGAAACACTTTCTGTAAAACTGGAAATTACAACAGCTAAAATCAGAGGGGAAATTAATAACCAAAACAATTTAAAAGTTAGCAAGAAGTAAGAAAAAGTTAAGAATTATTTCAATCATAACATATATCTTTTAATCAAAACTATTTTGTCTCACAAAGACAACTAAGTCTCTAAATCCCTGATGTTGTACAGCCCGCTGACCTCTTCTCACAGCTCCACTACTTGGTGACAGAGACCCTTGCCATGGCTCATGTCCTGTGGACAAGTAGCCCATCATCCCTGGTCCTGAGATCAGTGGGAATCACCAGGAATCTCTGCTGCACTGGGCATGCAGAGCTGCATCTGCCTGCAGGAGCTCCAGGTTCATTAGGGTCTGTGATGTGCTGTGGTGGTGGCTACAGTGGGTGCTGGGCACTGTGCCTGGGGCTCACTGTGTGTGTTTCTGGAAGCTGTCTGGAAGACATATCCTCCATAGTTATCTCTTCCTAGCAGGCATGCTAACGTTCCCTGAAGAGTTCCCTTGGTCCCTGGACCAAACTAGATGGCCCAAAACCACTTTGCTGAGTCAAGGGTCCCCTCATGAGTATTGTCCTATGGTCCCTGCTGTCCCACTGCTCCTGCTAATAACTAAACAAAACCTAATTATTTGAAAAATTGGTCAGTTCAGTAAGAAGACTGATCTGCTCATTAACCTGTAAGAAATTAAGACCAAAGAAATCAACATTTCAGGATCAAAGAAATAATCAGCTTTATGACAAACATAACTGAGACATGTTTTGTGAAAATTGAATTCTCACTCATCTTTAGTATACATTTTGCTTCCTAGCCCCCTAAAATCAACAAACAGTAAATACAGGCGTGATTTTTAGGATGAACTTTAATTATCTAGTTTATTCCTTGAAATCTGAGTTTATAAATATATTCCTTTTTCCCCCATCTGAATCCGCTTAAAAAGATCTATTTAAGTACTTAATATTCTCTTAAGTATTGGATAGATGTTTTATTTTTCCACCCTTTCCTGTGATACCCATTATTATCCACGTCATAATGTTAGTGGTTTGAGACGATTACAAGAAAAACCCACTAGATAACTACTTTTTGCCCAGTGCTTTATTTAATGAAATGGATTTAAATATATACATGCTTTAAGGACAAATCAAACAAATAAGCACTCAGTAAAGAACCCCACTTACATGCCAGAAAGGGTGTTAATGACTGGAATCACTGAAATTTCCTTTAATGTTTTCTGGCCCAATTTTCAATTAAATTGCAGTATATTATTAATGCTATAGAAGGGACAGCAAAGATAGCAAATAAAAAGTTCAAATGAGGCTCCATATCTAATAAGCAACTGTGACAAAAGTGCCACAATGCAAAACTTCATAGTAATTATTCCATTGCACATAACAAAATAACTAGTGGAGCATAAAGCTAACAATTATTGTGTGTTGATAGTTCAAGCACAGTATGCTTTTAAAATGCTATCAAACAGTAGCAAGCTATGCCAAAAAGCACAGCCTCATCCAATAGCTTTATGCAAAATACAGACACTTACCAAGTCTTAAAATCTAGTACAAAGTACTATAACATGTTCCTAAGCTTCATATTATGCTGTAAAATGCAACGAAAAAGCCCTAGAAAACAAACAAACAAACAAAAATTCCTCATTTGCCTGCTAGGTATTTCTGAGAGGTTTTTTTAGAGCTTTTAAAGTAATACCATTCCATGTGATCCCCTTTTGGATAAGGTTTACAGCCTTCATGTGGGTCCTTTCTGTTTGTTCTTTATTGACAAGAACATCTTGCCAAATCAAGGTTTTTCCATTTGTCTTTTCAACAATTCTAGCATATTATTGGTGCCCCTTGACACAGAAATACAGTTAGTATACATTACAGTAGTGTTCACTGGATTTAGAAAGCGAAATAAAGCAGGTTGTTCTCTGGAAGAAAACCAATTTAGATCTAGAAAAGAAAGAAAGGCAGCTAAAGAGTGAGGGCTTCACCTCAAAATGAGCAATCATCTTATGCTCTGAAGAATCCTGAAAGATTATTTTGATGATAGCTGTTTACTGTTCTTTTTGCTGCTAGGCTAACATAGTGGAGTGCTTTCTCCAGACACTGAATTTGGCTTCAAGTCTATTATTCACACCTTTTAGAATGAAAGAAAAAAAAAAAAGGTGAAGGTGCTATAATGCAGACAGTTCTTTCCTTCATTGAATCTATTAATTTATCTATTATAAAAATTGGTTATATAAACTTTAGCAACGACAATTTACTCACCTTTTAGTTGGGTCTGCTCTTATGACTTACAAAATTGTTAGTCCATGGCTTAGCAACAGCAAATGTGCAACTGGAATCACATTAGCATGTTTAAAGGCATTTAACACACTACGTAACAAGATCAACTATTGTTGAATTACGAAGTGTAAGAGATTTCAAAAAATGATCAACCAGTAATTGTTGGAATAAAAGTGGCAGTAAGATAACAAATTTCTACATTGAATTTCAGATTTCCAGAAAGGTGGAAGTTCCAATTGGAGATTTTCTGTAAAAACTAACAAAATATTTCATAGCCATATCTACTTTGGATGTGAAAACTACTAAGGCTCAGGACTCAGAGTCAGCTTCTAAATTTGTTTTATTCTTTGAAGTCTATAGGCCCTGTGTGTGATGAACAAACATATTTTCCCCCCAGCACTTTCTGGTTTTGCTGAGAGGTTATGGCTGCAAACACGAAGTCTCTCTGCCCTGCCATGCTGTCCCAAACCTCTGCTCAAAATCACAGGAGTATCTGTCTCTCTCAAATTACTGCTGCTCTGAATATTTAGCAGCATGAAGAGAATCACAATTTTTAACAGGAATTTAATTTCTAGTAATGCTGTATACCTGTGAAAAGCTTCAGAGTATAGCGATATTTTGGCAGAGGCAGAGTGAAGAAACTTGTATTATAAGCTGTTCCTGCTGTAGCTGTCCTGTGAATATATAGAGGTTGTCAACCACCAAGGTTGCTGTGTTTTTCAGCAGTCACTCAGTGCCAAGCAGCATGATAGAGGATTGCTACATTCGGCATCCGAGTCCTAGGCAATCCATACCGTATAGCAGGAGTTCCTGAATAATATAACAAGACAGCAGATGACAGCCACTGCTTTGGTTTGGCTCATCTTAGCCTCTTAAAGGTTCAGTTGCCCACATCTGTCTTTCTCTGCCAAATGTGCCTGTAATAACAACATAAACATAATGTAAACTTTTGAATTTTATAAGCAGCCCAATAATTAAGTTAATTATGTCCATCTAGTTTTAGAATTGCTAGGTGCTGCTGCAGAGCCCAGTGGGTCTCTCTGAGACATCAGCATTATTACCAGATGGAAATAAATCTTTTCTTTCTGTCTGAGACTGAGCCCAGTCTCTGAGGGCTCATCTGCTTAGCCTGCTGTGGCTGTGGTTTCTTTGAGGCATTTTTAAGAGACACAGCCAATTCAATGCCATTTATCTCTCTCTTTTCTGGGATCTGGAGAAGTTGTTGCTTATTGCTTCACAGTATATGCCATTTGGAGTGACAGCCTCATAAGACAAGTAGGATACTTCTTGTGATATTGCCTCTATTTGCAACCATTGTTTCTTGCTGTGGTGTACACGGCTTTGTTTTTGTGGAGATTCAGCAACTGCTGTAAGACCAAATCATACCCAGGCTGTTTTCTTGGTGTTGCGGTTTTTTTCCTTGCCTTTTTTTTAATCTTTTTTTTGTCCTTTCCCTCTGCATCTGCAAATTCCCAGTGACTCTACATCAGTGGGTTTGGCTTTCTGTAGAGCGAATGTGAGAGGTGACAGCCCATGCCTCACTGGTGTTATTCAGGAGGCTGAATGGGATTCTACAGCTGCTTTTCTGAGGTGCTTAATTAGTTTGACACTGTCACTAAACTCTTACCCTGGGGATCACGTGAGAATAGCAGCTAGATGTCCAGATCCATATTTCACCACTGAATGTCTAGACTCAAGCCCACTGAGCTGTGGCCACATGTCAGATGTTGATATGCATGGTCACCTGTTTAACTGTAGTATCCTTACAAGATAATAATTGTTTAGGACAGGTAAATATTTTTTTCCAGCCAATATAAACAAATTTATGTCTACATTGTTTTGAGAGGGAAAAAAGAACAAGCATGATTTTCTATGCCAGTGGACTGGTCTCTTATCACTGACTGGAAAATGTAACAAATCTTGATAGTTTCTTCAGCGTCACTGCTCCTTTTGGGCAGTTCCAAGTATCACTGACCTTTCCCTAAATGAGCAACACTTAAACCTGTGTTATTTCTAAGCTCTCTCCTAAATGTGTCAGTAACATTTCTACTTGTTGAGAACTGCAAGCTGGCGCCTTAAAAAAATCTGGTGAGTTTTGAGTACCATAAGATGACAAGTATGTTAATGTGTCATCAAGAAGGAGGCAAAAGAAGTAGCACATTTTTGAACATGCAAATCCTAAGCAGTCAAATGGTGTTGTGTCAGACTGTTTCAAAATGCCTTCTTTGGACTGAGAATAACTCTATGAGCAGAGAATTTATACAAAGTTATAACCCTCTAAAAACATGTGGTTATAATGAAGTGCATCATTAGATGCAACTTAACTGTTGCTACAGTCATGATGTTATGAATTCAAATAAAGAATAGCAATTAGCAAATAATCTCCTAAGTAACTAAGATCCATGACCCACCCTGCAAAACATGTTATATCTCAGCAATATTTTTTCTAAATACCATTAATCAGTCTTGGACAAGACATTGACAGCCATTTTGGTTTGGCAGGGAAGGACAAATTTTAATTCTTGAGATAAATAGTATATGATTTATGTTCTTTTAAGCCACTTTGAATAATTTCTAAGCTACTTAGAATAGAGTAGTTTACATATTTTTTATATGAAGCACAGAATTTTTTACCTTTTAATTGATATTCCTCTTTCAATGGATGCAAATTCATTGATAGTTGACTTGTGGCAGCATTTCTCCTGGCAAAATGTTAGTCTAGACACTATACACATTAAAGTTTTGGGTCAGAGAAGTCAGGATTTTCTGTGAAATAAACTCAACAAGATTAAATCTTCCTGTGCTAGAAAAGAGATTTGAAGAATGAGTAAACCTTGCAAATTGTTGGCTAACCTAATTGATGATGAATTTTTCTTAGTTTTTGTTGTTTTATTATTGCTCCCCTTTGTCAATACTTTGTACATACCGAGTAAGATGTATGCCTAGTCCAATTCTGCTGTTCAACCTCTTCCAATTCTAAGTATAAAAAAGCATAAAAGTCTGTAGTTGGTGGTAAGACAACAACAGAAACAAGATCCAAATTGGTTATCTTACTAGGTTACACCACTAGATATTTCCTGCTGAAGTCAGTTAAAACAAGTGTGTATTCTTAACTTGCAATTTATGAAGCTGCAACTGGGGTTTTCTTCTGCCCACAGGTCTCACTTAGCATGGAGGACATAGACCTGTGTCTCCTTAGAGCACCAGAAGGACTGAAGTCAGTGTCAGTCCTCTAACCCATGATGCGTCATGTGTTTATGTTTCACAGCCAGGGCAAGCAGAACAATGTTGTGTATACATTATATATATCATATACATATATATATCAGCAATAAGTGCTTGGAGCCAACGGGGCATTTCTCTGTCTTTACACAGAAAAAGTCTTCAGAGCTCAAACATTCACATAAATTATTGTTAGAGATTAATTGTCGTGTATAGGCTGAGCTGTTTTGACTGTGTCTTGCACAAATTTGGTGAGATGTCTACATCTAAACTGGTAGGTTCCCGACTAAAAAAGAAATAGGTACTTTTAAGGCATATTTCTTCTGATATACTTTAGCTGTCTACTTTAGAATGAGATGAATCACTCCACACAGCTGCCATTCCTCCCTGTGCTTTATAAAAGGCATCTAGATGACTAAATCGGATGCAGGTAATTACTTTGACTGTGTAACTGACAGGAAATGTAATATGAAATGCATTTGCTTAAGTCTTAACAAGAGAGGACGTAAGCTAGAGTATTTTTCTTCATATTTGCAGTGGGGTAACATCATCCATACTGTCAGTTATTGAAGTTCAGCTGACACAAAATAACTTGTGAAGCCATAATACAATTTTACCCACATTTTCAGTAGTATTGAAAGCAGTTGAAACTATTCAAGCTTTTAGCGCTGAAAAACCCCATATTAAGTATGCTCAAATATTTCAGATTTAATTCAGCTCCTCTGTTATTTTGAGTCCATTATGTGTATCAGTTGGAGATCGATCAATAATAATAATAATAACAACAACAACAATAACAAATTAGGTCTCTCCTACTGCATTTCCTGGCTAGCTGCCTAAAGAAAAAACCTTACTCCTTTGGCTTCCCCTTTGTGCGTACTTAATCAAATTAGCCTGAAGTAGAAAAAGCAATATACAGATCAAAGGAAAATGTTTAACTATAAATTACCTGCTTGTCTCTTGCTCTTACTCACCTTACTTCAAATAGGAAAGGAAGTACTAGAGTGGTTTTTTGCCTACTTATTTGTCCATTAAGGACATTTCACATAACCTGAGACCAAAAGGACATAGGGCAGTCCAAATACTAGTCTCCTGTGCACTAGTCTAATTGATGGCTCAGAACATAGTGCAAGTGAGATGCAAAGACTTAAATGGGTATCATCAGCCACAGTGCAAGTTAGAAGAGATGAAAAATAATGACACATTACATCTCAGGGTCAACTTGTCATCCACCAATACTCCCAGGTCCTTCCCAGCAGAGCTGCTCTCCAGTAGGTCAGCCCCCAGCCTGTGCTGGTTATTCCTCCCCAGGTGCAAGACCCCACCCTTGCCCTTGCTGAACCTCATTAGCTTCTCTCCTCCCAACTCTCCAGCCTATCAAGGTCCCACTGAATGGCAGCACAGCCTGCAGGTGTGCCAGCCACTCCTCCTAGTTTCATCAGCAAACTTGCTGAGGGCACCTCCTATCCCTTTATCCAGGTCATTGAGAAACAAGTTAAGTGAGACTGGACTCAGTACTGATCCCTGGGGAATGTCACTGACTACAGACCTCCAACTGGATTCTGCTCTGCTGATCATGACCCTCTGAGCTCTCATTCAGCCAGTCCTGAATCCAGCCCAGTGTCCATTCACTTAACCCACACTTCCTGAGCTTACCTAAGAGGATATTACGGGACACATTGTCAAAAGCCTTGCTGAAATCAAGGCAGACAACCTCCACTGCTCTCCCCTCGTTGACGTATCGTGCCGTGTCATCACAGAATTCCATCAGACTGGCCAAGCATGATTTCTCCTTAGTGAATTCATGCTGAAGGAAGGTAGATTACTGTCATATCACAGTGGGATGTAGATGGATAAAATTATTTAGCCGATAGTTTGCCCTAGGACATCTACTGAAGGTTCATACCATCTAACTGAGGCACAGAAGTCAAGAACCCATTTCATTAAAGTTAGTATTCCATGAAGAAAGACAGCATGATGATACTGATTTTAATGAGATACATTAACTTCTTGGAGTGCTTTTTCTCTCCAATGAAGGAATCTAAGGAAGTTTTTCTAAAGTATCTCAATAAAGTGCCTGAGGTTACACAAGTGGTATCACCTGTTCTTAATTTTACCCATACGTTCTCACTTAGGTAGTTAAATTTTTTAAATTGTTTCAAAGACACCTAACTTTTAGCTCCCTGGCCCTGTAGTAGAATTCATAGGCCTGAAGTTATATACACTGCCTGGGAATGGGGTTGCAGAAAGATATAAGGGGACTTTTACACTCTGAGGAGGGGAGGAAAGGCTTGAGCTAACTATTCAGCAGGGTATTGCTGAAACACGCATCTTCAGTCTTGCCACTCTGAGGATTCAGGGAGGGACTTCCCTCACTAGGGAGATATATATAGAAGTCTTTATTTTTTCCATTCATTAGTGGCTTCCAGCCTTTAAACTACATAGGGTCTTTTGTAAATGCTACCTACTGACTTTCAAAATTTATCAATTTCCTGTTCCTGGTTTTGTTCCCTAGGATTTATTTAGAGAAATTAAATTAATGCCATATTAATGCAGTGGCATGCATACAAGACTTGACAATCAGATTTGTTCTGTTGGTCTCCTTGCTCTGGTTGTGGAAATGTATAAAAGCATTTTCTTATAATGTGCAGGTGCAGTGTGGTGCCAGAAATAATTTTCCCAATATGTTAGCAAATGATATTCTGGCTCTTGATTCATGTACCACTGAGCTGTCAGCAATCAGCCAATTGATGAAAGGCTGGCTAGCCAACTTGTAACACTTCCTTTCATATTTTGGCAAAGACCTTATTCTAAAGAGATGATATTAATTTAATTAAAGGTAATGGACATATTGATATATCTCTCTATATATCTCTTTGAGGTAATAGTGGATTGCAGCAGACAACAAAATTCTGCATTAAAATACCTGTTTTGATTATAAAGAGTTTCATTATAAAACCAACAAAACGTAGAATCCAGGCTGGTCTTTGAAAGGACCTTTGAATTAATAAGCATGACATTTAGAGTTGTGCTTAAGGACAGGATGCATTATATGGATCAATCTTGGAACGTGGTGTCAGATTTTAAGACAGTATCTCTAAGACTGCATATGTTTTGCTTTGTTCTGATAGCCACTGCACAGAATGCTGAAATGTCTGTTGCAACAAATTGGCTCTGCCACAAGCATTGCGGCAAAGTAAATTCTTTAAAACACTTTTACTGGCCTCAATGAAAGAGTCAAGAGCCAAAAATGCACAAAAGACTCAATTAGAAAGGAGAAAGGTGTTGCAAAATTAGAGTTAGGAAAGCAGTCTCTTTAATAGGTTTTTAGAATATTTTAAATATTTTTTTAATAAATCAAGCCTCTAAGAAAGCTGTGATAAAAATAGTAATGATTTTATTAATGAAGTACTTAATAATAGTGTAACTAAGTTAAATGTACTTGTGTTGTGTCCCTTTGCCCATTTGGATACATGTTGTGATTGAACATCAGCCAGGAACGAAGCCCCAAGCACCAGCTCTCTCATTTTCTAGGGCTGGGACAGGGGATAGAATGAGAAGGGCAAAAATGAGAAAACCTGTGGGTTGAGATGACGACAGTTTAAAAGATAAAAGTCACAAATCCCAAGGAATTAATTTGCCATCTCCCATTGGCAGGCAGGTTTCCAGCCATCTCAGGGGAAACAGGACTCCACCACATGAAACAGTGGCTTGAGAAGACAAACTCCACCACTACAAGTGTCCCCCCCACCTCCCTCCTTTTTCCCCCAGTTTTGTATGCTGAGAATGATGCCATATGGTCTGGGATATTCTTTTGGTCAACTGGGGTCAGCTGTCCCAGATGTGTCTCCTTACAACTCCTTGTGCACCACCAACCTTCTCACTGATGGGGTGGGGTGAGAGGCAGAAAAGACCTTGACTCCCCTCCAGCACTGCTCAACAATAACGAAAACATCCCTGTGTTATCAACACTTTCCAGCACAAATCCAAAACACAGCCCAATACTCATTACCATGAAAAACATTAACTCTAAACCAGCAAAACCCAATAAAATCCACTAAATTTTTTTTTTTTTTTGCTAAGAACATGGAAACAATAAAGGAACCTAAGTTGTCTATTTATACAGGGTATCAGACAACAAAGCATTGTGCTTGGTTCTTGATCCTGATGATCTGAATTCTGGTCATCTCCTTGGTAGATGTGTTCTTATTTTCCTTTACATTCAGACGGAATAGTATAATTTTAAAATCTGTTTACTCTTGCCTTGTAAAAATGCAGATAACTGATACTGAAAGGTGCAAGACAGTGGAAAAAGGTATGTCAAATCTTTGCATAGTAGCAAGATACAATCATTGATCATCCTGAAGCTTTGTAGGTTTCAATGTGCACTGCAGCAACAAATGTTTGATGTGCTGCAATAAAAAACTATTAAAAAATATTGTTATATGACAATACACTCTTTCTGGAGGTTTTTGTCATGTTTGTTTTGCCGATGTATAATTTACAATCATATAACTGGAGTGTTGCTATTTTGTATGTAGTATTAATATATCAATATGAACGCATGATTTAATCTTCCTAAATTTCTTTTTATGGGCTACTATAATAATAGATAAGAATCCATTGCTTTAAATGCTTGAGACTAAATAATGTATTTAATAAATGAAGCAGCTTTTTTCTCTTTTCCTTTGAGTAGTTTGTCATAGCATACCTGTTTTTCTCATACAGCTAGTCAACATTAATATGGTATTTCAGTGGGTTACGCATCACTCTTTTCCTGAATATCCACACTTTATTTAGAAATCATCTGATATTGCAGAAGATTTTGATAATTTATATTATATTCTTTTCTGTACTTTCTGTAGATTTATATGTTGCTTTTTACTTACTCATGCTATTATTCATGGTCTTTGTTTCAAGTATGCATGAACATGATAAATGTACTCTATGTTGTTATTTTCCATTTTCTTCCTGAATTGCTTCATACATGAAGGGAAAAATATCTAATATCAGTTGCATTTTTGTAAGTCTACCATAACGCATCTTTTGTTGTTCCACCTACACTTCTTTTTTTTAATTACAGATTTCTTGGACAGATTTCTGTATCTAAACATTAGAAGAACTTTCAAGGATGCTATTTAAATTACATGATGAGTGTCATCTTTGCAGAGATGAAACTTTCAGAAGATGGCAACTCTGTATTTCAAGATGTCAGTATTTCAAGAATGCTTCCCACCTATTATTTTCTGCCAAATCTTTTTGAAAATCCTCAGTCAAGCCATGTATTAATTCATGTGTTATGGAGCTGTCTTTAGCTGTGCAATGATGGATATTGTGCAAATCAGTGTTTTCACTATCACTGTGTTGTACAGTTTGAAATAGTAAGGGTAATTGTCTACTATTGGTAGCCCCATTCTGCATTAGCAGTACTTTCCCACAATTTTAAATGAGCGATCTGTGGATTTTTCTTCCGTTTGTAAGAGGTAGTAAACACTAATGTTTGTTTGTTCTGCTTTGGGATATTGTTCCGAAAAGACTGGATTTGTTGATGACCAGGAAGCTAGGAGTAATACAGGATGACAGCTCCTAATATGGTTCTGAATGAATGCCATGAAAAATATATAAAAAATTGCATACAAGTATGGATCAGGTCACTGTGAAACCAAACGAAAGAGATTGAGAGACCCTCCAGTACTAAGATAAGAATGGAACAATCAAACTATAACAGTCATGTTCTTAAGGGGTAGAAATAGTTTACTGTTAAAAGGCGTGCAGGGTAGCCCAATGCTCCTTTTCCTAATCTTTTTCCTGCTGGGCAACCAGTACCAGATCTAAATTGCATGTTGACCTCTGCATGCTGTCTGAAGCTATTCCAGAAACACAATGACAGTATTTATTCTTAGACAGAAGTGAATGCCCTATAAATGCTTTATCAAAACCCACTAGTTTAACCCATATGTTAATTTTCAAAGTTGAATCTATTGTAGTGTTCTTCTCATGAAGCTTTCTACCCAATTCAGCTGTGCTGAGAATGAAAACTTCGCTAATCTTTCCTCCTTCTATGGTATATATTTTTTTATACTGTGTGTTTTCCCAAAACCTGTTTCTTCTAACATGATGCAAAATCTTTTATCTGATTACCATGAGACACTGAATAATTTGAATAATTCAAGCTGAACTGTGCAGCCCTTGCATTCCTAAAATGAGGGCAATTTCAAATTATGGGTAGTTTCTATTAAATTTACTTATTCTACCCTGTGACTTTGATAGTATAGTTATGGGCTACTAAATGAGATCAGTTACACTTATTCTCTCTGCTTTTGCTGTCTTTCTTTTTGTGCATCTTCTTGCATTTCAACATGAAATATGAGTTTCATTATACGATATACACAATGTAGGTTATACATCCTTTGTTGATATGGTTAGTGTTGTTTCCATCAGACCCACATCTCACTTTCTACACTAAAAATATTCAGTAGGGAACAACATTTTCTTCATTAAAGAGTTAGTGAGACAACTTCATCTGGTACTATTTTGTTGTCACTTCCCACTGTATTCAGTCCTCTAATTTTTATATTTGCTACGTAATTATGTGGATTGCTTTCTTTCTTTCTTTCTTTTTCTCTCTTTCTGTCTCTCTCTCCTTTCTCTCTCTCTCTCTTTCTTTCTTCTTTTGTTTTTCTCATAGATATTTAAATCATTCTGTTTTATTACATTATATTTCTGTTATCCCTGCAAAATATAATTCATATGTGACTACAGATATGTAGTCAAAACTCACCAACCTCACGTTTTGATGGTTGTGACAGGTGCTAGGGCAGAATGTTTCTTTATGTTCCTTCAGATATATCTCCTTAGCAGAGAAACTGAGTCTCAGAAAGGGTAACTCTCGAAGTACTGCTGAATATTTGGATATCTTGTTAAAGTGAGATGAGATACCAAAATTCTGCTAGAGATTCAGGGAATTTTAATTTGGTGCTGTGTTTTCCTACTCTGTGAAACCAATTTTAGTGTAAGTTTAGCTGGGAAAACTTGGCTCTTAGATGAACTAACACGAGAGCTGATATGTATGGGGTACGATCACTCAAAAAAAAATTTTTTTTTGACTGGTCTTATCTTTTAAAGAAAAAATGAAAGGAAAAATCACTCACCATTCTTGGAAACCTCAATATTATTTCTGATAGCTTGTACCTGAGAAAAGCAGGGAGCAATTCTCATCTTGGTGTTTTGTAATCTTCTCTTGCTTGCCTTTTAATATACTGTCTGGATACTATTTTCCTGTGATGAAATACTTACAGGAAAAGATTTTGGTGTTATTAACATCAAAGGCCCCTTTCTGAGTGCAGAGCTGGTAATAAGACTTGCTTTGTTTTTGTGGAGAATATTTCATATAATTGCCCAGTTTCTTCAGATGGCATTTCAAAAAGAGCAAACTCCTTTGGCATTTTGTGCAAATGGTACATGCAGAGCACAGAAGTGGTACAGTACTGGTCACGGAGGGACATGCTATCCATAAATGCTGATTATAAGATAGAAAAAGGTCAGTATTTCAGGAAGGCAAAGCACTCAAAGTGGCTATTAAGAATAACTTTGTTAAGTCTCTCTGGTGGTGAACTGCTTATGCTTATACACTGTATCACTTAAAGCATAAGGGCTCTGCCATGCATTCAGGAGTTTCCTATTTCACTGCCTATTGAATATCAAAAAGGGAAATTTGTTTAATACTCTAATTCTTTCATTGTATTTAAATATTTTCAGGGCAGGAAATCACCAGGAGAGCATGTATGCTTGGATTTCATCCATCAAAATTGGATTACTGTAATGGGCTCTACATGAGGTGGCTTCTTAAAACCACTCAAACTTGATCTAGTGCAGTACACAGCTGCTCTCAGTAAATGGTGCTTCTTACAGAAAAAAAAAGCTCTACTGTATGTTGAGATATAAGTTTAAACTTATCTTCTACTTATGAAGCACCATGGGCTTGTGCAGCCTTTGTAGATGTCAAGGGAAGTGTTTCTGTAGACTCCGGTGCTGCAGAATCAAACCTAAAATGAAACAAACCAGCACATGTCCAAGGCACTCTGACACTGTGATAGTGTGTGAGCTTTAATTAGGTATGCTCAAGACCAGATCCTGGGGATTAAATGTGAAGGAACTGGAGGAAGAGTGCTTGAATCCTTGGATTTCAAAGTTGCCTCTTCTCTGACTAGTTCACCAGCCGTTTTTTTACTAAGAGAGAACTCTGTGGATCATTGGAGGTGATGGCAGGCTTAGGCTTGGGAAAATTAGGTGTTTTTTTAACATTGGGTGCCTTATTGATAACACAGCTAGGAAGACTTCTGAAACTGAAATAAAAGCTAGATGACTGAAAGGGTGTATATAAAAGAAATTTAAAAATATTACTCTGTCATGTACTACTTATTAATGGACTGAATGAGTTGTGCTGAGCAGACCATGTATAATGAATCATTTATACACAAAGCCTGACCTTTTCCTACTTGTAAATTACCCACAAGTAGACTTTGATTTTTAGAAATCTGGTTGTTGAGAATTGTTTGATCAACTTATGTCAACAGACTTCAGTATATTTGCCTTGAGTAAGATTTCACTAACAGTAGTTTATGATTGCATAAATTGCATGAAGTTGTTTCTATTCCTTATTTGGATGCCTGAGAATTTCACAAAGAATGTCTTGCAAGTATAGTGTGAACATTTGTGCAAATATCTTTCTGCAGAACATGTGGGAGACTTGAACTCTCCCTGACCATGCTTCCTGATGGCATTCCTTGTATTCCTTATACTGACAGCCCAAGAAAAAAAAAATTGAAGCAGTTGTGACAGACTTCCTTCACATCCTGTGATGTTTTTGGTGATATTTCATCCAGTTTAACTGATATTTCAGTAGAAGTTCATGGGCAGATTTCTCTGAATTACCATCAGGCTGATGTCCCATGAGCACATGGGAGGATACTTGCATGGCAGATGCTGAGAAAAATCATTGTTTATGCCACTTTTGGTCATTAGAGATTCCACTGCTTTTTCTAGAACAATTATGCCAGTTCTAGTGTCCTGATGAAAGTCCAGTTTAGATAATTACATCCTGCCTTCCTAAATTTCCCATCTGGTCTATTTTTCAGTTTCTGCCCTAAAACTGTACTCTCTTAATATTGTTCTCTAAATTCCTGGTAATTTAGTTCAGAGGGTTGGGGGTGTGTTTTTGTTGTTGGTTTTTTTTGTGAGGGCTTCCTTACTTGTTCACACAAATTCATTGATATATCTTTGCAGATGACCAGGCAAAAAGTTTCCCAGTACTCTCCTGTGTCTAATTTTCACATAGATAAATAGAGGCACAACTGCAGGATCTGCAAATATAATACAGAGTATAGAACATCTTTTTAAGTCATTAGAATAGAGTATTTCAACATCACTTTAAATAGCATGTGCAAAATACTTGACAAAATGTTATTCTTATTAAAGATTCAAAGAGTAATAGCAATGTAGAGCTGAAATGTAACCTCAAGTCTGATATTGGGACTTATTTGGGTATTATTATTGGTAAGACAGTTCAATACTAGGCCAAATATTGTTTAACTTATCCTTCAATAACTTGGATGAAAGGGTAGATGCCTCCTCATCAAGTTTGCTGACAGCACAATGCTGGGAGGAGTGGCCAATAACACAGAGGGCTGTGCAGCCCTTCAGAAGGATCTCAACAGGCTGGAGAGATGGGCAGAGAAGAGCTGTCTGAAGTTCAACCAGTGCAAGTGCAGGGTCCTGCACCTCAAGAAGAACAACAACATGCACCAGCACAGGCTGGGTGCTGACTTGCTGGAAAGCAGCTCTGTGGAGAAGGACCTGAGGATTCTGGTGGACAATAAGCTGTCCATGAGCCAGCAGTGTGCCCTGGGGGCCAAGAAGGCCAATGGTATCCTGGGCTGCATTAGGAAGAGCATTGCCAGCCCATGGAGCCCCTCTACTCAGCCTTAGTGAGGCCACATCTGGAGTGCTGTGTCCAGTTCTGGTCTCCCCTGTATAAGAGCAACATGGAGCTCCTGGAGCAGGTTCAGCACAGGACCACAAAGATGATTAGGGGACTGGAGCATCTCTCTTGTGAGAGACCTGGACCTGTTTAGCCTGAAGAAGAGGCTAAATTATGAAATCCATCAATATCAGTATCTGAAGGGGATCTGCTAAGAGGGTAGAGCCAGGCTCTTCTTGGTGGTGCTGAGAAATAGGACAAGAGGCAATAGGCAGCAACTGGAACACAGGAAGCTCTACCTGAAGTGAGGAAAAACTTTACTGTGGGTGTGTGACTGAGCACTGGCACAGGCTACCCAGGGAGTTCTTTTAAAATAACAAAACAACCCCACCTCTAAAACAAAAAAAGAAACAAAAAAGAGGCATCCCAAAGAAATAAACAAGCAAAACAACCATGAAAACAAACAAAACTAAAAAAAGCAAAACAAAACCAAACCAAAACAAGAAAGCCCCAAAGATCCAAACTGGTTTTTTTGGGGTCTTAACTCTCTGAGACCACATAGGATTTCAAGTTTCATCCAGTTTTAAAGTTAATAACAGAATCTTTTTTTCTTCCATGGGGATACTCTTACTGACTTACAACTATTTTTTCTGTTTTTCCTAGTGTTTACTATTAGCCTACTGTGTCCCCATATTGTGTTTAGTATAATTCTTTAATAAAAATCAGGATCATAAACTTATCTTTTTCAAATTGCAGAGGCTTTATCTGGCTCAAAGGGTGGTGGGTCAATGTTCAGAGTTCAGCAATGTCTAGTTATGAAAGACATAACAAAGGGAACCATCATGGAGACAAAAGTACATAATGCCTTTCTTAAGGAAATAGGCAGTGACTGGAGTGCACTCTCAGAAATCGTGATGGAAAACAGCTGATAATATACTGGAAAGCAAGGCTGAAATTTAGAGAACTCTTGAGAGGCCAGAGAAGTAGATGGATAAAAACCCCATAAGGTTCATTTAGGGGAAATGCAATGTTGTGCACCTGGGATGGAATAACCCCATGCTCCAGTACAACCTGGGAACCAGCTCTAGCCTCAGGGAAATGGTAGAGTTGAGGCATTTGAAGTAAAGGACAGGAGTCCTGGAGGACAATAACTTGAAGATGGGTCAGCAGTGTGCCCTGGGGCTGATGGCAGGGTGGGCTGCACTTGGAAGAACGCAGTGGCAGGTTGAGGAAAGTGGTCACTGCCCTGTGGGACTTGTGAGAGCACAAGTGGGTCACTGCATTCAGTGCAGGGCTGCCCAGCGCAAGGCAGATGTTGACAGAATCTCAGAATCTCAGAATCACCAGGTTGGAAGAGACCTCCAAGATCATCGACTCCAACCCACGCCCTTACACCTCAACTAAACCACAGCACCAAGTGCCACATCCAATCTTTTCTTAAACACATCCAGGGATGGTGATTCCACCACCTCCCCGGGCAGACAATTCTGGTACTTCACCACTCTTTCCATGGAAAACTTATTCCTAATATCCCACCTATATTTTCCTTGGCGCAACTTAAGACTGTGTCCTCTTGTTCTGTCTGTTGGTGCCTGGAAAAAGAGACCAAACCCCACCTCACTGCAACCACCTTTCAGGAAGTTGTAGAGAGCGATAAGGTCACCTCTGAGTCTTCTTTTCTCCAGGCTAAACAACCCCAGCTCCCTCAATCGTTCCTCATAGGGCTTGTGCTCCAAGCCACTCACCAGCCTTGTTGCCCTCCTCTGGATGCGTTCAAGCATCTCAACTCTCATGAGTCCAGAGGGGAGTTTCTAATTCTTGAAACAGTCCAATATCATCTGATCTATATTTTTGGACGTCAGAATGTACTGCAGTTACTATAGTCCCTTAAACGTGCTACATGACTACAAATATTTTAATGGAAATAAATTTTCTCTTAGATTGTCTTTTATATGAGTAACACTCAAGGGCGAACAGAAAGCCATATGGGCACTAAATAAGTTTGATATTAATATAATTAAAACCTTAGACATCAGCAGGGACAATTAACACTGAAATCTGTTTTGCTGGATTCAATTATTGCTCCAAGGAAGAGTTACTATAAACCAACACCTTCTTTCATGTCTTCCAGAGCATCTATGTGCCTTTTCAGTGAAAAGATGAGATTCCTCTTAGTGACAACATTAGGTGACAATATAATTTCTTCATAATTTTTTCAGTTTTAGTGAACCATGTTTCAGACAGAGCTTTTGGGGGGAGTTCAGAGGAAAAGAAATTCCCCACAAAAAGTTACAATGTGCCAGAATACAGAAGTTTTTTTGCTCCATGCTACTAGGTATCTTCCTTTTGGCACACTTCACTTGATTTTCTGTACTTGTGACAATTTTGTAATTCTTTATTCATATGAAAACTTTTTTTCTCTTGAAAATAGATATAAATTAGTAGAGTAATGTAATTGTTATGTCACTCCAAGTGAAATGACTAGATTTTTAGAATATTCAGCTAAAATATTTCTCCTGTTAAGACACTTCATAGCTCAAGTTTACACTTTTGTGGGTTTTCTGAGGTAAACTGTGAAATGTAAGGAATGGATGGACAATCCCTGCTTTACAGATGTTATAAAGAACATTGACAGCCATTTGGCATCCACAGAAATAATTTCTCACGTTGACAAGCCAAACACAGCACCTGATACATGAGCTGTATCAAAGTCCTACTAAAGCCAAATGAGGATAGTTTTGCCATGAATCGCAGTATCACTTACTGCCTAACTACTTGTTTTGGGGATTTTTTGCCTTTTCTTTTTATTTTTTTCTTGCTGCTCATTTATTTTTCTTATAGCCTGGCATGACACTGCAGTCAGAAGTAGCAGCAACAGGATTACGTAGTGACAATCAGCAGCCATAACTGAGATACAAATAAAATAGGCAGAAATCAGCAACTGAGGTTTTTGTAGTGCTCCCATTGCTGAGTTTCTTTAACAGTAGCAGTGTTCCTTCATTTCTCTTACACTTTGCCTCTCCGACTCCAACACCTCTGTGGCTATCAGCCCTCAGCACCCTAACTGTGATAATAATTTATGACCCAGGAGCATTTTCTATTTCCTCTTCTTTCACTCATCCTGGACTGCTGTATTTATCACAGATAACATACACTCTATAACAGAGTCTTGTTCCAACACTTCTCGAGTGGAGACTGACATTCTTGTGCACCTAAAAACGTAGCTGCTTTGGAAGTTCATTTGCTAAAATGAGCTGTTTTGCATAAGCAGAGTGCTTCTTTTGCATTTTAGTAGTACAAACAGTAGTAGGAACACCTAAGGGTTTCTGTTACCCTTTCTCAGTTTGTCATTTATGTTTGCTGCACCACTCATGCCACTAATTTTTATGGAATATTTTTCTTTCCTTCCATGGAGGTTTTAGTATATACCCTCTCAATTCAGTAATACTCTGTAAACATTTCCCGCACTCCAGCTCTCATTAAGGCACAGCTTCCATGATCTCTCATTTTTCTGTGACATCATTGGAAAACATTTCTCATTGAGCCTATGAATAATGGAATTTACGCAGAATGATAGAGTTCACAAACGCAAAGTTTTTTCTTACAGTAAAATCCTATGCACTGTGCCTAACCACGGGATACCATTCTGCCTTTTGGAAAACCCATCCTGCTTATGTAGTCTCATCAGTGTGGCCCTTTCTCCACAAGAGGGATCCCAAATCTACTTGCTTGACCCTACATATAATTTCAGTGACTTAGACCAGGGTGGGCAGGCATCTGTATGCAGCTGGGAGAATCAAGGGGCAGGTGAGAAGAAGAGGCACAGTGCAGACTAAGTGAAAGTGATGGGAAGATTTAATGGAAAGGACTGAAACTGGAGTTTATGGGTATAAGCACATATTTCTAGGAAAGACAACAGAGGACATTCTGAAATGTAGATTCAGATCTCTAATCATTGTGGAGGTACTCCAGGGACTCCTCAGCCTGTGTCAGTTGTTTTCAGACTGAATTCTGAAACTGTCAGAGTTTATTTAACACCCTTAGACTTGGATTTTTTTTTATAAAAACTGATAGATTGTTTCATTGCTGATCTTTGCAGAATTAAAGTTTGGGAGTACTCTAATTTTGTTCTGGTTCTGTACAAAATATTTCAAGAAAAATCATTCTTCCTTGCAAAGTACTTTCAGTGCTTCTGTGAGGCTCTTTTCTTTGTACAGCAGAATTAGTCTAATCTTCTCATACCTATGCACAAAGGCAGAACATTAATATATTTAGACCATTTGATTGGTTACTTACTATTTACAGTGGCATAAAAAATTAATACTGTCACTGGAGCATGAAAATTCCAAATTAACAGAAACTAATGCTGCCACTGAGCCAGATTTAGCACTGCTGAGAGAAACTGAGGCAGTACGGTAAAACAGCATAACATGTTACAGCTACTTCTGATTTGAACATGATTTTTCATACATGGCAATCCAGTGTATTAATCAGTTTTCCATTCTGCTTCCTGCCTCAGTGCATGTGACTGCAGCAATACTTTCTGCATGAAAGGAGTTTTAGAACAGAGTTATTAGAAAGTTGGAGTGTCAAAACCAATCTGTATTAATGTCACCATCCTACAAAATATACAGACAGTACTTAAAGAAATGCTACCTTTTTGCAACTTGCTTTTTTCCTGCCAACTCAGTAGATGATAATCTAAAAAAAAAAAAAAAAAAAAAAAAAGAAGAGGAA